>JAFIDM010001028.1:25126105-25147133 GCA_023159025.1 Thereuonema tuberculata | reverse complement strand
TGTAATGTAATCCTCACACAAAGGGTTATTGGCCGTAATTAATTAATTAAACCTACAATGTACATGTAAAGCGCAAAACTATATATATATATATATTTAAGTTCCGTTAAACTTTAAGTAGTACTAACCCAATTTGAATGCGGTTTTCCCCATTCAGTAGGAGACGTAACAGGCATTGTTTATGACCTCATGCCATCCTTTTTCTACCTTAGGTTCTCCAGCTGTGAAGAAAAAGCTTCAAAAATCTGAAGGCATTGCAGGAATTCAAGAAAAGAACTTTTGAAAAACCGAAAACAAAACAATTTCACTGCATCTTTTCATTACTGCGCTTTTCAATTAACACAAATTATCGCTTATAATTTTGACCCATTTAATTAATTTTGATGAGGTTTTATAAGTTTTGTAGAGGGTTAAATTGTTTCTTTAGAGGTGTAAATTATTTAACATTCCGTAGGGAAGAGGGTGAGAAGAGGATAGGAGAATTTCTTGCGCCAACGGATCACTACGACAAGCGTTTTTGGAAGATGTAATGTATTCGTTACATTTCTTGGATTATTTTACTATTCAAAGTGAATTATTTTTTGCTTTATGTAAGTTCATATATATACTAAATATATAACTGTCAATTATTGCCGTATAGTTAATCTGTTAATGAATTCGTTACGTGTAGATATCTGTAAGTACGTCTCTCCTATGTATCGGGCAACGCCGGGTCCTTTCGCTAGTGAATCATAAATCCCTCAGTTGAAAGAATATTCAACAACTTAGCAATTACTATTCAGTTTTTTCTTTTACATCCAGCTATTTTATAAACATTCCATCAATAATAAAACCAAAGAAATTTTCAAATACCGATTACAAGGAAAAAGAAAAACAATTTTCAAACTTATTTCATATCGAAATAAAAGCTGTTCTTCTTCAAATCTTAATATTAGTTTCAAAATAGCCAAACTCAAATCCAAACAATGGCGTTTTCTCTCTTCCTTGGTAGATAACCAAACTTTCCCAGTAGATCACAAGAATTGTTAGCTTCTAGGGAGTGGGTGTTCGTTGTGAAAATCCCATGTAACTTCTAACATTTCTCCGTCCGCACGAACTTAATTAAAAAGGATTAAGAACTTGTTTTGTAAAATGAATTTACTTCTTGAAAGGGATTTTGGGTTTTTATTATTAATACTTTCAAAACATTTCTATTTCTTGAAGTTATGATTTTACTAATAGAAAGGGCTTCTGTGTATTGTTAATGTCTTTTAAAGTTTTCTTTTAAAGTATTTTCATTTTATTTTTAAAGGTTTTTGAACTGAGGACGAGATGGCAATTGTTCCTGGATTTTAGACGTTTTTTTAGACGAATTCACCACTGATGAATTAAAGGATGAATACTCGTGAGTAAAATTCAACAAAATATACTTTCACATTTTTTAGACGATATATTGAACTCTCGCTCACGAATACATTCCATTCTCAAAACATCAAAACATTTTTTTTTCAATTCTATTATGAAATGAACCACTATTTAAAACATTTTCACGAAGCCACTAAAATAGTAGGATTCCGGAGAATTACCTAATTCTACATTACTTCTAACTTAATACCAACAGTATTTTAATTTCTATACATAAAACTGATTAACAAATAAAATTTTCTTCCAATATCAAGTTAAATTCATTTTAAATGAACATAATAGGAATTTCACCGCAGCTGGACTTTGGGCAAAAATAAAAGCGATAAAAAATCATATTGCTGAATCATGCAGTACAAAATTTTAATTATTGCTATGACGTCAGCGCTCTTTAATATTTATTCCTGTTAGTACAATTTTGCTGCATAGCAATCTGGTCTTGCAAAAAAGCCAACATTGCATTTCGGTCTACAGAAAAAAATAAAAAAAGGCAGATAATCAAAAAGAATACAAAAAATACAGCAAACATGGAAACGATTTAAATTCTAGACATCCAAAATTATACTTGAAGTTTACTGAGAATGTCATGAACTGCCTCGCTCTTTACTAGTGAGACGCATTAGAGTCATTCTTGATGTCTAAGATATAAGAATGGAAAATCCGTTAGAGATTTGTACAATACTTTAACGTGCGTTTTTTTATATTACATTGGTTCTTCAAAGCCAACACACATTTAAAAGGTTAAAAATAAAGTTTTTACAAACTTTAAACAAATAAAAAACTTTAAATTTAACCTTTTATATGTGTGTTGGCTTTGAAGAACCAATGTAATCCGTTGAAGACTTTTTAAGAACAAAACAGATAATCATGAAAAACATATATATTTCATTGTCATTTCAATTCATAGAAATAATCTAAAGGGATTTAACACTTTAACATTAACTTTAATCGTCACAAGGTCAATGTGACGAGTAGTTTTTTTTCTGTCCTTCCTTATTCAGATTAGACATTGCAGCGTCTTAAATAGATGTTTCGTTGATTTTAAGATAAGAAAAATAGCGTTATTTTTTTTCTCCTAATGATTATAAAAGAATATAATAACCAGTATTTGTGGATTTTTTTTTATCTTCAAGATTTTAATATGCGAAGTAGCATTTGCTGAGATTCTTCGAAATTAAGGTCTGAAAACCAACTTAAAATACTGCAAAACTAATCCAATAAGTTCAGCATTTGTCTTTTGCTTTGTTATTCGAGCAGCTGCTACGAAGACATTTCCTATATGATCATAATATTGGAAAGTTTTAGAGGAAAAATTAAATTCTCGATCCTTGATATTTATACAATCCCTAAAGGACCTAGACAGATCGTTTAACTTCATTACTGTCACTATTACATAATGACTTTCATGAATATGGTTCCATTTTTCCACACAGAATAAACAGACGACTTTCGTATTGAAGTGCTAACGCTTACATCCAACTTAGCAAACAATCAACCAAACATTTTTTTTTAAATCGAAGATCATTTATATCCCTTTAAAATGATTTGCCTAAACGTAGAATACAAAATAATCTCATAGCGTCAGAATCAATTCCTTTCGAAGCACGTATCTTTAAAGCATCTGTCTGTAACTCAAATCTCCACTCAAAGGTCTCATTGCAAGTTGAAGTTCATAACTTTTTCAAAGCCACCTATTTTCTGCTTTTGTTATTTCTGAAACAAGATACTTCAACTCAATAGCAAGTGTGAAGTTCCAGTGATGCAGGAGGTCTCCTTAAAAATGTAAACGTTTCCAGTGTCCAGAAAACTGCTTACTAAAAGGTTTTGGTTGGTGATTGTCTACGATACTTTCTTCAATATTTACATGCCTTTAGAGAGCCATTAATGCTGAGCCAACTTCACTATTTCGGTATTCTGCAAAGCTGTTTTGCCCAGATGCATCTGAGATCGATCCAAATGGGTTCGTCACTCTCAGGGGAAGCAAACCACAGCTCCAACGCTACGAGCCACAGCGGCTTCTCCTATCTTTTGCCTCAGAAAAACTATACCTCCACATCCGTTACAGGAAAATGATTTTCATTTGTATGCTGCTCAGATACATCTTTGTATTCTGTCAACAGACAAAAATCTGTGTTACAAAAATCAAGATTTCTTTTTTTTTTTTGATGGATAACTTGTATTCGTTTAACTTTTTTCAAGGTTAAACAGAAAAAAAAAAAACAACACGAATAATATGATACTAGGTTAGTATTTAATTTGTCAAGAGATAAAGAAAAATGAAAATAAATATTTTTGAAATTTTAAAAAATACATATTTTATGCGAGCTAGATTACTTGTACACTACGCCTAAAAAAATTATTATTATTCGGAATATTTCATAACAAAATTAACCATAATTTTTTTTTTTTTTTATTTTATTTCTAAATTTTTTGAACAATACAGTCCTGCTAGGTTTTCAAAGAAATCCTGTGGTGCAGGTGCTGAAAATACAGATATTAACATTTATATATATATACAAAATTAGTAAGTCCAAGATTTTACATTAGTATTGTGAAAATTAACATACATATACTAATTCCAAAAAGAAAACAAAATTAAAGTAAGTACTATTTATAAATATAATTCATTACAATATATATTTAAGGTTGCCAAATTATTTTTTTATTTATTATGCTACTTATAATTTCCCTTTTTAAATGTTTATAAGTATTAATTTGAAAAACTTCTAAGTCTAATTGTTTAAAAATTTTAAGTAACAATCTATTTTTGTCTCTCATATCAAAATTATTTTTTGGAGGATCAAAACGAATTAGATTATTCCAAACATTTCTAGTATTTAATTCATTTACATTATTTTTTAACTTATTTGACATATAATAGAAGTTCTTTAAAATAATAATGTACATAATTTTTTCATTAGGTAACATAATGTTATAAAAAATTCTAATATCTTTTTTTTGTTTATCAGTATAAAACTTATAATTATTGAAAATTTGATTTAGTATTTTTTCAATTAATCTATTTATATTTTCTAATTGTATTTTGCTTAAATAAATCCAACATTCAATTCCATTGCAAAGAAAAGATTCAATAAAAGCTTTATAAATCATAATTTTTTGTTTTACAGGAAAAATATATTTAATATGGTTAAACATAAATAAAAATGTATTCATCTTTTTTACAATAATTTAATTTAACTTATGTTCTAAAAATTGATTAAGTACATTACATAAATATTATATTCTGATAAACTAAACATACAGACATGTTTTACTGATTTATCAAATCAGCTTGATCAGAATAATGAACTGATGTAACCGTATTCTCAAATATTTATTATTATTTTTTAATTTCTTTTTTAATTTTTTAATTTAATTCAATTATGCTATTTATAAATTCATCATGTTCAAGAACATTAGAAGCCAGGTGTCATTGTAGCATAAGACCGCCTTCTATCACAGTCGACCCGCCCGTGGAGGTCGCGTGTCCTTGCACCTCATATTCTGTTCTTGAAATTATTATATTATTTCTTTTTTACTCGAAAACGAAACGCAGGACGTTTTGAAAACGTTTATAAGTTTTTAATACGTGTAAATGTGTGTTTTTTTTTAGTTATATTTGTGTGGTGGTCTAAATAGCTTATTATAAACTCTTTACGCACATTAAATATTATTTTAATCTATTTAAGAATATTTTTACAGATTTTCCTAACCTTAACTAATACCTTAACTTTTGTTTTTTTATTAATTTTGTTCCTATTTGTCATCGAGATTATTCTAAGTAATAACTGCATGCTCAATAAATGGGACTTTTCTTCTGCTTTCAACTGGTTTCTCTTCGGTTTAAAACTTCATAGAAAGTCAAAACTTTTTCCCTGTATTTTAAGCTTCGTAAGTATTGATAGTTATTCAATAGAGATTCACGATATTCTTCCTCTTCACTTCTACCTTATCCGACTCTTAAAGAGCAGTGATTACTTATTACTTAAATTTTGTATTGGATTCAAGTTGACGTCTCCTGAATGTAAAAGAACGAGCCATTCTTACTGCTAAGTGACTTCCTTTCAACTTTCGTAGGAATTCCAAATACATAAATACATCAACTTGTTTAATGTTGAATTTAATAAATTAAGAGAAATGATTTAGGCAAACACACAATACAAGAGATCTTTACTAAGTACTTCCAAACACTAAGGACTCGAACATACTAGAACCCTTACTAGACAAGGCTGTTTTTCAGTTGTAACAATAAATTTATACAGCGGATTAAAAAAAAATAAGTTTTCAAAAAGGAATAATCTTCGACCTTCCCTTACTGCAGGCTAAATCATCAGAGCAAGGACAGTGGACATTATTCTGCTGTTTCAGGTAGAGTTAGAATATTGTTGAATGATGGTACAATGATAGAACTGAAAATGTAATAGATGAATTTATTTGTAAAGTGAAAGAATTTTTCTTAGTACTTCTTCTCTAAGGGGAAGTTGTTACAAAGGAATATATATAAAATAAATTAAGTTTCAAAGTTATTTGTATTAATTATTTCTCATTTTGTTGACTTATAAAAAACTAAGCAAATTAGAATGAAAATGTTGCCTTAATGACTTATTGAAGGGCGCGTGGAATCCACGTCTTTAATTTTCCAACTGACTTGAATTCCTTAATTTTTAAGCTTCCAAAATCGAAAACAACTTTCTCATCCGTTAATACCAAAGGCCTCTGGACAACCTCGAAGTGGAGCCATACTTTAGCCAGTGGGGGAGTCAAGAGGTTGCCGTAAACTCAACCAAATTACGGCTTTAATTAAGCTTAGGATCAACTGATTGGATTTAGAGATAACGAGGGGGTTTGATATAAGAGTAGCTTCAGTATAAATCTAAACAACAACAACAACAAAAAAAAGACCAGGAGCACAACTTTAACAATAGCTAACTTCCAATGACATCACTGGTGAGTCTTTACACTAGTATCGAATGTTTTATTTGGTTGTCGGCGTTTTGTCTATTTTGCAAAAGGAGATACGAAGTTCTGGGAGATACAACAGCAGAACGGTGACGCCTCCGGTGCGAGACTGTCCGTAATACCCCGAAGACACGAGAAAAGGCCCTCCGGTGTCAGCTCTAAACGCTGACCGAGACCAGGAATAAAAAATCCGGATGCGTTTGCAAAAATTTGCAGAAGACCGAAGAAAAAAAAAAAAAGTGCCTGAATTCCAATGCGGAGGTCACAGAAATTGAATTGGCAACTCTTTTGGTTTGGGGGATGTGTTGCTCAAGGGAGTGTCTCTTCCTCCCACGCGCCATGAGGATCATTCATGCATTATTCAAGAACAACTACACCTACCCGCCTCCCTCCTTGTCGTCGCCGAGCAGAGATAAAGAAGCTTAATGAAAAACATCATTTACTTGCCTGTTTACTTTCAAACCACTAAATTCCAGACATTACGGCTTAGTTAATCAAAATGAAGTTAAGTCCAGATTGAACAAAAAAAAAAATAGTATCTGAAAAGTTAGTAAAAAAAACTAAGTCTATTATTGATCTTATAAACAGATTTAGAAACAAATTAACAAAGAACTTAATCACTGCTATAAATAAAAAAAAAATCCCGATTTTACTGTTTGTCACTGATAGTGATTGTTTACGCGTTCTATTAGTTTTCTATTGAGATGTTGAATTCGGAAAAACTAACGAACTCCGCAGTGGAAAATGAAGCTGAAAAAATTCAATATTTCTTTTGTCCAACAATAACTTATCTTGATTTTTTTTTTTTTATTTTAAGGAAAGTATGCTTTAAGTTTGCATCAAGTCAGTTTGCATTCACTAAAAGAACGCGAGATGACTGAGAAAACATCACTCATTCGATTTGCAATGGAAAAAAAAAGGTTCTGCTGACTTCAGAATCTTTAAGATCGAAATCGATAATATCGATTCGTTTGAAATCGATTTTTGATTTAATCTTATCGATTACTTCTATCTAAACAGTTACTGATTAAATGCTATCAAGCGTGATAATTTTAAAATTTATTGTAAATTAAATTATTTCACAAAGCAATAAAAAGGGATAAAAGCGCACAACAAATAAAATCACTGCGCTACTTTTGGAATACATGACATCAGGAATTCAAGACAGTCTGTTCATCGAAAATATGAACAAAATACAAGTAAACCTAGGAAGGGCCATTCTTATATTTATTTGTCTTTTGTTTATATTTTCTTTGAGCTGCAGACACTGGGTGAATATAACTGACGAAAGGTAAGAACCCTAAAACAGGCTGTACTACATTCCCGGTGTCAAATATTCCAAAAAGTAGCTCAGTGTCTTTGTTTGTTGTGTGTTTTTAATCCCTTTTTATTACTTTGTAAATTCTAGTAAGCACATTAAAATTTCCTTTAAATTCTTTTAGATTTATCTAATTTGCAGAAACAATTTACGTATTAAGAAAAGAAAGAAGGTTAAGTATTTAACCCCAACTAATTTTATTAAATTCAAATTTAATATTTACATTCAATAGAGAGCGAATTTCTTTTATGTTCTTTGAATTACGACAGCCATTTTGTTTTCCATTTTGCAAAACTTAAAAATTTACAAGAACCTCTTTGTTGATGGTAATTCATTGTTCAAAGTTTATTAAGTAATGAAAACTTAATCCAATCCATTTTGCTTTTAAGACTACCCCCAAGTATCTAGATAATTTAAGAGAAATGCTGCCACAGAAGTAGATCGCTACGCACTCTACAGAGAAATAGACTTAGGCCACTCTGTGCAAAAGCAAAGTTTCCATCCCCATCAACTGGTCGAAAAGAGAATATTTTATGCACTGAAATACTTTTACTGTGTTGAAAGAATATCTGTTGTTGTTTTTGCTTCGAGAAAGTTCTCCTTCGCAAGAATTTTCCGATAAAGGATTTATCTTTCATTTTCTAATTTCATTTAAAGAAAAAAGAATCTCAGAAACAGAGAAGAGGCCAAACTGCAAAGAAATGGCTTTTTAAGTCCAACGTGTCCTTCGAATTCTGTGTTCGATAGCTGTGTTTGTTTGAGAAAGACTCGATATGGAAATTCACAAGAAATGGAGAAAAACAAGAAGAAACCAACTCCTGGCTTTCAAATGTAGGTTTTTTTCCTCCGCTCCTCCCAACCTTTATTATGATCGAAGACGTGAAATTGATGGGAAAATTGAGTGTTTCTATACAAACTAGCCGATAAGCCCGTCAATGGTGACAGGATAACAATGGATAACAATTGAATCAGAATCATAGAATTTGCAGCAAAGGACCTTATTATGATAATGGTCGCCTGGATGTTCGCCTCAATAATACTGATTCGTATTTAGCGTTAGGAGAACTGCTAATTACTTTGAAGGACGAACCTATGAATTTAGGCTAATTTGCTTCCAGCAATGCAGTGCTCATACAGTTAGTGCTACTGCCATGAGGTTGTTGAGGAATAAAGGAGTTACGAAGAGATGATATTTCAAAAAGGTGTTAATCTTTCCTAAGACTATTTTAACTGTTCGAGTTTTACAAGAAAAATTTGCTTAATCCATATCTCGATCCAAAGACTAAATAGAAATGCCTTCATCGAAATTCATTTAGTATTTTCGAAAATTTATGGTTTGTCAGAAATCATTAACATCATTTCCTTAGTTAACTTCATTCGCAGAAGTATAAAACCTTCTCTATAAGTAAAAATTTTGTTTCATTACATTTCAAAAAACTTTCTATGCATATTCTCTTAATATTTTCTCAAACACACCTATGCAAATTAAGAAAACGATTAGTTTTTTGTTTTTATTTTTCATTTTTATTTCTATTTAACATTACAATTTTTGACTGAATATTAAACTAGGAAATTAAAAGAGAAGATTTTTCAATGAAATTTCAATTTGATAAATGTATATATAAAATCACAATTTACTTTAAATATCTAAAAATATAATTGTATAAAATGTATGTAATATCCTCAACAGCAATCGTTAAAGACTTGAATTGTATTTAATCGTACAGATGAACTGATACGACGAACACTCAAAGTCCCTAATACTAATAAAAACATATCTCCTATTTCTCGATGGGAAGAACAAAATCAGCAGCCGGAATGTAATGAAACAAATTTGATGGCTAATTCCAGATTAAGGAAGGAAATCCGTTTTTTCCAGTCTCATCCCTCCGGATATAATAATTGCCTTTGGCACATCCTGTTATCCATCATACCTTCGCTTCACATTTTCACTCCATTCGCATTTTCTCTCCTATATTAAAATTCTTCGTCACTCGGCCGTCATTTCCTGGCAAGCGTCCATACACCTGCCGCTAATGCACGCGTTAAGGAGATCAGCCAAGTTGAGGGCTCCATATTTAGGCAGAGTAACGAAGCGCTAACCCTTCTCAAGGACTGACGTTCACTCTTTTCTTCTCAGTGCTTCGGACACTGGTCGACCTTTGGGGGAGAAAAAAAAGGAAGAAAGAAGGAAAAAAAAAAAAAAGGAAGAAGTCAAAACGGAAGAGGATAAAAAGATGGTGGAAACACAATTTGGAGAACAAATAGAAGCGGAAAGGACCCCAAGACGAGTTGATTGTTGACCTGGCAAAACAAATCGTAAGAATAAAAGTAGTTTTAATCACCTGCCAGTAACAGATACTGGATCAGTGATCTAGAAACCTGGAACAACAAAACTTCAATGGAATAGCATCACTTCCTGTTATTTTACAATTTTATTCAGAATTTAAAGGGGTTTTAAGTTTTTGTTTTTCAAAACTTTAAATATCTAGCAGACAGTGGATTATTGTCAACCGTCTGTAGATTTGAGCTCTCAGATTTAAATTCTCTTCTTTAATTTATATTGTCTATCTCTTTGCTATTAATTCAGATTTTGTAACCAATTCCTTACTCAACTAATTCCAGGGTTTAATGTTTTATACATAAAGAAGATTTTTTTAAAAGATTGATAAAGAAACAATCACATTTAAAAAATACAAACTGGAAGCTTTTCGATCCGTTTATTAACTCCTTTGTCAACCTAAGGTTGTTTTTAAATGTGATTGATTTTAAATGTGTGTGTTTTTTACCAATCTTTTAAAATTCTCTTCTCAACACACGTAAAAAAGGAATTGTAAATAATAGTAAGATTAATATAAAGAAGATAGCAAATAAGATGTTCATGAACTTAATTTTAAATTTATCTTTACAAGAATTCCTAATAATAAATTCAGAAATGGTAATTTGTGTGAATTAGTTCACAAAACAGGCTGGAATAAAATTTTAAGTTTTTTTAAAAAAAATAAATAAATTTATATAGACGATATCTTCATTATCATAGACAAAAATTTTTATTTCAATAATCTTAAGGAAGATCTTGATCAATTTGATAATAAGTTAAATTCACTATTGAGAAAGAAAATAATATCATCTTAAACTTTTAGATGTTAACATTAAAAGATTTAATAATATTACATTAGAATACAGTTGATTTCGTAAACCGACTTTTTCTGGAAGAATTATGAATTTCAATTCAAATCATCCTTTTATCCACACAAAAATCTGTAATAATTGTTTTAAAGAAAGTAGAAAAAAAATCACATCCACTCATGTAATAAAAAAATCGACAAATAAAAGAGGCTATAAAATTTTATTGATTAACAATTATCTTTTAGCTCTGATATTTAGATTATGGACTGATATAAAATCCATAAAAAAAGCAATTAATAAGAAGAATAAGATTACCAAACTCTCCTACTACGAAAGATTTCTGATATTATGGCAGCAAGACTTTCGAAACTTGATTTTAAGGTTCTTTTTCAACAATTAATAAAATCAACAGCATGTTATCGTCTGCTAAAGATACAATTGGAAAGAATAAGCTAATTGGGGTTGTATATGATTTAAATTGTCAAACTTGTAAGAAAAAATATATTGGAATGACAAATCAACTTTTATTTAACCATATTAAACACAAAGATGAATTTGAGTCTAAAAAAAAAGCACTTAATATACAGCAATAATGAATTAAATACATCGGCGATGATAGAACATTTCAGAATATACTCCTCATATATACATAATTGAATGATGTGAAAGTTTTATGCTCTGGCAATAATCGCAACAACTTGACTATCAAAGAATCATTATTTATTGATAATATTAAAATGAAATAATTAATTGTAAATAAGAGATTACTAGTGACATCAATGGTTTGTTATAAAGTTATTCATGCTTAAGTTTGTTAACTTTATAATGTTAATTTGATAACAGTATTATAATGTACGTAAGTATAATGTATATTGTTGCCGTCTTTGTATTCGATATCCTTTTTTCCTTTATTAAATATTGTATTCTATTTGTAAACATTTTTGATAAAACTCCATAAAAGGAGTGAAACATAAAATGATTTTATAAAATTCGTTTATTGCTTTTCCATGAGATGTCCTTTTATTTATAATAAAATTCGCATTTGAAAAAATGACTTTCATTGTATCGACTCCAAACGTTCAGAAAATTTTTATTTTTAATATTTTTTTCTGAATATTTTTTAATTTAAGATAT
This sequence comes from Thereuonema tuberculata, assembly GCA_023159025.1. Classification (NCBI taxonomy): domain Eukaryota; kingdom Metazoa; phylum Arthropoda; class Chilopoda; order Scutigeromorpha; family Scutigeridae; genus Thereuonema; species Thereuonema tuberculata. The sequence goes on along the minus strand of JAFIDM010001028.1, from coordinate 25,135,192 downwards.
GTGTATGGCTAATTTTATTCTTATGACCAGTTCTGAAACTTATGTTAAACAACTTCAGCTAAAAATTTCATCATAACTTCTTTTAATTCCGATATGCTTCGATTTCCAATACTTAAAACATATTAACCTAATCATTGAATAAAACTGAGCATTCTGATTTCTAAAAACTTATTTTAATTTTTGAAGACGTTCTATTAAAGTACTTTAAGTAAAAATAAATTTTTAAAGCGTACAACTTTTATGTTTATGATGAATCTCTCATGAAGACATTAGAAAGAATATAATAATATGTAGTATTGCTATCTTAGCAATGGATCTCTTAAATAAAGCTTCTAAATTTAGCATTTAAAATCATTTCGCTTAACTAAAGTTCAACATTTTTCTGCTGAATATATCATGTATTCCTTTAATCTATTCATCATCATTTGTCAGTTTTCTTCTTCTTTTCCAAACGCATTTTCATTTCGCTTTCTTTGGGAGCTCAATCAATACAGCACCAATGTTCAACGTGAAAGACGTAGACAAATACAATTGCTGAAGACAAGATGCTTCGTAAAAAATCACTTCTTCTCGGATTCTCCTCCACACAAACAGTGGTCCTGACAGTAATTGAAGGGAAAATCCAAAGGGGAAAGGTCGCAGGTGCTTAAAAGCAGAGTGGAAGTGGCAAAACCCAGTCGCCTGAGGGTTTAATAGACCTGCTCGCCGTAATCCCATCTAAGAATCCACTTCAAGCTAAGGCCAAAGAAACAATGAGCTGTAAGACGGTCAGAGACACAAGCGGCGGGGGTGGTAAACAAAAGCCAAAGACCTCCTCCAATTTTCAACTGTAAATAAATAGTGACAATCGTCGTGGAGTGGCTGACGCTGCCATCCACGAATTGAACTGGGCATTAGATAAGGCAAAAGCGCTCGGACACAGACTAGAAAACACCGCTTCTTAATCTATTCAAACCTCTTGTCACTCCATTAGTCTCGTGGAATGCAGTTATCTTCGCTTGTTTGCGCAAACCGAGAATGGTAATGAAAGCATCGAGATCTTAATGGATTTCACACAAACATCGGACCTTTTATTTCAACTCGGTGACTTGGCAAACTTGGGCTTTTTAGGAGAAAAATTTCGTGACAAGCGCGAGGGAATGAGGGCGAAAGGCTATTAAAGTTCCAAGGATGACTTGTTCTTCCGCGAGGGGGGTGGATTATCAAAGAGAAGATGCCCCTTCGGTGTAGAAATATGTTATCGCCTAGGTTTTTGTTTTTTGCTTTTTGATCCGTTGACCATTGTCATTTAACCCTTCATAAGAGGGGACTTATGGAGCATTCTTCTGCGAGCTGGAATTTCAAAGGAACTTTCTGACGATTCTTCTTTCGTTAGAGCAGTAAATTCTCGCTTGGTTACACGCCCACGATCTCCCTCGACATTTGCATAGAGTGCGAAGATCCCCAGACAATATTAGAAACATGGGGATCGTTTGTCGCTCGTAAAAGGAAGGGATAAAAACAAAATCCTGCCATTCATTCATCCCTTAGTAATTACAAATGACCCAATTTGTCTGTAAACTGACTTTCCATGATCCGTCGTCGCCCAAGAGGGGTCGAAAAGGAAGAATCAAACGTCGGGGGTTTGGGTGGAGGTATTGTCTCCGCAAGGAAATGAAGGACCATAAACCCAGGACAATGGCTTGCGAAAGCAGATAAATCTTAACCGCCTTTCGTTTTCCATTGAAGAGTTGAGGTAGTCGCGAGTGGTGCAAGTGGACGTTACGACCCAACACAGCATTGAGCAAAGACAGGCCTCACTATCTCATTCATAAATCACGATTCATTAAAGCCCGCTGCGCCCTCTCGAGAGCGATTCCGACAATGACAAACACCCGAAGCTTTCAATACGAACTGGAAACGTTGACAAGTTAGGATCTGTGGGAATTACACAGCTTATAAATATTAACAGTTTTCAGGATTAAAGGGAGGAGGGAGAATTATCAAGTCAACTAATCCATTTCTAAAATCTTCGAGCGACAGACGGAAATGAAGAAAGGGCCCTTGGATGTCATTAATGCAAACACTAATGACGAAAAGATTTTGGGTTACATTCTTATAATATGACTGAATATTAATAGCCATCATTACGACATGAATAACGACCTCTGTTGTAACTCATCAGGGCGTCAGTGGCCAAGCCAATAGACCAAATTCAAGGATTGCAAAGCATGATATTCTTTCTCGTTCTAAAAACTATAAAAAAACATTAAGATAGGTTTTCTTTTTCTCAACTTGGGTCATTATGATCGATAATAATGGGCGGTAGGTCGTGTAACAGAAATCTCGAATTGTTAATTTTAAGAGTTAAAATAATTTTAATGAAAATATATCCAGTCTTAGAATCTTTCAATTGACGTTAGAACTAAGTGATACATTTACAAAGAAAAGATATTTGGCAAAATAAGAATTTTTTTTTATTTCAACTCAAAGAACAAAAATAATCAAAATTACTATATTTAAGTTGCTATCGATAAAAACATACAATTTATTACTATATTGTACAGTAAACATTAATTTTGTGAAAAATATCTATGTAACTATGTCAAAATATCTATGCAACATTTCTTTTTGTTATTTTATAAACTAAATAACAGGACAGTAGAAGAGCAGTAAGATTTTGTATTATTGATTGTTAATCTATTCTTTTGCTTATCTTCATCAAAACAGTTTTATTAAAAAAAATGTTTTTAACTACGTAATTTAACGTATCTACTTGTGCTAAATCAGAATATGGCTTATATAATCATTGCACTTATATAACAGCATTTCCATAGTGAGCTACTTTAGTGATCTACTTTAGCAAGATGTAGTCACTACTTACGCTAAAAGCAGATGAGTAATTTTGTAATAAAAATATAAAAAGCATTTATTAAGATTAAATTTATTTACATTTTCTCTCAGTAAATGTGTCTTAGTTGAGGAAGCAGTGAGTCCTTTTTTTTACGTTCATTTCTTAAGTTATCAACTGAACGGGGAGCTAAAGTCGTAACCTCAACTTTGTCACGCACTCTGAGCTATCATCAAGGATAAATCTGGCTGAAGAAGCCCGATAAACCTGAAACAGTCCTAAGTTCCCGACATGACAGTTCAGTTGATAAATGAAGAAATGAACATAAAAAAAAGGAATCAATGGTTCCTCAACTAAGACACATTTACTGAATATCAAGAGCAGTGTGAAAATTATCATTTAAAATCTAAATTTTAAGTAATTTAATCTTAATAAATGCTTTTTATATTTTTATTGCAAGTATCAAAATTACTCATGTGCTTTTACCGTGAGCAGCATTTGTGCTATGATTCAAGCAAAAGTAGATACGTTCTTTATATAAATGCTCTTTATAAAATCTTTGTTTATTTATTTGCATTTTTATTTATTTTTTTTTTTCAATAATATACAAGGATGCACGTTAACTTTTTTCTTTACATTCACTATTTTCGTTTCCTTTTGGAAATTTTACTTTAAAGAATTAAAAGCAAAGAATTCTGACTTAAGTCTTTATCAAAGAATAAATTGTGGGATAATAATTTTCTATTTTTGTCGACTGCATTTGCTTGTTCAATTGCTTTAAGATTCGTCATTTATTTAAAACCGAAAACCCACAATCATCTAAATGATATAACGTCATAACTTTAATTGCTTTCCATTACACTTAATTGAAAGTGATTAACATTTTATTTAATCAATTAGGCTTAAATTTACTCGAAACATAAGTAAATTACTAAATTCATGGAAGTTCCCACAGGGATTCTTGATATTAGAATCTTTTTTTTTTTTTAAAAAAAATCACTCTTAACAAATTGGAAGAATTTAACCCAATTCAAAGTTAGAATAAAAAAAAAAGATATAGACGCAATTCCTGAGATCTTTTATTTCTAGTTGTTTATTTATGAAAATAAATGATGAATTCTGTTTATAATTGGTAATTCATTTATAATTTCTCATTTTAAAGGAAGAGAAAAAATTCGAATTTCATTTTAGCGACGCAATCATATTTAAATTAAGCTAATTTAGCAGAGTTATCGTAAAGGAAAAACTAACTATTAATTCAAGAGATTCAAGGCTTTGTACATCAAACTTACGTTAACATTAAATCTCCCCATATCCAATATTTTCTGTGCACTGATATCATCGGTCGCTAAATCGCTGCTGAATCATCAAAAAATTTAGCTGCCCAATTTTCTTCTGTTAAATTATTTCTCAATTAGAAAATATCCATCAGATCCGCGTTGTTTTAAAAGCTGGCTGGCATCGACGCGGCTTCCTGTGATTTCGAAGATGATGTAGATGTACTTATTCTATTAAAAGTTCTGAAAAAAATGGTACTTAAGACTAATTCATTTCAAGATTCTGGATTGGAAAATTCTGGTCAATAGAAATTTTTTTTTTTTTTTTTAATTCTTCGTGGAAAGCTATCTTTTTTCCATAACTACTGCGCATGCGAAAAGTTATCGGGAAATGACGTTCAATATAATTAATCAATCGCAGCCATTTTTAGAAACACGACTCAACAGTGTTGTCTAATTGTGTTTCTTGCAAACCAACTTTCATTGGAAGATCTTTAGCGCCTCGAACGCGAGTAACGGCTTATCAACTGACCACCAGTTTGGAAGAGCGTTTTCGTGCAATCCACACCGAGTCTATGGAAACATTATAACGTCAAATCACATAAATTGTGATTTAATTTCCCTAATAAGTATCAACTATTAAAATAAACAAAAAACAAAAAAACAAATATAATTCTTTAATAAAAGAGCTTCGATTGCAGTTAGTCATTCCCTTAGACAAAAGTGTTTTTTAATACAGTTTATGTAAAGGAAATGTAGTAGCTTTTTATTCAGTAGCGTTACAATGGCAGTCTGAATTTGGCCAAACTATTTATTATACGCAGAAGAATTGCGAGATTCGAGACTTGATCTAAACGTAAAAAGAAAAATATTTCTGAATATGTTTCTGGAGAAATAGTATCTCGTCCTCTGAAAACCGGAAATGAAATATATGAATAATTATCATGAATTAAGAATCCGTAAAGAAAGAAATATGAACTATTTTTCTTTTATGAGAATACTTAATTTTATATATGTTTCAAGTATTTTACTTTTTTATGACCTGAACTTCAGTCAAAAAGTTTCCATTCCTATTAAATGATATGGGATTATCTGCAGACATAATCTGGTAACTACGGCAGGTTTGGGCCTCAACAGAAACACAAGCATATTCCATTAGAACATTCTACATTTTTGAAAACTTAAGTTTATCGTATTATCTCTAGTAATTATATTCTTTAAAACAATCTCAACATTTCAAAAATCAACAATCTCAACAATCTCGATATTTCAAAATTTGTAAAATTAATTTTTTTATTATTATTATTTTCATGTTCAGTGAAAAAAAAAAAAACACTATTGATAAGGGAATGTTTATGTTAAAAGAGTTGAAAAAGATGTGGATGCAAATAATTTAGACAAAGCAGGATAAAACAATAACAGCATTCGCAAAATTAAGCTTATAATGACCGTCCAAATGAATCAAAATCCTACATTAAATTTTGATAATAACTTGGTGTTGTTTGAAATTTGATTCTTAATTACCAGTTGTAATTATATTTACATCAAAATTACAAAATCTATTAGATTCAGAGAAATATTAGAAGTCAATGAAAATATTTGTAATACAGTAACATATGCTTCAATTGAAAAGTACATCAAGAAATCAAATTTACTACGTGTTAACAGAAACAACGACGCCACAATTTCGTCGTAAATTTGTTAATTTAGAAAGAGGAAAGAATTTAGAGCTCTTTCATTTCCCTTGAACAATGGTTTGTTCCAAGTGGAATTTTACTTCTGCGAATAACCACATAATAGACGAAAAGTAACCCTTTCCCACGTCGAAATGAAATTTGCATTTTAATTTAGGGTCTATTTCCTTTATGATGTTGTCATTACACTAATGCTTAATAGCATTTTTAACATCAGACAAAAGGACGTGCGTAACTTAACCAAGCGCACCAGATCTACTCTCGCATTTTATTTGACTGCAGGCTTTTTTTTTTCTTTGTCTCTCACCCACTACTGTTTCAATTACGTTCCATCAGGATGTACGAATTAAGCTCAAACTGGAGGATATGCTCAAAGTGCCAGCACTGATTTTCTCATTCGCATAACTTTTTTTTTTTTTCCTTTCCCCTTCCCCGAGCGCTCTTTCCACCCACCTACCTCCCGCGTTGGCTCATTCTCAACTTGCCTCTCAATTTGCACATGAATGAAATTATGGTTTGTAGCGACTTAGATATGACAAATTAATTCCTATTTCGCTGGCCCAGACCCTTCTGCCGCTGCAACCCTCTTGTCTCGCGGGATCATTAACTCACTGATCGGAACGCCAATTGCTTCCAAACGGAAACAAATCGGTGTATGCACCAATCCATCACCCGGGAAACAGCAACATCCGTATGAGTGGGAATAAAAACCCTTTAATCCATCAACGGAAACAGGGCTGTCTTCCCCCACCAACAAAGACGCACGTGATAAATTGACCTCTTTTGTTTATGTCTCTTGACTTCGCTAAACGCCAGAGATACTCCGGAACCACAGCCCTTTCAACGACACTTATTTATTTGAGCACATTACTAACAAAGAGACGAAAGCTTATCACACATGAACAACAGTCTCTATTGATATACATTAGAATATGCATCACAATTTTGATAAAAGTTTCGACAATCTAAAAGAAACGTTTTCCTTCCAGAACATTCCAAATATTCACAAAACACTTTATCAAGCTAAATTCAACAATTTTTAAGCAATTTAAACATCAATATGTTCGCCTTACATCCCATCTAAAACCTCAACAAATCCTGATCCCATCAAATTATAAAAAAAAATAAAACTCCGTTTTCCTTATAGACTTACTTCTATATTTTTTCAATATATTAATGTATTTATGATTGTAGACATTTTAAAGATTTAATAAATATAATAATTTCTAAATGATTTTGCAACAAAGATATTATATAAGCTAAATTTAGACAATAAGAACAAAATTGTTTCTTATTGTCTCAATTTAACTTATATAACATTTTTTGCTACAAAATCATTTATTTTCTTAATTGAAATTGGCAGCGTGTAATGAAAAACCTAAGGTTATATGTCATTGAAAATATCCATTCTTAACAATACAGTGAAAATATTTTTTTATTTTCCAATCGTTAAATGTGGAATTCATTTCACAAAGGTTCATGAAAGGAAATGGTTAAGTCTCTTAACTATTCACGTAAATTACCTTAACCAGAAATTAAACATACGATATCCAAAAGCAAACTCTTTAAACCCTTTTAACTTGGGACACTTACCAATTCAATTAGGCTATCTTGCTCTGCGTTTGAAAGTGATAACTTATTTGTTTCACACTGAGAAAGAAAGAATGGGTAGATGTATATCTACAAAATTCTTTTGGATCGTCTTCAAGCGAAAAAACTTTCCAAAAGTCAAGTTTATTCTTCATCCAACGTAGAAGGATTTAAAGGCTTCCAGTAGAATGCGTCCAACGTTTGAGAAATAATCTTTAAAACTTAAAACACATCATATTATAACTAAATGAAGAGTTATAAACTCTGTCTGGTAGTCACAACTTGAAATTTGAAGTTAAGAAAAATAAAATGTGGAATCTTCCAACATTAGAAATTAAGCATAAAGTTTATTTGAAGAAGGGTTTGGTGAAAACTTGCATGGTTTATTTTCTCCTTTCGTAATAAGGATCCTACGACTCTTAAAACCATGAAAAGTTCAAAGGTGATCGGAGCTACAAACACAACTACTGCTTTTGCATTTATTAACATTTTATGACGGAAATATTTAATGAAAGCGATGTCTTATTACTTTTCAAACAGATTTTTCTCTGAGTTTACACAATTTGTTTGTTGAATATCCGTGGAGATTTCGGCTATGTCTTGTAAACAGTGTTTAGCCAGACAGAAGAGGACAGAGAAAATCGATGAAGGTGTCGTGTATCTACAGCTACAGTTAGGAACGACTCTCAATAGAACTGAAAAAGCGTTTCTGTGGACTTTGTGGGTCTATCAGTCGAAAGCAACCAGTTTAATGGATCAAGTGCTTAATTAAAAGTGGATGGTAATTGATTTCTTCAGTAATGAACTCATTTTAAGAGTTCTGTATTAGATCAGTTTTATTCACTCGACACAGGTAAGTTCCCCGACAGGTGAAGATTGAATTTTCAGGCTCGTCCTAAACATTTAAAACAAAATATTGCCTTATTTGGAAAACGCTATTCATAATTTTTGTTTATGTTTTAAAAATAATAAATCAATATCATTATCTATTATCGATACAGAATTATTTCATCACAAACATCAGCCCACGACTTTTAAAATATATCTTGTTCGAAGCGGGAATACAATTATATTCAGTTTTTAATTTAATTCCTTAACATATTACTACTAAAAATTTTCTTTGCAAGAAGGCATGGCTTACAACACATTTGTCTAAAGTCCCCGCGCTGAATAAAGATCCTCCCAGAATGCAACGCAGCTTATAGATTGAGCTTTCCTGGCCGACCGCTAACATTGAAAGAGAAGAGGTAGCTTCTCTTCTGTTTCAATGTTAGCGGTCACCCAGGAAAGGACAATCTATAACCTGCGTTGCGTTCTGGGAGGATCTTTATTCAGCGCGGGGACTTTAACTGATGTAGCCTAAAATGTTAATTACTTTCATTGTAGAATAGACACTATTGTAGGTGATTAACTTTTATTTTGAGGCGAATTACTGTAAAATATACTAGACTGCTACCAGTCGCTTCGCTCCGGAAACCTCAAATTTGTAACGCAAAAAAAAAAATCATTTTATTTATTCAAAAAAGCAAATTACATCAAGTAAAATAAAACTTAAAAAGAAATTAAAGTTTAAATTCTAAAAAAATACATGCAATAGAATACTGAAATCCATTTGTAACAGTCGGAAATTTGTTATGTGGCAATGCGCGTGCGAAATTACATTGTTGCGGACAGGATTGACCAAGCAACAACAATC
>JAFIDM010001028.1:25057527-25126095 GCA_023159025.1 Thereuonema tuberculata | reverse complement strand
TGCGAAATTACATTGTTGCGGACAGGATTGACCAAGCAACAACAATCCCGTTGCTAGACAACGCGCATTCGAAATGTTGCGAAATTCAATTGTTGACCAACGTGCTTAAGCGCACAATTTTTTTTAATAATACCTATTTCTGGAGCCTTGTGTACAGGATGAGCCAAAAGTAGAAGTAGAATAAAATAAAATAAGAACTACAAGTAGATGATGATGATTCCCGATGATGATTTTACAGCTGGATTATCCAATTCTGAAAATCAAGGATCAGTTGAAATCGTCAACAAGGAGTGTGTTATCTAAGCCCATGCTTAAATTTATAGATTCGTCATTAAAAAGATTCCTGCTAACATCCACTGGACAGAAAAGACGTCAAGTAGTGATTATATTCTTTGATTTGCTCTTTGTCTCGATTTCCAGACTTTGGACTCAACTCTTGTGAAGTTCTAACCAAAGATTAGGCTATTGGATTTTTTGTTCTCAATAATTAACAGCCTAAGCAATTATTAAGCTCAATCATAGGTTATCTTTTGCTTTTTTTGATTAGTTTTATAATCACTTACAAGTCTATTGTTCGAAAAATCACTAATTTTTTTTTTAGACGAAATTCGTTCAGTAAAATTTCGGATTAAGTCCATCTTAAGTCTCTCAAATCCTTTAATCTTCTATTTTTTTCGTATCCATCTCCTTCAAGTTCTTAACTCCTTCTACCTTATCCGAAATTGTTCCTAAAAGATTAATGAATATAAACAGAAACCCCCTGCTTTGCCTCACTTACCGATCTCTAATTTTTTAATTAACTTTTTCGTCCCCAAAAATAATCAACGACTCGTGAGTAATTAAATCTTCCTCCAGACAGAGAGAGAGAGAGAGGAATTAATTTTGCGCGGGAATCATCGCTGAAGGCTTACCAAATAACATTTCTAAAAGAAGCAATTTTATCCTTTTGGCGATAGAAGTTTCGGCCGGAATTGAAGATAGGAAACTGCAGTTGTTCAGGCTATTTCCCAAACACACACAGTCTTAAGAAGTATTCAAAAGATCTTTTGAATTAAAGAAAGATCAAACGAACTGTTTGAATACTGCTAAACCAAGAAAAGATCAACACGAACTACATCTGAATTACGTACATTAAAATATTTACAATAGCACTTTCGTGAGACTTTCTGATCTCTTTAGTTGTATTTAAAGATAAATTAACTGTTGCAGTTTGAATGGAAGCATAAATTCATTCTAACCAAATTATTGGATAATAAGTTATTAAATAATTGAAGTCACCAATATTCAGTGAAATAAAATTTCATTTGCTTTAAAGCAATGGTATCAAATGACAATCCGCAGGCCACATGTGGTTCCCAGCAGAATGTAATTTGTTAATTAATTCTGCGACCCATCTTGTGTATTCTCCCCTTCCCATCAGTATAAAGCTGCTTCAGAAAAAAATATTAAAATATTAAACTTAGTTTACTGAGTTGGCCAAAAAGTTCGTTCAGTTTTAAGTCAAAATAAACGACATTTTTCAGTTTCACCAATAATTTTATTGAACAACATATTGAGTAGATTGTTCCATTATCTTCTGCCATCTTTCAGGCAACTTCGTAATTCCATCTTCCCAAAACTTTTTATCTTTATGAGTCAAAAAAAAAAAAAAGGTCTTCCAGGAAATTGAATTTTGTTCATTAAGAGAATTTTGTAAAGACCGAAATCAATGGAAATCCGAAGGTGCAATGTCTGGTGAATAGGGCGGATGAATCAGAATTTCTCAGCAAAGCTGTAACTGTTTTTGCCTGGACATCAAAGAAACATGTGATCTTCCGTGCTTATTGTCTTCCATCTTCAATATTAAATTGGCGACACAAAATTCCAAAATGTTGATCAGTTTTTGTTTTAAATGCACGCTGATATGACAGCTGTCACAATATAATCTAACAAAATGGTATCGAATGACGTTAAAGAAACTTAACCGCCACTAGAGGGAACTTATGTAAAAAAAAAAAAAATCGATCGAACTTTTTTGGGGCAACCCAATATAATATTAACCAAAAGAAAAGAGAAACACAAGATTAGTTTCCAATACAATATTCTCCAACAAAAAATCTACAGACTAACAAAACACATTTTGAACGACAACTGAAACTTGAAAACGACAAAAACAAAAAGCTTATATTTCTATTTCAGTTCTACTGAATACATCCTATTATTCCGAAAAAAAGTGAATAAAACCCGCATTATTTACTTAGTCTAAAACTAATTAATTTTAATTGTATTTATTATAGCACGCGCAATGGGTTGACTAAAAGGACTAATTCGCATTGTTTAAGACAATGAAATATTAATGAAATAAGATAGAAGGCCATTGTTTAACTGCCTTCTAAGTTCTGTTGCCTTCTCGTGCTAATTTCGCAGCAATAACCCATTTGGAAACGATTTCAAAAACATAAGTTAGCTCTCCTCTAGTCCTCTAATATGGCTACCAAGTTTCAAGAAGACCCCTCCAGAAATCAAAAGTGTTTTTAAGGGGGGTGGAGACACTACACTACTTTTCTTTATTATCAAAAAATACATTATTTTTATGCTATTATTAAGTTTATTATATAACAATAGTATAGAGATTTCTGTAACTTATTATAAGGAAATAATAATATATACCTCTTTTACTGTACATCGTTCAACTATGAGATGTTACGGCAATGTGCCCTTCATCTGGTTACTATTCGCAATAAATCAGATTATCTCATTTGTTTTCTCTTTTAAAATAAGCTTCAGATCATCTCTTTAGGATATTTTTCCTTCAACGAAAGATGGTGCAAGTGACTGGTAAGTTGTGATCGTTCACTTGTGTGCAGGTTCTCAGGCTATGTTTCTAATTAGGAAGATTAGAAGCAAACCTTAAGGTTTATGAATTAAAGAGGAAACAACTTCAGTTTAAAAACTGCTATCAGAAATAAGTTATCCATTTATAATCCACAAATGATGAATGACATAAAAAAATAAATAAGAATACAACAATAAAAGAATAGTGGGAAAGAAACAAAAGAATCAAAAGAAAGAAAAGACAATTTTTCTGCACCAGATGGAAAGAAAATGATTGACAATGGTAATATTTCATTTCTAATTTTAGCAGCCCTTGTATTTGCAATGATATCTAATTGGATTTGTATTTAAGAAATCTTTTGTCTGTCTACGAACAATAAAGTAGAAATTCAGCTGAACTTAAAAGGATAGTTTTATTCTCAAAGAATTGATGCACAATAACAATGGCTCAACGGATTCGAATCTTCAAAATTTCGAGATCTATGTTGGGGAACTGACTTGATAAAAAAAAAAAACAATTTTTCATTTAAGATGGATATTCCTTCTTACTTATTTTCTTTTTACTTATTTTCCGAAGGAACGGTAGATTATTATATTACCCTCGTTCTTTTTCCCTGGCTAATTTTTGAACAACTTAAGGATCTCCTTGAAATTAGCTTTGAATGTTTATGGATTAAAGACGCTCTTGGTGTAGTTGAAAATCCATTGGTCTCATGTGAGAGAGATGAAATTTGTGAGATGTCTAAAATGAGTGACAGCAGATGAGAATCTATTCAAATAATAGTTTGATTAAATACTCAAGAAACACCCATTATTTCATTGAGAGGTTTTTCATCATTGCTTTCGTAAAAGGTCTTAGAATTCACTTGGGTTCCAAGATCTTTCAGGAACATTATGCTTGGTTTTAATCACGGCTATTTTGATTGTGTAGGAACTTAAATGAAACATCATTGAAACATAAAAAAAAAAATCGTTTTCGAACCTAATAGAAAAAAAAATATTTCCCTCAATTTTCCTGCACTATTTAATTCTTGGTTCAAAATCAACATCTTGAACTCTTAAGTTACAGACAAAAGCTTGTGATGTAGAAACTCCATCTTGTTGTCCGCTTTCTTACAGAAAATTACAATGGAAGTTTGCACTAAAAAAAAAGCCGTATCCTTCACAAGAGGCTATTGTTTCAAAGGTGCCGCCAAATGAAGTCAGACAGGTGGTGTATTTGCAACAAATGAAAAAAAAAATGCCAGACTAATTTTTTTTTTTTTAAGACCGGTATTTTTTTTTTAAGATACAGGTTTGTTTTATTTTCTCTCAAATACGAGTAGTTGCCAAATTCTTGAAGCTTGTTTTCAATTCTAATTCAATTAATTCGAACAAAGATAAAACCGCAAACATTTCACATTCTAAAAAAGCACAGTAACACCTTTTTAGAAACACCGCAAGTTAAGAAGGTTGAAACGCGGCGAAATCATTAGCAAAGATCCCGAAAACAAGAGTAAACATCATTTAGTCTTTGATAAACAAACAGTAAAAGTCATGCCTCGAATTCGTGGAAAACTTATGGTGAGCAAACGAATCACTACGAGATGGTGAAATTCTTGGCTTAAAAGGGAAAAATGTGGTGAGCGAAAACAACATCAGGTTATTTACTTAAGTCATTGAAGAAACTAAAAATACAGAAGAATGTCACGTCTGCAGACAAAATCCCTTGGATTACCACACTGAGCTTAACTACCATTAAGAAATTGTTGTAAAATACAAAGGTGGTGTTAGGTCAGACATTTCATTTACTATCTTCCATCAGGAATTAATATTTTAGACATCGGGATCTTTAATATTTTAGTTTCTATTTTAGACCTTTTAAATCTAAGACTGAAACATTTAAGAACTTAGTTAAAAATCTTGACTTTTATACAGAATTCGAAAAAACTAAAACTACTTGTCAGGAAAACTCGAAATTCTATCACGATTATAGTTTTGGATCTGTTTATCAAACTATTTTTTGAAAATTATTTTTTTGATATTAGGTTTAGTTGCTTTAAATTAAGATAAAAAGAATAAATTGTGAAGATAACAAATATGTCCTGAAATTAGAACTAAAAACAATTTTCAATTTGATCTTACAACGATATGAATTAAAATATTTTCTTAAGTTCTATACACTTAGATTTTAACTTTCCTCCATAAAATGGATACAAATGTTTATCAAACTTCGAAATGTAATCGAATACACCGGTTCACGAAGATAATCTTCGTGGAAACTTCATTATATTAATTGCAATGCACCGGATTATTATTATTATTATTATTAACAATCACATCGTCTTGTTTTCTTTCTTTTTTTGATTTTATGGTTTGGCATTCAGATCAAAATTTGACATTTGTAACGTTTTTACGTAAACACAATCTAATCAAGTTAGTTCGTTTTTGATTAATCCTAAAAGCATCTCCATGTTTTCTTAACAAAACACCAATCGCAATTTTCTAAGAGTGAATCTCGGTTCGAGACAGAGAAAAGAAATAAGAACCACAAGTTGATGAAGCAATGGTCAGTTGCTATTGGATTAGAATTCCGAGGCAATGTCCTTTGCAATTATGATGGGTTTGTAACAGCTTTGGCGTGACACTAGTCCAACAAGGGTCTTTCATTGATTTAATCGCGTTCTTGAAACTTGAGATTTGTTGCGAGATCGCTTCCTAAGTGCACTGGTTAATTGTCGCTTATTGACGCAAACTAAAGAGGAATCCGGAACCGCTATGCTAATCCATCCTTATTTCCTCGCAACATGATATGTCATTTCCGATTCGAAAAGGTTAATTGTGTTGCACAACAGTTTAATTGAAAAAGAGATCGTTCGGGAACATTCGTAGAGGAACATTCGGAAATTGCCGCTGGAAGTTTATATCGCCCTGAGCAATCGCAGGGTTTCCCGGTCCTGTTCTTTAAACTTCCTTTTCAGTTGGCGTATATTGTCTTCTTGGCATCCATCCATTCCAATAAGTAGTCCGAACACGGCTTGAATAAGGAATGAATTCGGATCCTTGCTGAGATGATGATTCAGCGTTGGCTACCCGAGAAGGTGCCGCTTTTCCAATCCTTTGAACACGCTAAGCACAGATCACTGGGTTCCGGTGGCATCGATATGCTGATCTCGTGAGTTTTTAATTAACAGCCTTCTGGAATAAACGGAATGTTTCCGATTCAATGAAAGAGAGATTCGCCATTCAGGTCATGTAGGAATCCTAACTCATTTCAACATTAAAAATACTTTTCAGCGTTTTCGTACTTCTTTCCCAAATTTGGAGGATCCTTTTACTTAAAGGAAGCAAGTCAGAACTCTTTACTTTTTCCACTTTTACAAAAGATGGAATGGTCAAGTTCCTATTTTTTTTTAAAAGAAAAGATGAGATCGCATTTTGCTAAAAGAAATACGAAGATAAAAGTTGAAAAAATCCTCGCTGATGCTTTAACTACGGGTAGGAGAAGTTAAGATCTTAAGTGAAACTTAAATTTAGCTATAAATGAAGCCTTAAATAGAGGTTCTGATCTCAAATCTGAAGTAGAAGTACTTCATATTCTATCTTGTACTCCTATTAAATTAAATTAGAAAACGGTTTGAAAAAGCGGGAAGATGGTATTCTCCGCGAAATATCACCAGTAATAAAATGAAATTTATCCGTAGATGGAGTTTTCTAATTTAATTTAATTGAAGTAGAAGTCTTAAAAGTACTTACAGATAGATCTAAAGGCATATTTATTTTGTTTCATAAGCTTTTTATTTTTTTTAACTATTTATGACTGAATTAATTCATTGTAATTTTCTAATCTTTTAAAAATACATAAGTAAATGTAAACACTCAAAATAAAGTTCAGAGACTTCAAAAAAAAATCAAATTTCATTAACGATTATAACGTTATTTCACAGAAGAATTCCATACATCAAACTCACAATTAATCAAAAGAACTTGTATTAATACATAAATTACATGTTTCGACCTCATCTTCGGGTCTTTCTCGAATAAACTTACACCTGACAGTGACTGCTATTAATACACGAAATGACAACGGAATTACGTAATCAGCTAGATGACGTTTACGGCCTGCTTTCCCATTAACACCAATCACTTTCTTCTTCCGGTTCTTTAATCTAGCACCAATCGGTAGAAGCAAGTGATTCGCGTTAATGGGAAAGCATGCAGTAAACGTCATCTAGCTGATTACGTAATTCCGTTGTCATTTCTTGTATTAATAGTAGTCACTGTGTTGTAATTTTATTCGAGAAAGACTGAACGATGAGGTCGAAACATGTAAATGTTAATGCAAGTTCTTTTGATTAATTGTGTGAGTTTAATGTTGTTTCACACAACAACAAAAATTATTGATAAAAAAAGCAATACTAAAAAAAAAAATATTCCTGATAAAAACGTAACCGAGTAAAGTAGTACATGTACTTCAAGATACTTTAATCCAGTCCCACTTCAAGGTTTTTATGTCTGCAACAGCAGCCAAGAAAACAAACTCAATTAAAATACCAAAATTAGCTTTAGTGAATGTAAAGGAATTCTAACAGCACAGTGCAGTCCAAATATATACTTCCTTTTTGACAACGAGGAAGAGTTAAAAATGTTTATTAAAAACGATAAACTGAGCCCAAGTAAATAAGTTTCCATGACTATAAAAATGTTTTAAATCCGAAATTCCCAAACAAGTGGAAGTTTACGAGTATAAAATGGTAAGTTAAAAACATACTTAAGCATATATAAATACTTCAGGCCTTTAGTTTAATAGAAATTGAAGTATTTTGTATCTTGAAATTTTATCACCTTTTACGCTTAATTTGATATAATTTACAATAAATTTAAGCTTTTGCATCAACTTAACTTTACATTCTACGTGACTTTAATTTCGTCCACGAGTTGTAAATTCTATTGTGGACGAAACTTAAATTTTCAATTTATATTTAAACTGTTTTTTTTCAGTGTTACTAATCTTAGCTTCAAAATTTATATCAAAATTTAAATTTGACAATTTAAGTTACAACTGAAATTGTGAGTGAAATTCTCGAATTGCACTATTGATTTGTTTTGTTTAAGAGATGACCTTTTTTAAACTAGATGTCACGCTATTGAGGGTTGGATTGTTGACGCACTATAATCCTGCTTTCTTTTAGCTTTGCCTTTATTTGTTATTTTAGCTGAGACTCGGTTTTATTGCCCACGAAAAGCTTCTGTCATTTCCTACCGAATGGGGTTTGCAATGACACGTAGCCGGCTTTTAAACCCAATGAACGCACAGTGCCCAGATAAATAACTTTCAGGTTAATGAGACAGACTTAGAATTTGAAAGCAATTGTACATTGCCTTAGAGAATTTAATTTAAGAGAGTATTTTCAAGTAAATTTACAAACATCTCTTACAATTTATTTACTCAACAACTACATTTTGGTAAGTAAAATCAAATAATATGAAATAAGGAATATCAGATTTTGATAAGTAATGGCAGGTTTCTATTCTCAAGGTATTGCATCATTCTTTAACATGGATTAAGTGGGAAATAATTCAAATTTCTGAAGTAATTTTCCATCACATATTAAAACTAGAGTACAAAGAGAATTCAGTTCCCTGAGTTTCTTAAAATTCTGAAACAGTGTTTTAAATTAGTAAGAGTACCTAAATGAATATACTTGAGAAGATTTTGTATTACAGGTAGGGTTTTTGCAACTATTGACAGGAAATAAGCAGATCAAGTAATAACAGCACTCATAGTTTAAAAATCTAGACCGTATTTCAGAAAGATATTTCACGAAAAGATATAAGGACGAGATGAATTTCTTAAGAGATGTTTAAGATGCTTAGAGAGGGGTCTGATAACAAAAAAAAATAGGAATGAAATTAACACAGAACAAAGAAAAATTACATTGAAAGAACGAAGATCTCAGAGAGAATGACAGATGATGATTTTCGAAAATAAATTAAATAGGCAGAATAATTAATGCACGAAGGATGAAATCCTCAAAATAAATTAGAATTAATGTTGAAACATTAAATACAGAAATAAATAGTCTACTTGCAGACTGATGAAGAAAAAAATGTAATTCAGATTCATAAGATTATATTGCCATAGCTTTGTAAAAATATTGGAATAAATCAAAGAAAATTCTAAAAATATTGATGTGGAATATTCAGTGAAAATATTGTCAAAACTTTTATGAGTTTCTGGAACAAATTTACCAAGATATATTTTAAAGGTTTACAGCTAAATTTGATGAATATTCTTTCGATTCCAATGAAATTTATCTTATTTCTAAAACTACAATTTCATTTAATTTAAAAGAGATAAACTTGCTACCTAAGAAAAGAATGTATTTTTTATTTTTGTCAACAATAAAATTAGCATGATTTTATTAACACTGTTTGAATTAACTTAATAATATTACCTTTCCAGTTTCCTACGGAAATTTAAAAATAAATAACTCAACACAAATTGTTGATATGTGGACAAGTAACTAAAACAATATTAATCAACTTTTTTTTTTATTTTCCCCAACTCCGAAATGCAAAAATCCCATCTACTTCAAAAAAAAAACCTCGCGTTTCGTGTATTGTTTTTGAGATATTCAACCCTAACAAGTAATCATTCTTCGTTAGAACTCTACACTGTATTGTGAGGCGATCTATTACTGAAATCCTTCACAAAAAGAAGAATCAAGAAAATGAGTTTTAATATTTTTTTTAGGCATTTTTATGAAATACAAAAAGGTCTACTGTTATTTCTATCAATTTATACTTACTTGATGTTCCTAT
The DNA here is from genome assembly GCA_023159025.1 of Thereuonema tuberculata. Taxonomy (NCBI): domain Eukaryota; kingdom Metazoa; phylum Arthropoda; class Chilopoda; order Scutigeromorpha; family Scutigeridae; genus Thereuonema; species Thereuonema tuberculata. Next base: position 25,116,477 of record JAFIDM010001028.1, on the reverse strand, counting down.
TTTTATAATAATACATAACAAATAAAGTCGAAGCATGTTTTTATTTTCTTTTTTTTTTTTGGAAAAGTAATTTTCTAAGTAAATAAATTTCAATTATTAAAAAAATTCATAAAGCAGTTATAAAACAGTAAATAGAAAAATAACCAAAATCCCTATAATCATTATCACATAGAGAATAACTGGAGATTTCAAGCGTGAATCTTGAGGTTTCCCATCTGCAAACAAAGTAATGGAAATCAATGTGCGGTCCTCCTAAAATTTCTGTAGATATTTTAAATGTATGCTTTGGGAATTCAGCGCTTAATTGTGCTACTGTGGTAAAGTATCGCAATCACTAGTTTTGTAATTAAATGTAACCATTATCTGTAAATCTTAAGACAAACATTGCAGAATATTGGTTCTCTAATTGCTTGAATTATTTTTCCCCACCACAAATTCCTGCAGTGTGTTTTGTATTTCTATTGATATCGAACGTAACCAATTGTTTGTATTACCATGTTAAGTCCCCAGAAATATAACTTATATGAAGATTTTTTTGTTAATGTAACGAGTTTCGGATGATCTTGAAAACTACTACGATCTTCTTCATCACTATTGAATGTGTTAGTATTGTTTGACATGAAACACTTATATCGGTTGTGAATATCATATTTATTATAATTTTTGACAACGACGTTAGATCAAATAGTCGACACCCAATTTCGGTTTTAATTTGTCTTTGCGCTGTCTTTGTTGGTACTTTCAAAGCAATTCCAGAAAGTTAAAACTTACTGAACTATTGTTATCTTAAAAAAAGGAAAATTCGCCTAGAATTCCATTGCTTGCTTGCTTTTTTTTATCAGTAGATTCCTATGAAGTAAGACATTTTTACGTAAGAGTTTATAATTCTTTGAATATCGGATATTTATAACTACGAAAAAAACAAGGAAATAAAGAAATATGTGGCAAAGATTCTACTTACAAAGGGTGGTAAGTGAAGTGAAAGACACAGGCTTGCAGCTCTCTTGAACACTCATATACGTGATTTCGCACGAGTAAATCCCTTCGTCAACAAGATACACCTCTTTGATGCTCAACACGGGAGGATCGGCATCCAAATTGAAACTTGCCCGACGCTCTGGTCGGAGAAAATCCGCTTCAGGTTTGTCTACATTAGACCAGTTGCTATACATGTACACGCGATTGCCGTCCTTGTAGAACTTTATGCTGTGGACAGTTCCACACGCTTCTACATCCACTTCACAGGGGATGTCAACGGATTCACCGGCCACGGCTCGCACCTCTTGCATGGATCCTAAAAGAGAAAGATATTTGATTGTAAAACATACAGAATTACAAGGTACTATAATAGAGATATTTGTCAATTATGAGTTTACAAAATAAACAATTTAAAGTAATGAATAGAAGTGTGCTCGAATGCTGTACTGCGAACAAACCCACTCAATACAGAATATGGCAAAGTTGGCTTTCCTGTGATATCGCTGACCATTGCACGAAAAGAACATCTCTTGAATTGGACATAGAATATAAATGATAGGAATGTCAATGTAAGCAATTTCTTATTCTGATTCAAGTTAATTTTGAATCTTGCTTCTTATTTACTTTCTGTTTTATTAAAATTTTTATTAAAAAAAAAAATAAAAAAAAAAATGGGTTTTTTAAAAATACAGTTAAGGGTTATCGTAAGTTTTAGACTAAATGTGTAACTTTAAGTCATAACAAAACCATTCTTTGTCGACTTCTTTTGTAATGAAATATTAGAAAGGATATAAAATTTTCAGAAGATGAAGTCAAACTCAGAAGGGCCAGTTTGTTGGTCGCTTGGGGGAAACATGGGAAGGGACTTACAATGGTTGGTTATATCCTTCTACAAGTCTTACACTTACACGGCTCTGCATAAAGTACAAATAACTTTCCCATGAAATTACAGTTAATGTTTAATTTGCTTTCCATTAGCCAAAACATCTTTTAACATTGGAATGGTATCTTAGGTTCGCAAACAATCAAATATTTTTTTTTCAAGAAATTTTAAACTAAATGTAGGCCTAATAATGTACAAACAAACAAAAAAAAGCCTTAATATTTTCTGTTTTATTCTTTTTCAAAGATAATAGATTCAACGATTAGTTATAACACTTTAATTACTACAGAAGATTTCGACAGCTGATGGCATTGTAGGAACTCAACATGAAAAGAACCATTTCAGTTTCGAACCAATGGCGGTTTAGAATCTGTAAACAATCTTAAACTTTCAAAGAAATTCTAAATAACATTACAGCCATATTAACTAAACCTTTAACTATTAGAAAACAGTAAATTCCATTTAACTAATATTAACCCTAATTATTAAACCTAATTAATTACAAAACTCTAATTTAATGATTAATTATTCAGTTATATTTCGTAACAAGTAATTATCTTTAATGTTAATTTTACAAATCTTACAAATTTAATTTTATTAGAATTTACAAAGCAATAAAAAGGATAAAAACAAATAAAAGCACTGAGCTACTGTTGGAATATTTGACACCGAGAATCCAGGACAGTCAGTTTCAAAGTTATTACCTTTCATCAGCTGGATTCACCCAGTGTCTGCAGCTGAGTGATTTCAAAGAAAATATATGAAGGGCCATTCCTATGTTTACTTGTGTTTCGTTTATGTTTTCTTTGATATCACTGAGATGCAGACACTGGGTGAATCTTACTGACGAAAGGTAACAATCTTGAAACAGACTGCCCTGGATTACCGGTGTCAAATATTCCAAAAGTAGCTCAGTGATTTTATTTGTTATGCGTTTATATCCCTTTTTTATTGCAAAGTAATTATCTTTATTTAAAAAATAAATATTCGGAACTTTGTGAATATAAATTGACTGTTAGGTTTAACACTGAAGGAAGTAGTAATCAACGGAAATTCCTTCGTTCATTGAAAATTCTAAGGTATTTACGATGTTAACCAAGTCGTTTAATCTCTAAATAATTACTGTCCTCAAACATAGATCCAAACTGTCTGCATTTGGTTATGACGACTTAAACTTATTCGAAAGAATGGCGCCACAATCAAACAAAGCCGAGGTGTTGTTTATTTTGGAAATGATATAAACTCTTTTATTTGAAATCTGGCTTAGGTCTAATCGACTGGCAACAGGTGAAATATTTCTCGGGCATTTCTGCGGCAAACGAACCGTCACGTCGAATCAACAAACTAATTCCAGCTGCGTATCGTGCTGTTGTTGTGCCCTTTGGAACCCAGAAAGATCTTACTAAATACCTCTGCTTCTTTTCCCTGCACGTGCAGACATTGCGCTATTACCTCATAAGATTGGGAATGCACGTACTGGCTGCCACCTGACCTTTGGCAGTGATTTATGGTCGACGCGAATGACATCTCGAGGATTTTTGCTGATTTACTTCTGTTGGAATAACTGCTTTTTTTCCTCACCGGGCGAAATACAGTCCGTATGATTTATCTGTGTATACGCAAGCAAAGAAAAATTTTATTGTTAGGTTTAGAGGAAATAAATCTGCACTATCCTCAATTTTTATCCTATTTTATAGGGGAAGGGGAGGAAAAAGCAAAAGAAACGGGATAAAATGTTTCAAAAGAGGTTTGCAATGGAAGCTCATATGAATACCAAATTCTTCCTTTAAATACTTTACCAAAAATCTACGTATTGAATGTAGCAAAGAAACCTTCCGTTAAAAAGAAGAAAAGGACTGAAATTATTTTCTTTTCATTCACAAATTGATATAGATTTCTAGAGCAATGGCAGACATAAGGAATTTCATCTGTTTATCTTGGCTGATAAATGAAAACATCTGAAAGAAGAACGATTCCAAGGAATCTCTTTTTTTTTATTCTTTCCACTCTGGCAGGGATCCGTGGAGGTAATTGAAAATTCAAGCAACCATCTATAGCAGCGAAGAGCATACACTTTTGTCTGCGATTCTTGCTGCTTGTGCCTTCCATTTTTCATTCTCGCAGCGTGACTCTGCAGACCCGAAATCACTGAATTTATATACAAGGCCCGTGCTATTGATTCAATGCATATCTAATCATTCGCAATGTGCTCTGGGATTCCCTGTCAGTCGTGGACAGCGAGCGCATGAATCAGCCACCGAACATTAACCATCCACGTATATTTTCAGATTTTGCTTCTGTTTCATTCTAATGATGGTTTGATTTTCACCCAAAGCAATTCATCGCCAACAAATCTCACTTGACCTTTTTACGAGAACGAAATCTCAAACAGCTGCTTACATTCCCCGAAACATTAAAAGAACAAGAGATACATTGTAATTCTTTTTACTGACGGTAATATGAAATATCATCTCCTCTAAATAAAAACGATTACAGCAGTTTCTTTTTCTCAATGTCAGTTCCGGGAACCAATGCATTGCTACCACAAGTAAATGCAAGAACGAATCACTTTAAATTTGCATGGATTTGTCTCAACCATAATTGTCCAAAATTATTCCTACTTGCCATTTTTTTTTTTTTACTTGACCACAAAATAACCACGTATTTGAATGAATAACCACTAAAATTCTTGTGGTTATTTCTTACTAAAAAGGACAAGCTTTTATTTGTTACAGTGCACCTGATATCGAATCGATAATTATTAGTTACTAACAATTTAACAGCATTGTTGAGGAAACAGTCTACAGCAATAAAATTATGAATTTTTTCAATTCTCAAAATCAAAAATAATATCTTTTTTTTTTTCACTCAAGATGTATAGTAAAGATCTTAGAATCAGAACTTAATCCTAACGGTGATTCATGAAAAAGCCGACATGAGAAAAATGGGAGGACTAAGGAGAACTTACAGTCTAGCATATCAGTGACATGTGATGTCGTAATTCTTCAACTCAAATAGTGCTAAGACAGAGTTCTCATGTACTCTGAGAAATCTCGTTCTACGTGGAGGATAACTTATAAGAAATGTATTTTCAAACCTGTGCATCATTTCAGATAGACAAGCCAATACTAATAGTCTAGATCTTAAAGTCAGTAAATACGGAACATGAACAAGATAGGCTATGTAATAAGAAAAGGTAGTCTATATAATAAGAACAGATATCAGGAAAGCCTATTTCTTAAAAAAAAAATTTTTTTTAATATATCACCTTGTAATTTTAAAAAATTGTTGCAAGAATAAAATTAAAAAAAAGTTCTTAAAGATTCTTTCATAAAACATTACCAAAAGTACGCCTATACCTAATTAAAATCTATCTCGAATTGAATTCAATACTGAAGATAAAATTGTTATTAATGACAATTTCACCATTTTAAGTTCTACATTGAAGAAGACTACCGTTCGCTACTTCCAAATTTAAAATGTTAATTTATTTTAAAACTTATGAGAAACTGCCGTTGCAGAGCAAAGAACATCAAAAGAAAAGCTGTAAAACTTTGCCATTAAAAAAGAAAATGGCGGTGTTTTTTAGAAGTTATGACTGGCGCCGTAGATATTAAATTTTACATTAAAACAACTTCAACAGGAAAAGATAAAATGGTTTCTTTGGAGATTAGCAAAGGGAATCTAGAAAAGAAAAAAGTCTAGAATCCATCTGAATAAAACTATTCAAATTAATGTAATCGGAGACTGGTTTTTGGTTTTGATTGAGTGCCTGTATCCAATTGCATTGCTGTAGACCTTTTAGCGTTGGAACGAATTGCCTTTATGTTTTTGGATCACGTGTCGACCCTCCACCATAATAACGTCGTGGACCGGAAACTCGTCAGCGAAAAGCGCATCCTTCTCCCCGTGGATTAATTACTTTCCCAAAAATACAGGATTGGCTCCCGGCCAATACACCCACGCTGACGGAACAACGGGAGCGTCTCCTTTTGAGGGCAGTCGTCTACGAAAGGAACATGATATTTCACGCAACTTACACTATGGTTATGGGGCTGTTAGCAATGTCCACGGCGCAACGACCATGTTGGAACAGAAAAGGAACAAGCCAGCCTCTCCGCAACCCATTTTTCTCGTGAGAAAATTGCCGTGACCAAAGCCCCAAACTCCTGGCGGCAGCAGACGGGAACGGTGGCATTCAAAGCTAAGAAAGACAAAGGAGCACCTTCTTGTGAAAGGATTTCGACATTTAAGACCCATTCACCGCCATTAAAACCAAAATGCTTTTCGCTTTTCAGCGTTCAAGACAATTTACCTTATTATCCGCAAAATGTTCTCAAGTCTCGTTTATTTGAAATCAGAAAACCGTGAATATTATTAGTTAGAAATTTATTAATACAGACTATCAGCTTTAAATTTACTTCCTTTAATTTCTCCGCTATCTTCTTTCCTTTTCTTCTTTAGTATCTGGAAATTAGAATTATCTATCCTTCGTATCCTTAATGTTAGTTATATCAAGTTACTCAAGTGATAACATTCCTCTGTCAGAAAATTCTTTTTTAAAATTCCTGCAAAAATCCTTGGTGTTATTTTATAGCACCCATTTCATTCTGCTTTGCTATTTGGTCTTTTGTAAAAAGGATATTCCTGTTAAAGTCAGAAGAAACTAATAATAAAATTCTCTGTATTAGCAAATCTTTAATAGTTGTACTGTTATTTTTCATCATATAAATATCTTAATTAAATTAATAATTAATATTCACATGAATTCAAAAATTTGTAAACTAAATAAAAAGTTTACTTAAAATCTTCAAATTTAATATATAACATGATGATAGTGAACTAACTTCTTCTAGAGCAGCATTATAAAAGAAAATCAAAAATATAACAAAAAACAAACTATGTATCTCAGTTTATTTTGTGAGAGCTATTGTCTTTTGAGATTCTTACTCCTACGTATTAATTTTATACGAAAATCAAAAGAAACGGTTTCCTTTATTAACTTTGGAATTGTAGAATGCAATGCACAACAAAACATGTATTCTTTTGAGGGTATAGAAGACAGATCAACAGTATTTTTATGCAACTGAACCATAGTACGTTTTAGAATGTTTGGTCTGAAAAAATAAAAATACAATATATATGGAATCATTATTAAGAAATTTTATAAATTAATTTTACTCTATTACAGTTGAGTATCTTTAATCCGGAATGCTTGAGATCGAGAATATTTCGGATTATATTTTTCCGGATTTCGGAATACAATATGGTGATATTCCGTAGAAGCTTTTTACTTTCTTTAAAGCTATTTTTTATTTAACATAAAAAATAAAAACAAATTTATTTTTAATAAGCGGTGGCAGACGATTCTTGAATGATATATTCTGTGAAAAATTGACTTTGGTCTACAGGCGGCTGTGTTGATGGATATTGTGAAGCTCCCCTGGCTCCGTCCTTGATGGGGTTGACTGCAGTCATCATTAAGTCTATTTCAGTAGCGTACTGTTATGGCCTCTATTAACTCTGGTTACATTAGCTATATTCCGAAAACTAATTAGAAATGTAATCAAGCGATTTTTAGTCAGTTCTTAATGGCTGCATTGAACGCCTAACATTAAAGGATTTGCTAATGAGTAAAAGGAATACCCCGAGTTCCCCGTTGATAGAACACCTTGAGAAATTCCTCAAATTTATGATCCGAAGCAGTTAGCAAAGCAGTTATCTTTCAAATGGTTCTTAGGTGATCAATGTATCCCTCAGCAAAGGAGAATGAATGGAAATTGATATGCATTCACCACATAGGCAGATCATCATCTTGATAAGTTCCGGATTTCGTAATTCAGGATTAAGAATGGTCAACTGTATTTGAAATACATTGAAATACATGGAATTTCACTTATTAATACAGTGGGTCCCTCAAAAATATCTTTTATTTTAGCACAGAGTTAATATTGATTTGAAGTATAGAACAAAGATATAGAATTTGCAGCACATTAATTAAAAATATTCAAATATGGACAACTGTTTAATTTTTGGTTAAAATACATCTTTTGAATTTTAATATACCTTCGTAATTTCACAATTTAACTACCAAAGTTTTACGATTCACTTCCACTTCGTAAAATGAATTGAGTAACTTTTTACAAATAATTTATCCATTTCATTAATGATTATTAAAAGATAAAATATTCTTGAATCTTACAGAAACACGAATCTTTATTTCAGCAGCTCGTAATTCTAACAAAACTTGAAAAATAATTAAAGTTCCTTTTTAAGATTTCTATGTAAGTATAGTAATAAAATCTTTTTCGTTCTTTCAGAAGTATATCTTTATTTAACTAAGGCTGAGTCCCATGCCTGACATTTATTATCTTCTAATCATTTGGACTGACTGCATAAGAAAGGAGCCGCCATGACTGTTCAGGCCACAAATGGATTCATCCAAGAATAGAGAAATAGACGTCAAAAAGCTTTAAAAATAGACTTGCTACTTCTACAGCTGATCTTGGCCACTTCTTTACTAAAACTGACGTAAGGACTCCATATCCGGGTATCTGAATGACGTCACAAATTATTGACGAACAGCAGACAAACTTCTTTGCAGATGGTGCGCTAAAGTTAAGGTTAACATTAAACTTCATACAGTTATTTATATTTTCTAAAGTACAATTATGAAAATTGTGGAAGAAAATTCTTTAATTTAATTCTTAGAATATCTTACGAAATATGAAAAGGATTATGTTTATATTTATTTTAAACCAGTAGTTTCTAAACTCGAAACCTAGTTATCTCAAAGATATTTCATTTACAATATCTAATTGGTAATTAAAGTAAATTCATTGTAAATATATCTTAATTAAAAAAAGAAAGGTTAATCAAGTGTCACGTTTACATTTCAAACGACTATGACTGCGCAAGGAATAAAGTCTCCTACGATCAGATGACAGTACTTTAATAGAAGATAGGCATTAAAACCATGAACTTCAGAAGGTTACAAAGGTTACTCAGTTCAATAACATTAGAATTTCTCTACATTTTATTTGAGTGCCTAAAGGAAGTCTACGTTTTACAAAATAGAGCTACAGGATCTAAGACTTATAATATATTAAAATAGTCAATGCTATAGTCTTATAAAATGCTATGATTATAATTAATGTTATAATACTGTAGAATGTAACTCAAAATGATTTAAGAGAATAAAAAAAAGAAGTAAAATTTTTTTAATTTTTTTAATATTTTTCTGATAGCATTTCTGTATGTTTGTCTGTTTCTTTCCAGGAATTGCTAGTATATTAGCTAAATTTTGTTTAATGTCTCAAAATCGAAAAGCAGATCAACGACAGAATGAGGAAAAAGTATATTCTTATTTTTAGAATGTGTTACCTTCTGATTAGCACCTTAGAATAACCATTAATTTAAGAAGACATTTTGCAAATAAAATTATACGCACAACCCTGGAAAATCTATTGGAAACCTTTAAGAACTAAAGTAAATTGAGTGGAATATTTAATTGCTCGATTTATCTTGAGGTTGATGCGAAGGAGAACTTGAGCATTTCATGTAATTTGAAGCAGCTGCCAACGACCAAAGATCCCAAGAATGTGTTCGAAATCTAGCAAAGTCTGTAGGCAATTCATTTTAAAACGCTAGTATCAAGTTTTAAAAATTTAATCCCCAACTATGTAAAACTTAAACTTTTTTTTTGTTTTGTTTCATTTTTCTTGAAAGTAAAGCGGAAAAAATAAGAAAAAAAAATATGACATTTTTCATTTCATCGACAGAAGGAAAAAAAAAACAAACTAAGACGTTGCCAACAAATTCCTTGTTGTCGCTGGGAAGCAATATAAATGGTTCTCCCGTGTGGTCTTTCGTCCGCAAGTTGTTTGATATATATTTGCGCATGATTCAATAGTTGACATCGGCAATAAGAGCGTTCGTAAGCAGAAAGAGCCCTCGATAAAGCGTCTTACTTGACCGAACTTCCTTGACCAATCAGAGGAACTTGAAATAGACCCGCTTTAGGTCCGTTATCGAGTGCAATTATCTTAGCCCAGAATCGCAGTCACTGCACCGAGATAACGCCGTAATTATTTAAAGAGAAGCCCTAAGAGTGTTTCTGTGATATACTGGACTCGATTTCGCATTCTACGTACAGCCAATTAATTGGGATTTTTACGTTTCTGGAAGCGATTCCTCTTGCTTTTTCCTGGAAGTAACAAATGACCTTTCTAAAGAAAGCTTATTGAGATTTCCTTAGCGTCTTAAGACAAACCGAAACAGCCACAATGAATTACAATCGCCGGTTCAAATATATGATCCAGCAACGGAGAAATAAGGTTTGGTATCTTTGTTTATAACTTACTTTCTTTTCTTTAAATATACATCGACTATTACAATGTCAATTTTGAGTTATCGCGATTACTGTACTTAAATAGCGAAATATTTTGCCTCTAGGGTCAATACCTAATGGTATAAAATTAAAAGGAAAAAGTCAGACTTAAAAGCACCTAAACCTAGTTTTAAAAATTCGCTGAAAAAAAAAAAAAATCTTTTTTTCCTTATACCATTATTAATTGTACTGTAATAATCAATATCTCAGTTTTTTCTCAAAGCTGAAAGAAAAAAAATAGTATTTTCATTGGAAACCCTTCGAATATAGAAAAAAAATGGAGAAATCTTCTCAAATGTTCCTTTCTGTTTATTTAATTTGTGTTTTAAGTTAATAATTCCCTTAGCCTTAACCACAATTTGACTTCGATGTCTTCAAACACTTAGAATGGTTTGCAAAACTTTTTGATTGTAAATTTACAAAAATCATTGAACGCTACCTTTCAATAAAAACATCCATCGATAGAGTTGATGAATAAACTGATACGTTATCCACCGAATGAACAATTGATCGGATCTGTGTCTATAAGATATCAAAACCATAGACAACTGACAGCCTTCTGTTCTCTGTCAATGGATGGACGAGGAAGATCCACTCTTTTGTTGTTTCGATGTCTTTTCAATCATCCAAATATGTTTGCGATGCTTTTCCTCTTCGTCGATCGCCCAGAGTAAATAGACAACGGCTCTGTTTCGTTTTTTAAATGTCTTCTTCCGATTTTTATTTGGGATATGTCCTATGAACGATCGAAGCCGGTTTTTCTGCGGCATTGCGGAAAGTTGTCTCCGCTCAAGAGATCTCTTCCACCCTCGTTTCTCTGTTCTTTCACCGTTCGCAGGAAATGCTAATCTTATGGAAATTGGCGAGCCTCCTCTTTCCTCTCTGATATCTTCCCAATCTAAACTATTATTTGAAAATAGTGCATGGATAATGAAAAAGAAAATTATCTTTTTCTCGATTCAGAACCTCTACTTCATTATCAAAAAGCGCTCCTCAGGAACCCTTTGTCTGTTGCACGATTCTAATAACTTCTTCAAAATTACAAAACAGAAGTGGAGGAATCCGCTTCCTCCATCTTCATGTGTTCAAAGTATTCTTCAGATGATTGTTTCGTAAGATTTAACAAAAATTTTGCAATAAAATTCCTGCAAATTGCTATTATAAATATTCCTAATTTTATATCTGTAATTTCTGTTCTTGCAATTCCCGACAAGGAATATACGAAATCAGAAAGTATCATCCCTCAGTCAATCCTGAAGGAAAACTTTGGAAAAACCAAGGATTGATGCAGATGCAAGAATTAATTTCTAGGAATTCATAACGAATCCTCATTGTTTTTTCACCGATATTACAACGACGCTTTCTGTATTATTCTCATTCATGTAAATCATAAAGCACAGATCCGGTCTAAATATGTACCAAAATAGTTAAATTTATATAATCTGGGCAATTCGATTACTTGGCGTAGTGTTATCATTGACATTTTAGAATATCAAAGCAGTTACAGCAAACTAATGGCAATTGACTTATTGGCTTCACCTGAAATTAACATCTAAATGAAGCTTTTTGATTCGAGTGCTTTTTTTCCAGAAACTTTCTTCTCCATGTTATTATGTGAAAATGCTCTCCCAATTCGATAACGTGCATACTTCCTGAACGTGACTCAATTAACTTGTCCCTTAGGCCTTAAAGATGAAACAAGATTCCACAAGTTATATTAACTTTCATGGTATATAAAATTTACATTTTGTGACCAAATTATTTTACAAAAATAGTTTTTGTTTGTATATTGCATAATTAATCATTGAAATTAACAGTAATATATATATCAAAATATACAAGGTTATTTAGTTACAGAATCAAATATTGAATTCTAAAATCACTAAAAATATAAATTTATGCTTGTAAATGCTTATTTATATTATGATAACGAAAATTCAAAATAAGGAAAGTAATAAAATGTAATCAATGACCAAAAACTCAAATTAACTTTTCAAGAATCAATTTTAATTATTCCAGAAATCTGCGACATTAAGTAACTTTAACAAAATAGATTATTAGGACAAAACCTTTCCTAAATAAAAAGAAATCCTTTTTTTAAAAAAAAAACTATATTAGACGCTACAATTTCGCCTTTTATGAAAATGTTTCTTGAATTTTTATTTCAAAAACAAATCATTTTTGAAGGCTTTCTTAAGCTTTGGAGAATAGTTTCGAAGGAAAACCAAACAACTCAAGTACAACATACAAATTAAAAGCTATAACAATAACTTCGCAATTTTCATATTTCAGTTATTGTGAATTAAAAGTAAGTTTTAGTTAACTTTTTGATTACATATTTACATGTTAAGTTAAAAAGTTAAAGGGTCCCGCAAAGGCCTACGTAGGGTCGAAGGAAGTAGGGCTCCCAGCGTTTCGTAACCAACGGGACTAAGTTCAGGTCGGATTTGTCAGCCCGATGGAAAAAAAAAACAACTCGGTACTATTCAACAGGGCTGGGTGAACCCTACGTCCCGCGTGGTGAAGAATTTGGAGAGGAATAATTCACGATCTCCTAAGGGATCGGTGATCGAATCCGGCTCCTCCAGGCGGCAGTCAAGAATTCACCACTTTCGTACCGGACCCACATTTATATGTTACGTTACATTCAGTGAATCTTTTGTTTACTTCTTCAGTTTATTTGTTTAATTTTAGGCAAAAACAAAACAAAAATAGTCTACAAACCAGAGAAATAAGAGAAATAAAACCAGAGTAGCTAAGAGAAATAACACTTGGTTAGAATTTGTAATCTTAGCTCGAGAAACATTGGCTGGCAGAATTTCTTGAAGTTTGTGGCGAAACATTTGGTAACAATTCTTCTATAAAGGTCATCACAATGTTGTTTGTGGGACGAGACACTTGGACTTTCAAAGAGTAAGACTTTTCTTAAAGAGTGGGTAAAAATGCTCATTCAACATTTGTAATTAGATGTAATTTTATATTTTATAAATTTATGCAAAAATTCTTCTAAACAAGGGTCTGTTTTGTACTGAAACATTCAAAGAAAGAAGCGCTTCCAAGTTTAATGATTACTGATGAGCCGGTGATGGTTTTTGCTTCACCAACGAAATTCATCTTAATCAAGTTTATTCTGCTAATTTCATTGCAGCAACAAGAACTTTTAAAGCTTAATCTAATTAGGAGCAACAAATGCACAGATCACACCCTCTTTTTTTTCCCTCTTCTGTGTGACTTATAATCAGTGTTTTATCTTCAACCAGTCACGCCATTAATTAAGATTAAGTCCCGGAAAGAAATGGCGTCTCCATCAAGATAACAACCACAGACGTCGTTACGAATATTTTAAAACTGAAATAAAATCTACGGTGACTTTAACCGAAATACCTCATGTTACTGACACCTACGTTTCAGTTGTGGTACATTGTAATTACTTCTGCGAAAGAAGACCTTTTTAATAGCTTTTAAACAACAAACTTTAAAAGATAAATAGACTTTAATGGTAAAACGAGTCTTATATTTGTTTAAGAGTGGATGAAAACAAAAAAAATAATAGATACAATTTAAAACCTACTGTTCGAATATTTAGTTGTTTAACTGTTTATATTTTTACTATATCTCTTTGTAAAATTCTAATGTTTTACTTCGTGATTTTTACATAATAAAAAAAATATCTTCATTGAAATTTCATTGCAGAGAACTTAAGTTCATGCACTAATGACTAAATTAAAAAAATTGTATACTTGAATTAATAAAAACAGTTTAAAACAAAACAAAACAAAATTACTGAAAACCAAGACCATCCAAAATTTCTAAGAATTTTGATAACACAAGAGTAGCTAATTGATAAGTACAATCCGACTTTACATTTTATTTATCTAACTATATTTTACACAGTTTTAATATCTGTAATCCGAAAGTCAGTTACCAATAACATTATATTAATTTTATTTTTATTAATTTTATTTTTATTAATTTTAATATTATTAATATTATATTATTAATATTTAATATTACTTTTATTAATTTTATTAATTTAATAATTCAGTTATCAGTAGTTTTGGAAAAAACAAAAAGAAAAATATGCATTTCTTCCACAAACTAGAATTTTTCGGGAGAGAGAATGGAAAAAAATAAATACATTAGAAATTCAGTACAGTGATGAATAACCGAGGTGCGAATAAGGATATTGGTGATGCCAGATTAGGAATGATTCACAAGTGTTAGCGGAAAAGTAACTTTTGAAGACGAAATGAAACTAGTTTATTTTTAGCTTATTTTTAGTAGTCATACTTCATTTTTAGTAGCTAAGTCGTCAAGTTTTGACATGTCTGTGAGGAAGTTGTAAGGTTTCTAAATTGGCTCCAGTGTCAAAAAAAAATTGCAGATTTACCAAATGTGCAATTGAAAATATGTAAAAAAATTATTAACGTACTGTTTACTAACAGAATTTTAGATTAAACAGAAAATAAATTAGAATTTTGAAATACTAACTTTGACAAACTTGACTTTTAGGTAAAAGGTATTCAAGCGTAATATTTGTTTTGTATCTATTGTTTCTTTTTCAAAAGGGATAATTATTTGGACAGAAGTTAATAAAAAGGGCACAAGTTTTAATGCTTTGTCATATTGTTAGCTGATATTTAGTTTGCTTTTAAAATTGATCCATTGTTTCCAATGATTTCAACAAAAGTAAGTTTTACTTGTATTATACTTAAATGCACAAATGTGAACTTTTTGGTTTTGGTTTAGAACCTATTTCGATCAAATTTTCGAACACCAGCATATTTTAGCCATACTTACATTTATATGAAATCTACTCTAAATATCCCTATCTAAAGTTTAAGGGAAATATGTTAATATCAATAATTCTGCAACCACTGTAGCATGGATATAATGCTGATATTTCAGGTCATAAAATGTTTTAATTTATACCAATTTAAATTTATATAATGGATGGTCAAGTCATGTTAAAAGTCTTTCAGATTCTAGTATTAAAAGTCCTATATGATGATGATAATATTTTAATGTGTGTGAAAAAGAGTTATTGTATTAAAAACAACACACAAAATTAATTTTAAAAAAACATTTAATTAAAATATTTAATGTGGAACCTTTCGAGCTCCTAGATGGACGCCCCTCTTCAACAGCTCTTGTTGAAGATGGGTATCCGCCTAGGAGCTCGAAAAGCTTCTTATTTTATTAAATTTTTTTTAAAATTAATTTGTATATTACTTTTAATATAATAGTTATATATGGTATGATAAAAATCTACAGAAACAAATCATTTCATTTTAATTCTATACTTCAGGAAAAATTCATTTAACAATGCATTGTGGACACTTGATATATCAAAAGTTTTAAGCAGCTCAAACAATTAATATCTTAACTCAAAAGTTAAAAGTTTTTCTTTAGAATATTCCAAATATGTAATTTATTCCAAATTTATTACAATCACTGCTTAATTGACAAGAATATTTGATTTTGATGAAAATAAAGCTCTTTACGGTTATTATTTCTAAATAAAAATTTATATACAAGTCTCTGCATCTGAATTCTGGTTAAAAACTGGTTTTAAAACTTGATTTGTAACATGAAAGCGGAAGAAGGAAAAATCTAAATCTCTATGAAATATATGAAGCCTGAATTTCCTACAGGAAAATTTGTCAATACATTAATGGCGGATCGATTTTTCACAGATGCGTTAAAATGGCCGAGATAACTCATAGTGACTGTTGAGAACATGTGAGTTTCATAAGCATCGATTATGGAAATCTTCCAGGTTTTCTGTATCAGAAGTTACGATATTACCACAAATTAGAAAAAAGTGCTCCTTTGTAAAATTACTCGGTAGATGCATTTTTTTTAACGTCAGTGTCAAAATAAGAAATAACTTCCGTTCTCAGATTAAGGGAAAATACGACATCATCATTTTTCACTAAAACGAAGTTTGTTCTGGAGAGTTGCCACAAGACTGGAACAAGACTAAACAGCCACCTGGAACAAGCAGGTGAAACAGGAACAATGGAACTGAGCTACCAAAAGAGAAATAAAGGATTTAGAGAGAGAGAGAGTGAGGCGAGGAGGAGTTTGCTTCAGCATCAATCTTAAAACTTAGTTCAGAAGGGCATCTAGAATTAGGTAAATAAATTAGAAAAATACATCAACAGAATTTAAACTTTTATTAATTTCATTTACATTAAAACGAACCCAAATTGGATTTTGAGAATAGAAATTCATCTTTTTATTTGCGGTTTTGTACAGTGTTTTATCATGGTTTAACTATAACATTAAAAATATACATAAACTAAAATATTATATAAAAATATTTTTATCTTTATTATTGTTTACTGAGCTTTAATTTGTACTGACGAGACAAAAAAACCCCAAACAAACAAATAAAAAGGGTTTTTGTATTGATGCAACATGCATCAACTTATACTGAATATAGGAATCAATCTACTAGCGAAATATACAATTCTAAAATATGCACATTAGTAATTTCATATATTTCAAAATGTATTTTTATTATTATGAAGAAATACCTATAAATACATTAGTTTTTTTTTTGTTTTTTTTCTTTTCTATACATAATCATTTGTTCTTACCTTCAAAAAACTTTCTCACACATGATTCAGTATTCACACTCTTATTTATTTTTATTTTTATTTGAAAGTTTGTCGTCTACCCGGTTTACCCCAATGCCCTAATTCCAGGAAAAAAAAGCAAGTAGCGATCTTGCTTTTTCGGTAGTCTCAACTAGTGTAAAATTTTATAGGTAAGACATTCTGCTATATTTATTAACTACTTTTTTTTTCATGGATACCTATTCAGTTTTAGGTGAGTTCTCATTTATGAAAATGCAAAAAAGTAAACTATTGTTAACTAAGAAAATTTTTTTGATTATTAACAACTTAAGAATTGTCAGAAATCGAATAAACAAAGTAAAGAAACATCACAATAATTATTTGAATAGATAAATAATTACTACAAACGTTAATTATTAAAGTTTGATCTGATCTTTCAAGAAGAACATGTCTCCATCTGGTGACTGTTTTTGGAACTTCCTAAACAGTTCGACGACCCTTAAATGGTGAACGTGGCTAATAACGTTTATCGTGAATGTTCTAGATACAATTTGTGAAAATAACAACTAGAAGACTCGTGTTTATGTTTATCTAGAAGTCAAAAAAGCTAAGTTGCTTTTTTTTCTTTTTCATCAACTCTTTCAAATCAAAAGCATTAGCTGTCTTTCTTAGATTGAGAGTAAATTCCAAAAGGAAAGAAAAAGCTCTTTAAGGAAGATAAGACAAAAGAAAAAGCAAATCCTTTAAGTTTGATCAAAATTACGAAAGAGGGAGAAATCAAAGTAAGAGATCAGAATTTGGATAAATGAAACAGGTTGGCTTAAAGCCAAACCCCTTCTCCAATATCTCTTTGTGATTAGTTATAGGTAGAAGAGAGCGAACCGAAAGCCACTGATAACATTTGAAAAGAAAGATGGGGATCAATAGGATATTGATCTAAAAGAGAAAGAATTAAGAAAAAAAATATGTCGCTAAAGTGGCTGGGAGGATGTATTTTTTTTTGAGGGATGGATGGGTGGGGATATCCAATTACAATGGTGAAGACAGTCAGGACGGAAAGATAAAACGTTTTCAAATTGCTTTTTTGCTTTTTTTTTTTTTATTCAAGTATTTTTTTTTCTAGACGTCATTTGCTTTTAATGATAAGAATTCTGGAAGATAGTTTTGTTACGTTTTAAGAACTTGTAAGTCCATTCCTCCTAGATAAGAATTAAGAATGTTTTAGCCTAAGAAAATTGAAGTTTACAAAAAATAAAATTGTCCTTGTATCTATGAACGTAGGAAACAGTGAACGGACCTTCTTTACACTTTACAGAGAACTTTGATTTACTATTAGTACTTGAAAATATTTTCCTTACGGTAAAAAAAATCATCTATAAAATACAATTAAATGTCACTGACGACAAAACTCGAATTTCCTTTTAAATTAATGAAGAAATGGAATCCATCTTGAAGTCCTTTTAAGTTCCATATAGTTCAAATTACTTGGAATAAAATAAAAAGATAAAAAACTAGGTAAGTAAGCTTCACAGTTCTCTGAGAAACTTCTTTTTTTCGGTATAGAAGTTAATGAAACTTGATCGGTTTAGGAATCCGAACTGTAAGAAATTATTCAAGGGCCTTTGATGTTATTCTTGAGCATTTTCTAAAACATTGTATCTATTGATGTAAGACAGAATAGATGTCGTTCAAGTTCACGGAATTTCAACGTAGTTCGAACTGTCAGAAAAACAATTGAATTTGAAATAAACTTACAGCAAGTGACGAAGCAGAAACATTTATCAGAAAAATACCTGTAAAATCAAGTTCCATTAGGACTTACGAAGTTAGCATTGGGTTGGTTTCTATTTAACCAGCCTAAACGATGTACAGAAAATGGTAAAACTAGCAGGAACATTGAGATTGTAATTTACATAAATTGAATCTTAAATGTAAATTGGTAGAAAAATATCCTTCTCATCTGTGAAATAAAAATCCATCATCTGTCATCTTACGTTTAAAGAATCTACTGCTTAAGAAAAAACAAGCTTGTTGAAATGGGAGGTTTTGGTCACAAAACTATTTTGGAGAATGATATGAAGTAGTTATGATAATTTGTAATGTAGCATTTTGCAGCGTTAAGTAACATCACACCGATTCACTGATGATCTCTAAGTGTATCAGCATTGAAAAGGCGTTTATTGAACAGTTTATTCCTTTTTACTTTCAATGTTTTTTTGAAAATATCAAAAATTGTTCTAACCATGAGCGTCACTTGCAATCTTGAGATAATTTCTGTAATTCTTCTTGAGAACAATATTTCTTTGCCATCATCTGAAACGTGAATATTCTCAAATTGTCTGTTTGAAATTGACTTACATCCCATTCTTATTGTATTCATAATATGTCGTTTTTTTACATCTAGATGTTGTTTAAGTATTTATTGTATGTGTTCAGATGATGAACCATTTAGATGACACAAACTTCATACACAAAAAAGAATCTTAATATCAAGAATAAACTACCATACACGAAACTTAGTTCAACGATAAAATAATATTTCTTTTTGATGAAATGGGTTTCGAATAATTGATCGAAAAATGTTACTATTTCATTAATAAATCAAGAAATTCCATTAAGAAAGGTCACATCACAAATTTCTCTCAAATAATTAAAAGGGTAAGATAGTCTTACGTCTGAATTAAAATAAATTGTATTTTATAAATATAAGTGTTTTAAAAGAGATTTTTTTTTCTTTCTTTCTCTTTATTCTTAGCTTCTGTAATATTAGACGTATGTTTTCATTTTAAAGCAACTGTACGATTCCATATTTAAAGTAATGTCTCATTATCTATGACTAAGATAAATAAACCGTATGTTAAGAGCTGTAGTCAGTCTAATTCTGAGCAGGAATGATTAATAGCGAGTTCCTTTGGTATCTTTTTAAGCTGCAACTGTTCATTGCACAACAACTTTGTGAATCACGTCGATGCGTTCAGACACCGCCTTTTTCCTTCGCCTCCTCAGATGAGTTTTTTTTTCTCCTTCCACATATTTTGGCTGCTTCCAGAGAAGGGAGTTTATCGTGGTGAGAATTTTTGGCAAAGGGAGGGGTTGGGGAGGGAAAAGTCGAAAAAAAAACACAGAGAAAAGAAATCAGATGAAAAAGCCAATCCTTTTCAACGCGTGGTGAGTGACTGTGGAGGCGTCCGGGCAAGCCAACACCAGCTGCCAGCGTTCCCAGCACGACAATCGCGTTATGCCGGGAAACAAATGGAGCAGAGCTGATCCAGTGACGACCATCACTGTCCTCTTCGGCAAACCATTTAAGTCACAGGGAAAAGTAAGTCTTCTCACACAGAAGCGGACTTGGAGAAAGGAGGGAAGGAAAAGAGCAACCCACCCCCTCCTTTATCGCTGGGGCGAAACAATGCCCATCAAGAGCCACTTGACTTCTAATAGCCAGGGGTGGATTTCCTCTGATGTTTCGTTGTCTTCTCTGGAAGGGCAATTGAATCCATAAAAGAAAAATTGTCGAGGTTTTCGAGGGGTGGGAATTGGTCAAGGGAGGTTCTATTTCAGTCCATCTGTAACTGTTGGACCATAAGCACCTATTTTCCCATTTGATCGTCAAGAAGTCAGTGGACGCAGCTGAAGCAGACAGGAATAAGAAGAGTCCATGAACCGTAATTTAATAATAAATAACAGACCACAAAATGAATTACAATAAAAATAAAACAACAAAAGAGAGGAAGAAATTGAACAAATCAACAGCATTTCAAGACAAGTTAATAAAAAGCACTTCCAAGAAAAAGGAAGGAATCGTGAAAAATTTAAGAACTATTACCATGGTTTTATTTGTATTTAATTTCAAATAGCAATCTGAATGCTCGAGTTAATAAGGCCTTCTGAATTTGTAAATACAGACAGGATTCAGCTTTTTATAGTTTTTAGTCACCTAAAAAAAACGAAGAGCAATATACCGCTTAGTTCAATCTCAGTATCTAAACAAAATTTAATATTTGAGCAATTTATCTACTTCCGGGAGAAAAAATTAAATAGAAGTCTTACTTTTGCATAGGTAAATGGCAAAAAAAAAATACAAGAATTTCTCTGTGCTAAAAAAAAATGCAATAATAGCTTCAGAATTAAAAAGATTTTGTCTTAATTAAGTAGTCTTAAATTAGACAACTTAAAATCTAATCTTAAAAAATCAAGAATAAATTTCCATCAGTAGTGTTCGATGAATTAAAAAGGGCCACTTCTCAGCCTTAAGAAAAATCAGTCTAAAAACAGATGCTCATGTGGAAAGCTTTACGTATACAGGAGTTCATTGAAATCATTGATAAAGCCGTACACCTGAATATGTTTGCACAAAGATAATTTATACAAAAAATAAATCCACAAATTTGACTAGTTTCTCCGTCGAGAGACGGTATTGATAATAATAATAATAAGGACTTGATAATACCGTCTCTCGACGGAGAAACTAGTCAAATTTGTGGATTTAATTTTTGCAAACATATTCAGGTGTACGGCTTTATCAATGATTTCAAACAGATGCTTTTTCACCAAAATTTAGTGAAATCTGGACAGTTTGGTAAAATCTCAAATATGGAATTTAAAGCAAATCGGTGCGTTAGTTTTCGAATTGTTTGAGATCATCGTTTTTAGTCTTAATTAGCAGTAACCCATGGCTACATTTTCGTATGTCGAAATTTAATAAAAAAGCTTAATTGTATAATTCTAAACTTTCAAATATGAATAAATATTTCATGAAAATTAGTTCATTATCCTTGAATAATGTGAAGTGTCCATAAAAGGGACTTCAAACTCTAATCAGCGCTGGACAATAACCTTCAGCTTATAGGCCTATGTGATGCAATAAACAACTGCACTTCTGATTCAGTTATTTCGCCCTGATGTAAAGTGACCCTTAACATGAACCGATATACTCAAAATATAATCGTATCTAAAAATCTTAAACTCTTAATATTAAGTTTGATGTAGAGGAGTTAATTAATTTTCGAGTTATCGCACATATAAGTTTCAATAATGACGTCAACAAATACATCCACTACACACATGTCACTCAGAAAGCAATTGTATCTATTTTTTCGTAGGAAGAATGACGTGAATTTTCGTTAAAATGTAGACATGATTATTTAGTAAGAGTAAAATTTTATTTTGTTTTATTAGTTTAAAAATAAATAGAGAGATTCGAGGTATTAGGAAGAAATGTATTATATTTGGATGTTGCATGTTTACGATATTTTCCCATTCCTATGGAAACTGAAACTAAGCACTGATACTAATTCTGATATAACTTATTAAAGTTTCATTAAAGCTTTTATAATTATGTTTCGCTCTAATGAATAAGTTTTCAAAATCAATGGGTGAGACCAAGTGACAGCCAATGGAATCTCATTAAGTTTTCATTAAAAGATTCAAAACAATTTTCTAAACTTTGACTGAATAATAATATAAAAATATCACGAGGCATTCTTTTTAATTAAACATTGACTGGATCATCAATCAACAATGTTGGATTCTTTAAATTTAAGTATTCATTCGTAGGGACTTGATACTATTGTATACTAAAAGTCCTAGTATATCACAGCAGTAAGTAAGACGGGTACTTAAGACACAGTGAATAATCTTAAAGATTAACTTAAACAAAAATAATTTGTCAATATAAATTTATAAGCTATTCAGAAAAATACTAAAAATGAAATAGAAGAATTCATATGCAAGAAGGTTTAACATGCACGATTTAACGGTTTAACGAGCATTTTCATCGTTTTACCGTTTTTCATTAAACCTTCTTACATATTAATTTTTCGCCTATGCTTTTGGATTATCCTTTTATTAACTGCCTTTTGTGCCCAGCGCTTTAGCGGGCTAAGATAATTATGCTGTACTGGTCACAGCGATTTTTCTATCGTTGTTTGCTTTTGCGGGGTCCCACTTCCGAGAGCGGGAGAAGGATCCATTTGCTTTCATGCATTCACAGCTTGATCATGGAGGGTAAATCTGGCTGACGAGTCCTAAGAAGGACAAAACAGCTGTCCCAGATTCCCGTCGATGATGGCTGAAGGCGTGAAGCCAAAACGATTGTGCATTCTGGAAGAATTTAAAAAAAAAAAAAAAAAATAGTAATGGAATTACTGCAAGACTTATCCATATTGATAAATTAACTTTCATCCAATTTCGGAAGCTTACAATAATTTTAAGATATTAAAAGTAATTACAATTGTAAAAGGGTATTTTATATTTATGTACAGTTTGAATCTTGCTCCATTTCTTCAGAAAAACAACAAAAATCAATTCCACGTATCTTTACTTGAGGTGTCCATTATCCTTAAGGTGGCCCTAGACGGTCAATATTTTGACCAAAACGGTTTCGTCAATTCTGGCGCACGCCTCAAATAACCCATCAATCTGTGGTCCTAGACGGTCAATCGTTTGATCAAAAGAGGGAGGCAATCGATTGACGCACGCTTCATTCTTTTGAACAAAATTCATTCATAGTGGAGTTTCAACTAATGAAACTAAAAATGAAATTAATGGAAGGTAATTTGTTGAGTTACGCAATAATGAGGATATATATAACTGTCAAGATTCTAAAGAATTTGATGATAAAATATTAACTATTGTTTGTAACAGCAAATAAAATAAAGAAATTAAATATAAGGTTGGAATGAAAAAAAAAAAAAGAAAGCAACAACCATGGATTACTGAAGAGTTAATAAATGAGATAAATATTAAAGATAAACTTTTTAAACAAACTAAAAATAATCCAACCAATACAAATTACAAATTGAAATATAAAAAAATATAGAAATATGTTAAAACAAAAAATTAGTAATTATAAAAAAATATTATTTTGAAACTCTAAGAAAAATTCTACAATCACCTACAAATTTATAGGTTGAAATAAATAAATTACTAGATACAGTTGAACGACACAATAAAGAAATTAAATTGGCAAATTGAGTTTGTAATAGGGAAGTTGAACTCATATTCTTTTCTTATCTATCATATCAAAAACGTTTTTCCATTTAAACAAAAACTTATAATTTACAAATTTCTTGTGGATTCTCTCTTAAATTACGGTCTAGAATGTTGGATCAATATTAATAAACAACAAGTAGAAAACATAAATAAATTGACTATGAAGATATTCAATAATATATACATAAATTTTAAATATAAATCAAAAAAAGAAAAAATAAGAATAAGAAAAAAATATGGAATATGAAAAATTTATATGCAAAATTTTGATAAAGAATTATTTTGAAGTACTAAGAGAAAGAAATTCTCAAGAAGAAGAAATAAATACTAGATACAACTGGTATAAAATCTTTAAATTGGATAAAATTAAAAACAACTTTGGATACAGGTTAACAAATTACGTTAAATACAAAATTTTCAGTCAAATAAAAATTAATCAAAATGAAACATTTAAACAAATAAAACAGAAAATGATCTCTGATGCGGTGGATGGGTTAATTAAATATTAAGAAAAAAATTAATACTGTTCCTATTATAATAAGATAGAATTAAAGCCTGATAATAGTTGTGGGATAAATTTACTTAAAAATCTAAATAATACGGTAAATATCACTTATACAATGGTAATAGAAAAACCTGATATTTCAGAAATAAAATATGTAATAAGTAATACGAAAAATACAAATTCAGTAAGTATAGATGGAATTTCTATTAAAACTAAAAAAAAAAAATTATCAGATATTGAAAAAAAAATTTTTGTAATGCCGCACTTCTTTTATTTCTATTAAAATAATCTTGGCTTTTTACTTTCCATAATTCAGGGCAGTCTCGATATAAATCTATTAAAATTGATGTAAACTCACGTTCGGAATGAATTTCGTTGTGGAAATCGAGGGATGTGCACTCCATTTCTTGTGCCGAGAGCAATGACTGAGGAAAAGATTGATAAAAACCCTCCTAGACGGTCAAAGCCCTCTTCAATGATTGACGTAAATCAAACTTTCTATCAATCTCCCTCAATGATTGGCACGCGCGTCAACGGGTTCCTAAACGGTCAAACATGCTTGACTCAATCGATTGACGAAACCGTTTTGGTCAAAATATTGACCGTCTAGGGCCACCTTTAGGGTGAGCGCTCAGGTCAATTAGTCCTGCTAAGCTCTCGGCAAAGTATTAATGAAGTGTGGTGAAGATGTTTTAAGTATTTTTTTTTTAAGAACATTAAAATTTATTTACAACAATGCAACTTTTTAATGTCCAAAAATATTTCTAACTTTAATTAACGTCAGAGTATGACTGGAGTCTTAGTGAAATTCCTGCATCTGTTTTTGCATTCTTGAAATGTGCGACAGAGCGAAGACTTGGCGTGCCATTCCCCCAAGACACAGCTCGGTCCCTGCTGAGACTCGACCACCTCCAGTTCTTCACGCCCACGGGGGATAAAGGAGATAGTATATTGATTCTGGGCCCATTCTGTGTATCCTTACAAATGTCGACTGTTGTACTAAAACAATGGAATCAATTTCTGTATTAGGTCAGGAATGAAGAAGTGGTTGTTAGGAATTGCTATAACGGCTCAAAAGAAAATGAAGAATTGTTGCAAAACTTTCTCAAAATTAAATTCCCTTCGAATTCAGGGCTAAGAAACAGTTTTCATCATTGAGATTTGGTTAATAATAAATACACAAAAAATATAAATACTAATTATGTTAAAATGACAGATCTTTACAAATTGGTTCAAATCTTACATCTTTAGACCAACCAAAGTATTATTTCGCTAATTAAATATATGAATGATAATAACGTATCCTAATATTATAGAAAGTTTAACCGCAATACATTTCAACGAGTTATGACAATTAAAACTTAAAATTTACTGGGTTAGAATTGTCAACAACTTGATAACAGCTCGAAAACTGCCGTAAGGTTGATGTTACACGGATGAATTTGCTATCCACTTCAAAGTATGTCGCGGGCATCTCCGGAAAGTACATGGGATAAACAAATCAAAAGTTTGATATCTTACAAAAAACGTTTTTTATGTGGCTCGGTGATTTTGTGTGTGTTCTAAATTTTAACTTGGATAACATTCGCTGGTATATAAAAGATTACCAAATCTAAAATAACATTATTAAGTCTGGTTATTTATCGCAAGAAGCCAAAACAGTCTTGACAACTAAATTGGATTGTAGTCATTAACAGGATACTAAGTTTCCATTCTCTTTTAAACTGATTTATCCTCCACCAAGTCGTGGACATTTCTTACTACGAGAAGATCTGTTCTTTTGAACTCTAAGATGCTACTCCTACTCCTCTAAACAAATGGATCTGTTCTTGAAACCACTTCCATTAAAAAATCTATGCTAATTGTTTTTCATTCTTAAAACGTTTTTATGTGCAGTTTGAAATTTACATGGATATGGCCAACCAACCTTGCACTATTTACAGTTTTAAACTTATATCAAAACACATTAAAACTCAAACCGTCCTCTTACATTTAGGACTCGAAACGGTTGTGAGTTTTAATGTGTTTTTAAAAGTTTTTAAACTGTAAATAGTGCAAGGTTGGTTGGCCATATCCGTCTGTTTTTCATTCTTTTAAGAAAATTATGTTGGTCCACTGTTACCTTACGAAGGAAGATAACAATTTATATAAAAAAATATAAATCTTTGTAATACTTTATCAGCAGATATATAATAGTTACTTTAATTAAAGAAATATGAAGTTTCTTTGCGGAACTTAACCTTCTAATTACTATACTACAACTTTAAATTCCAACCTTTAGATTGAACTTTTGCTAATAAGTTCTTCTACAGAAATTTAAAAATGGAGGAACCGAATTAGTGCTTCTATCTTCCACTGCATCTGAATTTATTTCTTCGCCCCATATAATAGGTTTGCGCTGCAGAACACGGTGTCCCCTTTTATAAATCATAAGATCCAGTGATAATTAAGCCTCAGGTGGAACTCAGTGCAATGAGAAAGTGGAGGAGGAATATGTTGAATGTCATTCTCATCGAGTCGCTGGAATTCCTTGTGCAGATCACGTGACAGAAGTCATTGTCGCCTGGGAAAATTATGAGACCACTTCTTGAGTGAATGGCGAATATGATGGGACCAACGACGAGCCATTTGACTCCGCTTCTCTCTCGCCTCTACGCTCGCATAAAATATGTGCCTTATGGCATAGGGGGAACAATCCTCATCTCTAAACTGAAATAAAAACGACTTCCCATATATATATAAAAAAAAGATATAAAAAGAAAGCACATTTAAGATTCACCATTCAGAAAGTTCCTCTAATCTATTTTGATTTCAAACGTTACGAAATCTCTTTATATTTAATCCAATACTTCTAGCTGAAGCGATTCCAAAGTACAAAACGTCATCACCTACTTATTCGCTAATTACTACGCGTAGAAACCTTTAATAAACAGAAACGCGTTCTGGATTACGTTATCTGTCTGATAAGTGAAATATCTTTCTTCTTTTCTTTCTTCAGTTCTTTGTACGGCCATTTCTGCTCTGAGGACGGGGGATGTATTGGTCTAATCTGACCAGGTGGATTGGGAGATGAATTTTAAATCTACTGCCAGGTGTTTGGAACAGATACTGAGGGAACTTTCCGGATCTTCCTCAGCAAACCATTAAGAAACAGAGGAAACGAAATAAACATCCAAGCCAGCATCGGGATTCGAACTCAGATTCCGATACATCAGCCTCTTAGGAGGTCCGCGCCGAGACCACAAGGGTATGCCGGAAGGGCAAGTGAAATATAAACGATACTAAATATAAAGCTTTATTCAAAATCTACCAAATGAGTCATTATCAGATGTATTTTATCACACAAGTTAAGTTCTTAACATACATACAAAAAAGGAAAAAATATTTTCTCTAATACTGATACTATTATCTAGGAAACATATTTTTTCCTTTAATTTCTAAGAGATTCTATATTTCGCTTCAGATTCAAGTAAATTTGCACAATTCTAATAATATTTGCTTTTGAAATTCAGAAAATGTACTTAACTTTTTAAAGAATTATCTACTTTACTTTTTCAATTTAAGTTAGTAATTAAGCCACAAACTGTTCACTCCATCGCTTCTTATCAATGACTGGTTTCACGAAAATGTTCTAATTTCTTTCACCTCGTTTTTTTCGTTTCTGTCCTTCCTCTACAAACACAAAAACACCAAAACAGTGAAGTTAAAATAATGGATACAGCAGTTTTTCATTAATTCTTTTTTTTCTTTTCTTTATTGTCTTTCGGTTGCTCCATTATTTATGTTTTTGTTTTTTTCTTTAACATTCAACGTTCTTAACTTATCCGTAGAGTAATGGACTTGATTATTTTCTTTATCTTTTTTTCTTTTTATTTTCCTCCCAATGCTTTGACAGCATTTCATTGTCGTCTTAAAGTTTTATAAAACTCATTCGACAAAAGCAAAAACAAAACTAGTTTTCAATTTTTAAAGATTTAAGACTATACACTGCATACATTAGCTCAGACAAATGTAGTAATAATTTTGAAGCCTCGTTTTTTGCTTCGTTACAAAATATAACAATGTGATTGTAACGACATTCTTCTGTGTATAGCATCTGTCTTATTTTTGACCGCTTTTCGATTTGAAGAACTATAAAAAATAAAGTAGCGATCGCACAATGCCCCACGGCTTCTATACTGAGAGAATGTTAAAATCTCAGTATAGTGGAAAACTTCAAAAAAGAAAAAAAATAGAAAAAATAGAAGCTCTCCCTAGATTTGGGAGATCCCATTATAATAAAAATAGACCAATCATTGTAAGATTTATTTTAAGAAGAGAAAAGAAAAATTGGTTTCATGTAACTAATTCATATAATATTTCTAGTTGAAGTCAATATAAAAAATGAAGAAATAAATTTTTATAATATTCCAGATTTTAGTGAAACTTATGAATTAAGATCAAATTTTAATGGTGAAGACCTTTCTAACGAGATATAGATTATGTCTCTAGCATATATCGTTCCTAAAATATGAATTTCTCACGACGGACGGACAAACAGAGCGGGGATATAAGACTTTTCCTGCTAATAGCTCCGCTCTGTATAGAAGCCTAAAAGATAAGAAATAATCTATTCAATCATAAAAGTTCTAAAATTTAAGTTCGTTTCTTCTGAAGATAGACGTCGAACACTAAGGCATGTCTTCTAGTATGATATCAGAAACTTGAAAAATAATTCCTTAAACAGTTAACATCGAATAGTCTGCCTTGTAAAATATTGTATCTTCTTTTCTTGATGTTTTCTACTTTGTATGAAGTTATTTCCAATCTCATTTAGTTGCTGTGGTATTTATTATCTACTTTATCACTTAAGGTTGGATACGGAAGGAAAAGAGTTAGGAAAGAGTTTAAGTCACTATTAAAAATAAAAAAGAAAATAATACTCTTGGTCCATTTACGATTAACAAAAAATAAATAAAAAAAATTCTCAATTATTCAGACTATTTTTCAATATTTTTTCATCTTGTAAACTACAATTTGGGAAAAGGGACAGTATCAAAATGTTTGAAATTACATAGTTATCCGATTTTAAATTAGTCTTAATACGTTATTATAAAACAGAAAATGAATCGGGAAAATGAAAACAAAAAAAAAACAAAAAAAAAAAAGCTTGACAAGAATTGTTTGGGTTTTTTTTTTGTGTTATTTTCGTTAATGGATTAAATCATGAAATTCTGCAAGAAAATTATTTTCATAAATTTCAGTTAAATTTCAATACTTGCGTCAAAAAACTTTATCTTAAACATAAAATATAAACGGCAACACACTTCGAAACTGACAATATTTAGAAATTAAAACATTAAACAGGGTTACATGTTTCGAGCAGTCCTTCCACCGCTCATCATCAGACCTGGATGCGAAATAACGTAACAAATTAATCTCCAAAGAGATGACAAAAACACACAATTCCTTAATCTCCAACCCACAATTTCTTTAGAAATTGATTTGTTACGTTTCTTTGTATCCAGGTCCGATGATGAGCGGTGGAAGTACTGCCCGAAACATGTAACGATTAAATGTTTTAACTTAATTTTTGTTAATTCAAAGTGTATCGTTTGTATTTAATGTTCAACATTTCCACATACGTTAACACACAGCACTAAACTTTATCTTGAAAACACGTTAATGTGTTGTATTAATTTGTTTCATTAAACTGTATCTTATTTTAGATTTTTTTTAAATAAAAAAAAACATCGCTAGCAAACATCATTATAATTCTGAAAAAAAGCCCGCGTAAGGTTATAGTTTAAATTAAACCAATTAAGAATTTTAGGAACCTTCATTAGTTTTTGGAAGTATTTTCATTTTACATGAAGCTAATCACTTTCAGTTTTCGTTAATTTTAATAATTAAGTTATTTAAAATATGATTCATTATTTGGATAATGTACAATAGGATTATTAACTTGAATATTCCTAAAGTAATAACTCAAAAACTTACCAAATAACTATGCAAACCAGTATAATTTCAAAAATTTAACTTTAATATCTCGGGAAATTTTTGAAGAGCGCTTGTCAGATATTCATAGTATTTGAGTAAAAGTTTAACCACATAGTACTTTTAATAAAAAAATTCTTAGTGCTTTAAACCAGTGTATCCTGAGGCTCAAACTATTGCCAGTCGCTAGCGAAGAATTTCATTATGTAACCACAGTGAACCAATTTCAGTGCTTTCGTTCTTTTAACTTTCGTAATTTTAAAGGTTCTATTCCAGAGCGTAGTGGAATCTGAGTGTTGTAGAGTTTGTCTGTTCGAGGAACACCTTCTTTTCTAATATACATTCTCCATGTGATTCATTATATGGATAAAAGAATTCTTAAGAGAGATTGTATCTTCAAAGCTATTTTATTTGTCCAAAGGTTTCGTGTATCTATTTCAATTCAATGATGATCTCTTGCAGATGATTTTTATTTATTTATTCATTTATCATGATTTCCTTAAATATTACTCCGTAATTTCTAATACAACTACATGTCAGTTGCTCACTCACTCACTCACACTCATACACACACACACTAACGTTTCAGCAACAAGGATCTAAATAAAGGATCAGTTACAAACATGATAATGTATAAAAACATTTAGGAACGTGACAACGTTATAAATGTTAAAGACATGTTTACAAATTATTATTATTCCTTGAAATTATTATTCTTTTCTTAAAAATCAAAACAGAAAAAAAAGGCAAGCTTTTAAATTAGATGAAGTTATAACTTAAATCATATCACCATTCGTTTAAATATCAGAGTGTATAGGTTTTGAAGAAAGAGTATTTTTTATTCATTTTCTACATAAAATAACCAAACATTTTTAAGATTCATTATTAAAAAAAAAACAATTAATTTAGGCACAAAATAATTTGCTATTTAACTTTTTTGGCAGATTTTATTTAAGTATTTTTTTTTTTTTTAATGTTTGGAACTTCATGGGCTGTTGATGATTTCTTGTTTATTCTCGACACCATTTATATCTCAACTAAAGCAGTCATGGAACTCTGAAAATGAGCTCCAGAATTTGACATTTTAAGACAGTACCCACAGCATTGTAAGAAAACAACTCTCAATTGATATCCAATCATTAGGATGTTTACTGAAACAGTAGTTAAAAAAAAAGCTAGCTTTTTTTACAGCTGCGTGGGAGGAATGATCGTTCGTTGCAGACACAAATGCAGGCCCAAATTTAGCAGAGTGAGCAAATACTTTGGGGATTGTTGTTTTTTTTTACTAGGTTTTGGTGTTTCTGGACAAAGAGACATCGAATTGCGAAAACACATTTGCTTGAGAATCAATTCTCTAAATGCAGAGAACTTGTGCCAAAACTTTACTTTTCTATCGAGTTAATAAGAATCAACAAAAATATCTAAGTGCTTTAAAAAGAAAACTAATTCTATAAGACACTCAGAAAACCTTCTTTGACGTCAACACCTGAAAACAACCGAAGACACCTGAACAAATTCAGATGCCTTTTTCAATCAGAAAGCGCTTAAATACAAAAATGAAACTTATTCTTTTGATTTGATTTATCGTTATTTTTCTTGAGTCAGTGCATAGACCGCATTGTTACGAGCCATTCCCGTGGAGAAACCATTCCATCTCATCCATCTTGTTGATGGATGCTCTCAAGCTGCCACCCCCACTTATTATTCAAATGACTCTCGCATTTCTTTTTAAGGCAATATTGAATTTCTTTATTTCTCCTTTGAGTTACCGATTTTTCTTCTTGAAACGAATAGTTACACCGTGAATGCGAGAAAAAAGAAGACTCAAATACTCTGCAAGCCCATTGTAAATGCGAGGCAAGCAGAAGGTAATTCATTCCACTATACCTGTTCTTCTTATCTAATATTTTCTTCGAAGCAGAAGAATTTAATACCAAAGCACGCTTTCGTAGGATTCGGATCCAACAACCCGTGGCAATGCCAATTTTTCAGGGAAGTGGAAATTAACAAGGTTTAATACACGAATGCAAAATCAATTTGTTGCCATTCATTTCTGCTGTTACTTGTAATAAACGGGAAAAAAATCTTTCATTCATTAAATGTGACCTTTATGGATTTTTTTTTACGCAAAATAAAATAATAAAGCATTCGAAATGATTAAAATTTTTTTAAAATTTTTCAGTTTATTGGGTTTTCAAAAACAGAAAAAGATTTAAAAGTCATTAAAAACTATTCCATTTTCTGTTGTATGAGCTTTTCTAAGCTTTAATTTAAAAAATAGTAAACATTAAATACTAAAAAGTATTTCAAATACTAAATACAAAAAAATGATTATAAACAAATCCAGCATTTCGCGATTTTTATTTTTTTCCCCCATCTTTTCAGCCTTTTCACATTTTTTTTTTCCAGTTTCTGGAACTTTCGAGGGCAAAATACAACAGCAATATAAACATTAATAGCAAATGAAAAGGCAAATTTGAAGACCTACACAGTGTATCGCAAAATTAAAGGAAGATTTTAAACTTCATCTGACGTTTAGGACTACTGTATATTAAGTAATTTAAATATTAAAAAAAAAAATATTAGAACAGTAAAAAATTCCAGTACCGGTACTAAATTTTAAAATGAGGAAATAGCGTCTTCCGATGAATTACATGTTTTTGGAAATTGTGACATGATTTATTCTATTATAATTGTTTTTGACAATTATTTGGAAGAGAAAATCAAATTTCTCAAGAGTTCTGTTAGAAAGTACTTTTTTTTTTTTTCCTGTGAAATATTTCGAAGTTTCTTAACTATTAAATAACAGAAATATAAAATGTTTGAAATTCTTTGACTATCGATTGTGCTTTAACGGTTGATTGATTCATTCTTCCCGAGAGACGTCAGCCCTCGATCGCTTCTGCCACGAGATGTGCATCCCAAGAGAAGAACTCTGCCCTCTTGCACTGTAAGAGAAAGGTCTGGAGTCGCTTTCATTTTCCGCTTTTATAGTGCGTCTCTCCCATTCAAATTCCGGGTTTTCTCAAGACCCTCCAATCTCGTGCTGCATGCAAACGTATAAATCCGAAATTTATGTGTTTACAATCAGCGAGAAACAGACTGCCATGCAAATGGTCATCTTGTTGGGTCGTAAAGCAGCCAGGATTCTCCCCCTTATGGCGATGGGATTTTCGCACCAGGATCCGGGAAGGCATTGCGGATTGGCTCTTTAATCCCAGACGGAATACATTGGGGCACTTTGGTGGAGGAGAGAGCTGTCAGTAGCCTCGCACCTAGGAGACATCGGTCACCATTCGTCTTCCGAAAGAGAAGAAAAGGTGATGATGGCTGTTTCTGCTTTCCTTCGTCTTTTTCTGTCCCTGGAGAAGCCTTGAAATCGGACAATAAAAGAGGGAAGCGACGCCTATACCATTTGACTAACGACCACCGCTGCCGCCAGAGGGAGCAATTGAGAATTTTCAATTGATCCTGAAAGTTCGATTGACATGAACACTTCATCGGCAGAAGAAAAGGAACGAAAAAAAAAAAGCCATCTCCTCTATTCCCACCGTCTCCATAATGGGAGTGGATTCAAGAATGGATGCCTGCTCAGTCACCTCCTCCTACACTCATATCCATATAGCTCCATATTCCCGCCCCCTCAGCCTTTCCAGAAATAACATTCCCAGTCCCGGAATGAGAAACATGACAAGAGTCACTGAAAGAAGTAGAAATTGAAGCATACATTTGGTGTAGACATCATCACATTGTGAAACGCTTCCTCTTCTACTCCCCCGCGGATTGATATTTTAGCTTCTTCCGCTTCATTCACACTCGCTGCAGTTCCTTGAGCCTCAAAAAATCTCTTGACACGTCTTAAAAAAAGAGCAGAAAAAAATATTGTGTAAAGAATTAACAAATGAAGACGGGGGGAGGGAAAAAAAATCCGGATTTTGCTCTTCTCTAATTAAAGAACATTGAAACAATTGTCTTCGAATTCTCTGATGAGAAAAGCTTAATCTACTTAGTAAAATTTGTTGCAGA
Source organism: Thereuonema tuberculata (assembly GCA_023159025.1). Taxonomy (NCBI): domain Eukaryota; kingdom Metazoa; phylum Arthropoda; class Chilopoda; order Scutigeromorpha; family Scutigeridae; genus Thereuonema; species Thereuonema tuberculata. The sequence goes on along the minus strand of JAFIDM010001028.1, from coordinate 25,082,143 downwards.
ATTGTAATCCTTCATTTATTATTAACTTGTGAATTATTAGTCCAGGCTTCCACTGTGTCATTTGCATATTCATCTTCAAGACAAAGAAGATGTTTCAACCTCATGCATTTCTTCATCAGTTCTTATTTTTTGACCACTTGTTTTATAGAATCTCTAATTAAAAGATGAAAAAGAAGAAGAAAAAAATCCGTTATTTTGCAATTACGATAACGAAATCCTCATGTATAATTTATGAGCTTTAATTAAGGTTCCTTTCCAAATGATTAGATGACGTTCTATAGAAAAGAAGAAATAGAATAAAAGCAAAGATTGAACAAAAGTTGTGGAGCAAGTTCTACATCAGTTCGGTGTTTTTAGGTTTTCTGTATTTAAGGAAAAGTGAATTTTTGTAGAATAGGAAGCAGTTCCAAAAAATAAGTTTACTTATACAGGACATCAGAAAAAACTTCAAATGCCCTTATTCAGCGGTCACAAAAGATTTTTTCTTCCATTAATTTTTTTAGAAGCATCCAAGGATCAACCATCTGCTTACTGTTCGGTTTTGTTTACGAGAGCCTTCAACGCTTTTGCGCATGCGTCAGGTCTCCTCCGATTTCTTCAAAATAGGGGCCAGAAGAAACAAAGATGGGATGTTTACTTTTTATAGTGTTAGTTTACTAGTAGACGTGTTCTATTTGCGCTTTTCGGGAAAGAATTATGGAAAGAATAAATACTATTGCAGAAATGCTCCTCGTTATTTTTTCCTTAAAAACGAAAATGTCCAAAAGAATTTCTTAGGAAAATACCCATCTCAACGTATCACCCCTCTGCGGAGTAAAATCGTCCGGCAATGGTAGCTCTGCCATTCATAAACGCATAGTATTCTAAATGTTTGGGATTATTATCATTTCCTAAAAGTTTCAAGCCATGGGTTTCCCAGCAAAGACAACATGGCGGGTCAAGGACCAAAGCACATATTGCCAAGTGTAAATAAAAAAATAAAACTAAAAACCATCAGAGTATTTTTCTGTACAAAGTAGAAGTCCCCAATATAACGCTTATTCACTTGGCTTCATCCCCTGAACCCCCAATCTTTTGCTAACATTTCTTCAAAATTACCGTCAAAACATTTCTAAACTCAAATATTTTTTTTTCTTTTCAAGGCCGGACAGTATCAAGCCTTTTTATTTTCAAGTACGGTGGGCTTATTCAGAAATGAATGCAATAAAAATCGCATTTAGATGAAAGTTTCTTGCAAATATGAATCATCACGGAATCATCAGCATAAAATAAAGATAAATAATATTGAAAAGAAAAATAATATTCAAATGCTGAAAAAACAAGCGAATCTGAATTCAAACACTTAAATTTCTGCCTATTTTTAATAAGAAAAAAGAAAAAAAAATCTTTTGGATACATAAAACAAAAAGGAAAGGAAGAAGATATTTACCTTCGTAAAATTTAAGTTAATGTCAATGCAAGTGGATGATCTTTTAATCATTAAATCTACTAACTAATTTAATAATTAATTAAAGACCCACTCTATATGTTATCCTCAGTTTCCAATTCCCCTCCATCTCTTCATTGGTTAACTTTTTTTCGAGGTTTTCGGACAAATATCGGAAAAGAGACACAGAACCTCTCACCATAGAATGAGATATTTGCGTGAAGACGATCCATTAAAGGCTAAGTCAATCAATATTTATGATCCCCACCCTCATTAGTTTATTAGTGATTTAGTTGCATGGAATGTTCACATTAACTTAAGGAAAAACAAAGATAAGGACTCAAGGCCGTTAAAAATTATTGCAGAGGGAGGAGATAAAAAACAAAAAAAAAAGACATGTGGGAAAATTATGAGTTGATGTTTCTGAATGGATTTTGCATTGACATCAATGAGAGTTAGCCACCGATCCAAAGAGACCAATTCGTTCTTTTGAACCTTTGCTTGTAAAGGAGATAGTGATAGACACAGGTAGGCTTCCAAGTGATGTTCTGTAAATTTCACACGGGTAACGTAATTAACAGAAGGTCTCTAAAAGAACTTAAAATCTACTTTCCTTCAATGTTATTTCTTAAAATTCCTTAAAAAAAAAAATCCTGAGTAACAACAACGAAACGCCTACATTTATATCGAAAGTATAATAAATACAAACAGTACAAATTCTTCTTTTTTTTGGGAAAAAAAGTTGAATTAAAGTCGCATTATTCACTGAATTGTCTAATGCTGGGCGAACACGTACCAATCTGCGGCAATATTGGTGGAGAATATTGGTCTTTATTGATATTGGCGGTTGGCGCTGTCCGCGAACACACAGGTTTTCCTTACGAGTATTGGCCTGGTTACGGCGTTTCTCACTAGGGAGAGCTAAAGAGAGCGTGTTTCCGTACAGAATTGCTATAGTATTAAACGCCGTCCCTCTATAGAAATCAATTAAGATTCTTTCATTATCAATTGACCAAATGTTGTTGTTTGAATTATCTTTTTTGGGCCGACCCATTTTGCTGATTTTAAGCCTTGTTTCTCAAACAAAATGGCCGGCGTGAGTGAGTGATTTTCCGATTTTCAAAGTCCCGCCTTCCTTCGACGTCACCATTGTCACGTGATTTCATCCGTTCATGTGATTCGCTCGCTCACCACGAGCCAAGGATTAGGAAAAGGATTTAATACTCATTGTTTAAGACTAAGCTGTTAACAGAATAGGAACGAAATCCATTGTTCGAATCCAATGCTTTTCTGGGGGAATTTTTGGACTCCATCTGGAATAGATTTAAAATATTAAAGTTCAATCGTCCCTAGTGCTCCAACGTGTAGACCAAGTTTCAAGAAGAACAATTCAGAAGGTATTTTTTGGGAGGGTGGGGGTTGGAAAGAGATAAGCAAGCAAACACATACTGAAGGACTTGATGAACCACTTGATGGAATGTAGACTATAAACCTTAAATTAACTTTACTTATAAACCATTTTTTTTTTCTAATCTGGAATCTTCATTATTATAATTTTTTTTCTATCTTGTAAAATCGCCTTTAAACACTTTTCCAAAGAAATGAACCAGAGTGATTTATATTGGGGTTATTCCAGCTACAATAAACTTTATTTTTTTTACTGTAAAACTCAGTAAGTCTAGTTTGATCGATTTCGTGGTTTTCGTATAACAAAGTTAATAAGGATATTATTATGTGTAACTCTTATTCCTTTAGAACTTTAATACACAAAAATATTATTTCCATAATATTGTATGTAGAAAAAAAAGTTACGTCTTCAATTTATGAAAATTTCAAATTTAATTCATCGTAAATCCAAACTTGTGCAGGAATTGATTTCAATAAAAGCATTTTTGAACAAAAAAAAAATAACTTTCCTTTTTTTTCTTTTTTTCTGTTCTTCAAATTTTTGGTAAAACTTCACAAATTAGTATTTAAAACTCTTCAAAAATTTAAGGTATTTTCACAATTTCTTTTCTATTATATCACGCAACATCGGAATGAATACACACTTACTTCGAATCCTCATCCTATTTAACTCAATCCTTATATGTATAAGATTACAATATTTTTCTTTTTTTTTTTAGGACTGCTGTTTCTATGTTAATATCGATCCGATATATTTGAATGGTTTCTAATATTAAGATTATGGCAGTAATCCACAGATTACGTGGATAAGAGTGGGGTGGGGGGGAATAGTCAGTTGACATGCGACTATTACTCACGATTACAGTACTTTAAATTTATTTCATATTTCGGAACCTTATTATTTAGTGTCACGTGACGTGAGCGTCGCTACCCCAATTGGAAATAGAAATGTTCCCCCGAAAAATATTCAAATAACAATAACTAAGATGTGAGAAAGATTCCTTATTTCCAAAATTAACACGACCTAAACCCTACGACCTAATTCCATCTAACCAAGCACTGACGTCACAAACTCCAATAAATACGCTGCGATACTAACTAGTGGATTGTAGATTTTTGAACAGCCGTGGATGTATCCCACTGGCGCAATGGCGTCATTAGGCCTATAGTACAGTCTCTATTAGCTTTTAAAGAAAGAGAAACGTACCCCGAAGAGAGAATGAAACATCCAAGACCTACGCAGGGATTCGAACCAGATTCAAACCAAGTCTTATCCATTCGATGGTGCCTGAATGGACATTAAATTGTCCCATTATTCCTATATTTTACTTTCATGATGTTAGTAGAAGTTAAAATGTAACCAAAACGTTTAGTTTTCATCTAATCTGAATTGAATTTCAGATATATTTTCCGTGCTTTGCAGTTTCTAGAGTGAAAAGCCAGCAATGATGAGTAACGCACAAGTTATAAAAACACGTCATTTACTTTTACTGTTTCTAACGCATCCTCTTTTTTTGCCTACAAATGTTCTCATCATGATTTTTAGTGGAATTTTAGTACAACAAGGTGAGAGCCATCATGCGGAAAAAAAAGAAACTACAAACAAAAGAGCCATTAAAGTGCTTCTCCAATTTGATCTTTCGGTTGAGGGGTTCTGGATATCTTAAGTTAATTACACCTACTAATAAAAAAAAAATACATTAACGTTTTAATGTTCCTTAAACCTTTGAGTCGTAATAGTTATCCTGCAATTTCTTCTTTATTCAATTTAAGATCTTTCATAATATTTTTAGAAATCTTAGGCTGTTCACTGATAAAACCACTCACTCTAGAACCTTCGGTGGTAATTACAATTACAGCATTATGATAGAAATTCACACCTCTCAATACAGGTAAAATAATTCATTTTTCATAATACCTTTTTCTGTAATATTCTTCCATAAAAACAAAAAAAAATATTCGACTGTTTTAATTGATACCATCACATGTTGAAACTTATTGTTCGTTATTTGTTGCATTATTTTTTCCGAATTGAAATAAGACTTAAAAAATCACCAGAAGTTGGCTGCTATTTAAAACAGCCGAAATATTGTGTATTTTGTATATTTTTATAGACGAATATTACAGAAAGATGAAATAATGAAAAGTGGATTAAATTACAGCTAAATTTTTAAACCTATATCGTTTTCTGCGTTTGAATATGGATTATGTTTTTTGTTTATTTTTGTTTTAAATAAAAATAACCCTTACTGTTAAAATTAGAATAGATAACTAATGCAAATTATTTGACACAATTCGGATATTTAATGAGTTAAAAACTTTTCCTTTGAATTAATATTAAATATACTTAATCAAAATATAATGATACATTGGAACGATATGAAACTATCTGCCAAAGATGCATTCAACACATTATTCGTTCAGAGAAACTCCGCTATTACGGAGATAATATCGTAAACTTTGAAAAAGCGATATTATGAATTACTCGTATAACAGTAATTAAGAGTCAAAAGGGCCGTATTCTTGAGTATTATCTACTTAAACTGCTATGACCAGACATTGGGTTTGGTTTAAGTAATACATAAACACATTCTAACATTAGAAAAATTTCAACTTGTAACTTACACGCAAGTTACAAAGGAATAAAAAAAGAGGTTAAAAGTTGCAAATCAAATAACAATCCCTGAGTGATGGGTAATATCCAAGAAAAAGGCTTGTCTTGGATTCCCGGTGTCAAAATTACCAAAAGCAGTTCAGTGATTGTTATTTGTTGTGCGTTTTTTACTCCTTTTTTCATTTAAGCATTCATTGGATTAAATGTATTGTTTATTATTAGCCTCAGCCAATATGATACAAACATGTTTATACAATAGATTATGCAAATACTATTTAACTAGTGTCAACATATAATAGTACGATCCTATTATATGTTACACGAGTAGGTCTTTTATTTCATAAATACGGACATTATGTATAGTATAGGTTACTGTTTGCATTGTTAGTAGTAATCAGTACCACGAATAAAATATATAATAAAAAAAGAAGTTTCTTGAAAATTCCGTAATTGTAGTCTTGTAAAGTATTTTAATATAAAGAACAAAATGTGCATTTCGTTATTGTTAAAATTTCTCGAGTAAACAAACACTCGGAAGTTCTTCCAAGAGGAAAGTAAAACTTCTTTTGTCAACAGAGAATAAGCGGCAAAAATCCTTCTGTTGAACAAGATCTTGTTTGGAAATTGAAAGACAGAAACTGAACTGTTAAAAGAGACGTCATTCAAAATTAATCAACTACAAGACACAGGTGGTTTTTTTGTTTTGGTAAATTCTGGTGTTTTTTTTAATCTTAGAAGAAATGAAAATTAGAATAGTACGATCTATCTGTCCCTTTGTATCCTATTGAGTAGATTCTCGCGTATTAGGGAACTTATCATCATCTTACTCATCTGCTTTAGGGTTATTATACTATAGTTATCTACCGGGATTATGATATTTTCATATTCATTTACATTCTTCAGAATAATCAGCACAGGTTTATGTAATATTCTATAAAACAAAGATAGTATGATTAAAATCGAAATAAGACTGTTTCAATGGCGTTCACTAGACGTCAAATCAAACCCTTATTTCTGAAACAGATCCAGGAGACAAAATAACACGTGTCGTCAGATCACCATACACAAAACAAACTTTAATTTAATGTTTGGGAGTTTTGTTGTTTCTGTTATTCAGTTAGAACCGTTCTGAAAAACTTTTACTTTGAGGAAAAAAAAGTATGATGTAAATCAATTTACTTCACTTGCTTTTATACTTTTTGTAAATATATTTGAAACTTGTTTATTGTAATTGTGAACTATAATTAAGAAAGTAGAATGAATTAGAAACCGCTGCCTTAATAATATATGTAGCTATTTTTTTATTTATGCAAGGCCGTTTCTTCAAGATTTAATAGGAAGTAATTACAGTTGAGGCTTTTGTCATTCTTGTTCGTTGTTATCCATCTTTTCATACCAATTTACGAAACTAGAAAACTTCGTTGTAATCGAGTTCAGTTCAACAAGATATAAAATGCTGTCCGTTCAAATTTAAAGCAATCTAAAAGCACGCGTCTTTGAGTTAAACTAAGCAAGAGTCATTGGCCTTGTAATGAGAGCCATTAACTTTTTATGCTTGTTCTAATTCCATTTTTCTTGGACTTCATCGAAGAGTATCTTTAGGGTGCCTCATTATGTATTGTCCTAATGAAAGCGTTCAATTAAACCCCACTCATCGCCTGAGTCATGGAGATTGCATTTTTGCGCATGCCTACAACGACTCTGGTCAAGGCCAGCTCGTTTATCATCTCATTTTTTTTTTCATTATTTTTTAATCGGTCGCTTAATTTCTCTTTTTATAACTATGGGATTCTGCTGATAAACCGTATGATGCATTAGAAGGTTGAAAAATCATACATCACCAACAATGTCCAAATCAAAATTGAAGTTAGTAAATCATAAAAGTTCGTAAAGAAAGAAGAGGATCTCTGCAATATGTTGAAACAGTAGATGGGCTCAGTAATGTATTCGGATCTTTTTCATGTTTCTTGGGAAACTGCAGCAACAGCTACTAAATCCGGAATATTTAAAGAGAATACATTTGCTGTTTATTATTCGGATCCCTTTGGCTTCCAAGTTCGTTCCATCGACAATTTCGTCGAGTTAAAGCAATGTCACGTGATCAATTTTCGAGATATTACTTTTTCTTCTTTTTCTTGGTAAGGAGAAGGGATAAAAATCCGTTTTTGAAAATCACTGTATCAATTTCAAAAGTTATCCAAGTACAACCTTGGTTGAATTTTTATTCTTATATTAGAAGAAAAGGCAACTTTTTTTTTTTTTTTTTTTTTCATTTTTTTAACTTAAATCATCTGGCGAAGAAAAGGATTTGGAAAAAAATTTAAAACTTCTGTAACTTTTTCTCTTATCAGTCGAAATGAGAATGTCTGACGTTTCTGTAATCACCACTACTTTGCCTAGGAATCTGAAATTTAAATGGTAATTTGATTATTTATTGTAATCTTTGGCACGAATGTAAGAGCCTGCAAACGAGAAACCATCATATTCTAAGCTTCTTGCTCTTGAACTAACAAGAAATACAGCACTTAAATTCTGAAGAATATTCTCTTGTTTTTGCTGAGAGGTTTCAAACACTTTCACTAATATAAAGTTATAAAAGTTATCAAAATGTTAATATATAGTTACAAAATAGAGGATTAAAATCCCCGTTTTTACGATGACTATTTCAATAAATTTTCGTAGTGCGATTAAGAAATTATTACAGCAACAGCAGTGACTAATGGATTAAACTATCAATAAGCCACATGTGTTGATGACAGCTCAAGAGATTAACAATAGCATCTTCTTTACTTTCGTCTCCTACATCTTTTTAACTTACTAACATTAAAAACTTATAGCAATTCAAAAAGAAATTATATTTCAACTGAAACTTATTATTACGTCTTTTCTTAAAATGATCAAAATAATTTTCTATTTACAGTGAAACATTAGTGTACAATTTGTACTGGGTTACTTAAATTTACTGTAAAAATCAAAGAAAGTAAAATCAGAATATGTAAATAACGATGTTTTGATTAAAAAAAACCTGGGTTGTTTTAATGACAAGCGAAATAAAAGCGAATAAAAAAATTGTTTTCCTCATCACAATTTGAATTTTTTTTTCTTAATGACTGGTCCCTACAGAATTAGTTTACCAGTAAAAGTTACATTACTATTATTATTATTATTATTATTATATATCAATAAGAAATGCAAAATGAGAAGAAACTGGTAAAAAAATAATTTCGAAGAGAAAATATAATCAAAGAAATGTAAGACCGTAAAACGTAAAACATTGTACACCCTTACAAACTGTAAGGAGATGCGTAATTTAAAGACAAATTGTTTTTGTTTTGTTTTGCTTTTATCTTTTGAGTGATGATGTAATCAATTTTATTTCTACGTATTATTTAATATTTAAATAATTCACGGAATTTTTGATTCTAACAGTAGGAGTAAGAAATACAATAGCAAAATTATATAGTAAGGATTAACGAAATAATGTAAATTCCAGGAAAACGCTGCGGAAATGTACATTCGTAATTGTTCTCTGACCGGAAACATAATAAAATTTTAATGTAGGACATTAAACAAAAGGAAAAATGAAATAAGTTACTCGAGAGATCTACGAAGAAGCAGGAGGCCTCGGAAATAAGATTGACTTGTGATGTTTCTGTATTTTTCGCGAACAGAAAATTCTACGATCATTAAGATAAATTTAAGGGAAGAAGTAGAAGATACAGAGAACGTAGAAGTAGTTGGAGAGAAGAAAAAAAAAAGGGGGGGGGGGGAAGAAAGAACCTGTAATTAATTTCTGATGATCAATGCGTTCCAGTCCGCAAGACCTAGGGTCACGATAAACACAATTACAACTCTTTTTACTGGATAGACTTTTCTATCTTTTTTTTCTCTCTCTCTTACTGCTCAGGTAACTCACTCTCAGAAGAACGCACTCGTTACAAATGGCCCCAATCCATCATCGCTGTTCGACGCTAAGTCGGAGTTGAAAATTAATTAGCAGAAGGTCCACAGTTTCATCAAGTTATTAATTCCACGTCAAAACGTTATTGTAAAGTAGAACTGTCTTCGATTGATTGATGTCTGTTCAAACACTAATAAGAAAATCTACAACAGTTCGTAATTCCACACAGGATAAGCTGTTAATACATTCGTCAATATATTGCAGGATTAACATATTCAAATATTTTGATATCATTAACGATTGTTGTTTCTGAATGATACCAACATCAATGTGTATTAGTTTATTGGAATAAATGAAATCAGATATCAGTAATTGTGTGTGTGAATTGATATTTGCAGTTTTCATTGGACATGTTTGCATAATTAGAACGCTAAGCTGATTTACGATAAGTAAATGAAAGGCTTGAATTTTTATCTAATTTCGAAATATTTGTAGATCAAAATTTGTAGAACGGATTTATCTTTTATTTAATTTTTTTATTAATTAATTATAGTTGTTATATTTCATTTCTGGTTATGTTTTCGGTTATACAAGTTCTGGACATCTTTAAAACAGAAGCACAGAGTTACAAACATCGAAGTCGTATCTGTAAGATGATAACACATGACAAAGAGTGAACCATACAAAAATGGATGGGCTTTTGTCCATAAATATATACGTTAAGTGACAAGAAGAAATGTTCACTAATTTTAAAATTAGCTGAAGTCGGTGATGATTTAATATCCAAGCATTACAAGCGTTGAGGGACCGCAGCCTCAAGTATTCTACGTATTCTAGGGAAGAAAGTATTCTAAGCGGTGGATTGATTCACGTTCCCTGTTGGGGAGACAACAGCTTAGATTGAATCTTTAATTGTTTGGGAGCCCGTGGTTTCTTTCGTAATCATTTGGAATTTATAATATTTTGTAATTTCAATGCTGAATCATAGCACTGGAAATATTTAATAGGACTTGATATTAAAATTCAAGTTCGTATGACGCATCAACTTTATAGTTTAATAAGCAAGGAAATATTTTTTTAAACAGATTCATATACGAATAGATAATTATGTTGTAAATATGACTTGTATTTTCTTTTCTTTGAGAGGAATTTGGAGTATTTCTAAAACAAATAGGTGTCAAAATGGCAGACGGGCAACTTCCAAAAAATTACGCAGAATTGCGATGAATTACGAAAAATATTCTATTTATTTTTCTACGAAGTAACCGATCAGGTTTAAGTTAAAGCAAGCTTTGTATCTGCTTGAATCTAAATCGAGTTTGTAACGCCCACAGATGAGTGGCAGTCAGGGTTGAGGAAGCGGTGGCTACAAACAACTTTTTTCTCTCTGTAATAGAATAATTGGAAATGATAGCACGACATAGACAGAACTTAAGACAATTTGCTGAGTCGTAAATGAACAAATGCGACTCTCCTGCCGTCTCTGCTCGACCCGAAAAGAGAGCAATCCTGGAAAAGCTTCAGACGAAGAGATTGTTTTTTTCCCCCGAAATTAAAGGATTTTTTTTTTTTTAGCACTTTAATATAATAACGGGAAATTGAAAATTGATATTAAACTGTTTTTCCTTTTTTAAATTGGTTTTTAGAAGGATTTTAATTCTGTATTAAAGTAGCCGTCTTAGATTATCATTTTTTTATCTTTTAACACAAAATTATTTAATATTCGTAACAACCAACTCTCGAATTTTTCGTAACGTATTCTTTATATTATTACATACTTAAATTAAGTATCAATTAAATTTAATATCAAAGGAGGATCTCTTTTCCAAAAGGGATTAACTCATTTTAAATAACACTAGACGACTACCCGTCGCTTCGCTTAGGACGCCTCGCATATATAACGGAAAAAAAATATTTCTTCAAAAAAACACACAAAAAAAATTACATCAAGTAAACTAAAACCTAAAACTTAAAACTGAAATTAAAATAAACTAAAGTATAAATTCAAAAAAATACTTGCAATAGAATATGGAAATCTGTTTGTAACAGTCGTAAATTTGTTGCCTGGCAACGTGCGTGCGAATTGTTGATAAATACAATTCTTAGCGGACGTACGCATGCGCGGACACAACTATTTTAATGTTACAAATTTGAAAATGTAGTTTTTGTTTTTTTTAAACTGATAAAGTTGATTTAAGTCCTGTTGATAAAGAGCTCTTTAATTCATAAATGAAAAATCTTAAAATTTTGTTGAAACTAAAAAAAAATAGTATATTTATTTATTTATTTATTTAATTTTTTGAAAAAATATAAAAGGAGAAAAAAAAATCAAAACTTAAAAAAAAACGATACCTATAATATTATGTTATTTAACATATACAGAAAAGAAGTAAGATAATAATAATAAAATAGAAGTAAAATATACCGGTATGCGATAAATTATCAGCATTTCAAGGTCTTTATTAGCCAGTCTTCTTTCCTCCAATTTTTTTTTCTCCCGCTTTTTATTCTATTTTTCTATGTGAGTCTCAATAAATCAGTTTCTTTATAACTATCAATTATATTAGAATTTGAGCCATAGAATACATCTTGAAACTGACTTTCTATTCATGTCTCTCAAAGCGTCTGCTTTGATAAGATTAAAATGAACCGGATTTAGAACAGCTTAACTAATAAGGATTTAACTTATTATAAAAATTAGTTTTCGACAGATATTAGAATTCCAAAATATGAGTAATTCTTTGTTATTTCTTTTCACAACTTTAAATGTAAGAAAAATAAAAAATGCAAAGGACATTCAATAAAGAAATACGCTTCAAGTTCTTTTAGCAACTTTTTGTTCGTGTTGAAATTTTTGGCAATATCAGTTCCGCAGCTGTTACTTAATAATGTTTTGAAACTTTTTTAATTATATTTAAAGTTTTACTGTATGTAAAGATTTTTCTGTTCTGATGTTTTTAACAGGATTCTAAAATATCTGCTTCCTAAAGCTCAACAGTCAGGTTTTTATTGAAAAGAAGTTCAGAAGATATGTTATAATATATTGTACTCCACGTTAACTTTGGCTGATGAATAGTGAGAAATGAACCATGAAGTAAGCATTTCTCTTGAATTTGAAACAACACTTTAATATTCAAAACTCCATATCCGACTCTATTTCAAAGGCTTAATCAACCTTCTTCCTTAGGCCTTTTTATTAAAGTTGTTTTAAATATTAGTACGAAGAATTTATTTGTTTTTAGTTATTTCTCTTGAATATTCATAAACACGATAAATACTGTAGATATTTTGTATAGAATTCGCAAATATAGAGGATGAACAATTCTATGTTATTTAACACCTACCTACTTCAAAGATAAAAACCTTTCAAATCAAAATCATCCAAATTTTTTTACATAAATACAACATCCGTAGCTTCTCTCCGGGTTCTCGTTTATGTAACGGAAAACAACCTTTTATATATTCAAAAGATACTATACTAGACTAAAAATAAGTTTAACTTAAACTTAACTTTAAATCCTAAAGACTACATGCAATATAATATTCAAATCCCTTTGTAACAGTCAGAAATTTGCTCAGCAGGGTTAACCATGCCAATACTTCTGTTCTACCAATACATTACATTGTTGCGGACAGAGTTGATTATGCAATAATATTCTTATTGTCTGGTAACGCGCGTGCAAACTGAATTGTTGCAGACTTATGCACATATGTTGGGTTTTTTTTGTTTTGTTTTTTTAAATAATATAGATATATTTTTCTAGTATGTCTTCTTTGAAAATCATTTATTATAAATCCTCCTCCAGGCGGAATCTAATCTGCTTCTAATCAATGAACTTATCTCGCCTTTCCCTACAGAAAAGTTAAGAAGGAAAAAAAAAATGATCTTCAAGAAAATGTCTTTCTCTATCAATGGGCTGATCTGCATTGATTTGAAAGCTGTCCAAAATGATGAAGCCTTCGTCCAATGTTATTTAGATAAAATGAAGACACTTTCTGTTCTTATTTTCTTTATTTCATTCTTTGGATTTCAGTAAGAAAAAAACGAGATTCGAAGTGAAAGCTTGAGATCCTTTTCCTAAGCTTTTTTTTTTCATTCCAAAATATTTTTATGATAAAAGAAATAACTTACATAGTCTGAATAACTTCATGAAACACAACATAATCTTCAAATGTTGTATTTCAGTTTTTCGCCAGATATTTTTTAAATTTCTAACTTTGTGTTATCTAAATTCTAACACAACTAATAAACGTTAAAGAAACAAAGAATTAAATCAAAAACGTTTCACGTTCGTTAAATTACCAAGATTTCATTCGAATGCTATCCAATTAAGTTCACGAAGTGCATCACAGAAAAAATAAAATTTTGTCATTTTCTCTATCTACAACATCAAATCATAATTTAAATGTCAAACAGAACTATAGCTTAAAACATCTCCATACTGATAGAGCCTTAAGATTGAAACTTTTTTACTTTTAAGATGAATCATAAAGACAAATCTTCTAAAAATCAATTGCGCACTACATCTAGAAGGAAGAAGCGATTAATAATGGAATCCGATTGGTGATTCCATTTTTTTGCGTGCACTTCTTGTCATTGCATTTCCATTATCACTAAAGAAATAGTGGTAAGAAGCAGGAAGCAGCTGTGTCTAATGTTCACTCCTAATAGCACTTGTTTATCTGATTTAACGAAGACAAAGAAGGAAGAAAATCTCATGCCACAGAACTATTGTCACTTTTGATGACCAGTAAGTTCTTTTCACAGTAGAATTTTAGTAACATTTTTAACAATCTTAAACAAGTAAACTTAAAGTGACATCAACAGTGAATTACTTTCACTCCATTTACAAGAAGTTCCTTAACTATACTTTATTCTAACCAAAACAAAAAAAATGTTCTTTAGAGAAACTATATGGATGTTGTTTATTTGTCCGTTGATATCATTTTTAAATGATGAAAATAAAAAATACGTTGTATCAAATGTCGAAAATAGCTTCACAACACAGTTAAATATGTTTAATTCTGCTGAACCTAACCTAAGAATGTTTAATTCTTCTCAAGCTCTAAATACTGAAGTCGAAGTAATCTTACAACATGAAAAGAATATTTAATTGACCTTAAGATAAAACTTCAAAAAGACTGGCAATTTGAGCTTCAAATTCTTACACAACATTTCATCAAAATCAGTTTCCCGCTAGCTCGAATGTAATAACAGAGAAAAACACGATGTCAGCATAAATCAAACGCATTATTTTTTTTTTATATAAAATCTAATACTTATTAGAACGTTTTATATTGAAATTTGATATTCTTGCTAGTCTTTATTCTTAATCTTTAGAATAAAACCTTTTAGTTGCCATCAGTTTGTTTCCGTTTCGTTTTTGTATATGTTGGGGGTTTTTTTCACTTGTTCTTAGCATTTAGGCATTAAAGAGTTAATGTAGTTTGAAAATAACATTGAAGGTAAACATTTAATCAATAGTAAGGATAATCCAAGTCCATTTCTCTTATCTGGAGAAGCAAAAACACTAAAACTAAAAGAATATATATATACTTGACAAGCTAATTCACTTCTGCAAAAAAGAAATGTCGTGTTTTTCTAGTGCACTAAAGCAGAATGTAATTCAAAAGACAGAAGAAAGAAAGAGAGAAAGAAAGAGATCAAAAAAAAAATATAAGAGAAAACTCTGCGGCTTTCGTTAAGAGACTCGTGTTTCTGCCTCGTATCGATTAAGAAAGCAAACGCTTTTTCAGAGGCAAGTCTACCTCGCTACAAGAATTGCAGAGATAATTACTACTTGGTGTTGAAGAGGTCGGTGACGAGCAGGATTGCTTTTAACCCCTCCTCCCCCGCGCTAACGACACGCCGGGTCCGACTGCCAATAATGCGGACAGTTTCTGAAGCCCTTCACCTGTGCTTAATTGTCAGAGCTGGTCTGTGAAACCGCCTCTTTTGGAGTTCCGTCTACTCACATCCGATATCCGATCCGGAGGCCTCCGGGTTCGCCGTTAGGGTTACAGCGTCATAAGCCTTGTCAGAACGGTCATAACTCCGCGGAAGGGACGTTCAACGCCTGGCGTGACAATCCCAGACTTTTTGTCGAAGACCGAAGCAGGTGAAATGACTTAGGAAATCGTTCGCCCTCCCCACCTTTTTATGTGGAATTCGCAATTGAATTTCTTCTCACGTTGTATCGCCATTTTTTTCCCTTCCTTCTCTCGCTTTTTTGCAAAGTCTCATTTATCTGTAGGTGCGAAGAAAGGATGTGGGGGAAGATAATAACGAAATCGAATTCGGTTTCCGTCGAATCGCGGAATTCACTGCGAGGTCGATTCTTCAATCCTGGAAAAACCCGGATACGCAAGGAAAATTCAACTGAATCTGGAATACTTAACTCTTTCACAGCGGAAACTATGAATGCTGAATTCGCACATTGACTCAAGTCGGAGCACGTTTATTTTATCTTTTAGCTCATGTCGATATTTACGTTGAGGTAAGACTGACGTCACTGAAGAGGAAACTCATCACAAACTATACGTAAAGGTCTGACAGAATTATTTCAATATTAGCTCATTTTGAGACGCTTTTGCACCAAAGTCGATGTCCGTCTTTCGTCCGTACTTAGGAAACGACTAATGTTACTAGATCGATTTTCACGAAATTTGATTTAGAACAAAATAAATTAACGTTAACTACATCAGATTTCATCGAAATTGGGTGGAAAAAAAGGACCATAAGCTTAGTTTTTCAGTAAGTATTTCCTGTTAATGCTGAAAGTGTCCAGTGACGGTTTTTTCAACAATGAAATATGAACAAATGTCTAATAAATGCCGTTATTTACCATGCCTGCACTTGTTGTTTCTATTGAGTACCAACCAGGAACGTAGCCGGGGGAGAGGGTGCTCGAGGGGCTAAAGTCCCTACCGAATTCTAAACAGAAAATCTTTCTCAAGAGTTGAAATCAAATTAACTAGTAATATCAATGTAAAATTGTCGCCTCTTACCACTCTGATAGACAGGAGTGGTGCTATTCTTAATATTGTCCTCCACTATACAGCACTTTTTTCTAGGAATGAGCCCCCCGCCCAAGAAAATCCTGACTACGTGCCTTGTGTGTCAACATTAACTCAAGGTTTAAAAACTGTAATTAGGTTTTGAATGATTTCTTCAAGATCCTTCACTTAAATGTCAGACAGTAACGATATAGGTCAAAAGATAAAGTATAAATATAAAAAAATCTCTCTTGTCTTTTGAGCTATCAGGAGTTTTTTTTTTATTTATTTTATTCATTCTTTTTTCATCTTGAAGTAGTCCAATACCACTTCTAGTAAGCCTCTAGCTACCAGAGAATTTGGTTTCTGTATTATGATATATTTATTTTCTTTACCTTAGTTTTTCGTCTGTTCGGCAAAGAAAAAAAATGTAGAAAAAATGAAACCTTTTGAAGATTTATAGATTAAAGAAATTTATTCCCAAGAAAACTTTGTCTATTAATCATAACCACAATGATTCCGATCGGAAATATACGAGTTTAAGAACTGTGCTGCAAAATAGCCAATGTAATGTTAATTTATCTTATTCTTACAAATGAAATTGAAATAAGTTTTTTACTTTTTCTGAAGAATGGAAAATATTTACTTTATTTGGGAAATGCTTTATCTAGTTACTCTTAAAATATTTCTTACAGAATGAAGCAATGAAATATTCTGCTTATTGACAAAATAATTTAATATAAATTTATAATAATAATAGTAATTTAATATAAACAATAATTTAATTACTTGCACGAATTTTAACTAATTTTTATTTATGAACCACTTCCAGTTCTGTCTCGTCCAAAGGAATTTATTTTAATTCTTCTATCCACTAACAGAAATTTCGACTATTCTCAAAAAAATGGTTAAATGTTAAGTAAATTTTCCCTGCGCTTTTCCGCTTATTGTCAATCATTCTAAATTATAATTCATATTATTAATTTTTATCAAAATTGTGTTTTACAGTCAAAACATTTACTTCTGATTGGCTGAAACTGTTGTTAAGTTTAAGGATCATTAAACTTGAGAATCATTCTGTGCCGGTATTAAATCTTTCCTACATTTTTACAAAGCTGCATTTAAATATAAATCTTTTTTCCAATGCTTTGAATAAAATTCTAAAAGATTTTAAACAATAATAGTAAGAAAAATGTTTTGGATATATGTCTCACAATTTTTATTGTTGTGTTTTGTTTTTTTAATTTAACACTTAAAAAAAAAACTATTGGTCGAAAATAGAACCCTATATTTAATGAGCATACTTCACTTATTTGCAAGTTTGCAACATGTCAAATCAACATTGGCAGTGTATCATAATCTTGAAAGACCTGGGACGCATGTCTTCGCTTGTTTGCCTGAACAATTTTTAGATTTTCATTACATTCGTATCTTTGAACTTGAAATTATGAGCTTTATGTTGCAACATGTTAATAACTGCAATTTGGAAGTACTTCACTACTGAGAAGATAACTTGAGAAAAGAACAACTTTATCGGTACTTTTCAGTTATCTGAAGCCAATCCAAATATTGCCTATTAGAAAGGCTTCCTGTACAACTGCACAAACGAGAATCAATTCTAGTGATAACCTGATATCGACCCTACGCATGCGCAATATGGCTGGGCTTCAGATAACATTACCCAACAACAAGAAAAATTTGCTCTGGTGATTCAGAAGTTACACCTAATGGATTTTTGGGTCGCTGAAAATGGCATCGGTTTAGCCGTTTCAGCTCTAGTTTTGGAGATACTGCACACCCACCTTATAAACTGATGTGCACCATTGTAATTACATTAAATTTTAAATTAACTTATAATATTTTTTTTCTTTTTGGTCATTGTAGTAAAGTGTACATTGTTATTTCATGATTGTAAAGCCAGTGTCTGTTACAATCAAAGCAAGTGAACATATCCTGACCTCGGATTCAACAAGACGATCTCATCCACACTCAAATGAGTGCGGATAATCTTTCAACCGTCTACCGGAGCTGCCACAAGCTGAGCAATCACGCATATCTGATTACATACAAGACAAGAGCAGTTGGGAAAGTGACAGTGATTTCATAGGCATTTCATCAAATGCTTAAGGTTTTAATCAACATGTACTGAGTGATCTGATCAGGAATCTGAACCTCACACAGAACTGCAACAGATATGTATCAATTCCAGTTAGCCACTCAATCAGTATGGCAGAGACATACGACACAATCTCTCTAGTCTTGGAAAAGTATCAAGAACGTCAAATGGGAATTGTACAGACATAAAGATGGTGAACCAAAGATACTGAACCCTTCTTGGTCAGAAGAATGGCCACACAAAAAATCCGTGCTTTTTATCCAGAGCAAAGACGAGCACTGGATAAGAAAGGAGCGGCCTTTGAAAAACGACTTGGTAGTTGGAGAATAAAATGTCATCAATGAACCATTGGTTGGCAGAGATAAAAATCATCCTGTTACTGTTACATACAAGCTTGGTCTCAAGAAAACAATTTGCCAAAGCTTTGAACAAAGAAGGTTTATGCTTTGGCTATTAATCACATAAATTCCTTGGGACTAAGCATGAGAAAACTGAAAGCCTATCAGGGATGTTTGATGAGCCCCAGATAAGACAGCTTATGAATGATCCACATTTCATATTTTCAATGGACAATGTTGAGTCTTATGCCTGAACTTCGTTTGTTCTAGTTGTCAAAACCTTTTCTGGGAACCATAAGGCAGACAACTACTCTGAATTATTTGAGTAGAAGCTCTCCAATTTAATAAGCTTGGCTGTAATGGTTCATTACCTATACAGCTATGTAGATCGCTTTCCAAAAAACCTTGGTGATTAAAGTGAAGAACAATATGAAAGATTCCATTAGGACATTTAAAAACCATAGAAAAGATATATTAGGGAAAGTTGCGTATCTACACATGAAAGATTTACTGATATGGGCTGTCCTGGTATCTCATTCTAGAAAGTCCTACAAAAGACTTTTCTTATATGTTGAATGACTCTCGGGTTGAAATAAACAGATTATGGTAATATGTGCTTGTTTTAATAGTACGTAATAATAATAGCATCAATATTTGTCAATATCATATCAGAAATAGCAGATCATGCGAGTAAGGATCCCGAATTTTGACGGACCATCAGCATGTAAGGTTGCTATGCCGTAACTCCAATACTAGAGCTGATAGGGTTGAACTGAAGCCATTTTTGGAATCAGCGCCTTAAATATATTTAAGGATAGGTATAACTTTTAAGCCACCAAAATGTGTGTTGACCAGTGTGATGGATGTACTTTATCTTGAATTATGAGATATTACGGATCCACAGAGATCAATGGTTAATAACAGCGCTTATGTTAGACATTGTTAACTTAAATCAAATTACCTTGATTTAAAAGTAAACAAATATATAATTATTTGATAATGTGAGATAAAAACCTGAATTTATGTGACTGCGTAAATTCACAATAACAATGTAAGAGGATTCATTCCGAAAATAATAGCACCATTAACTACTTTTAATTAAAATGATTTTTTTTGCATACCTTGTATAACACTGTTAAGTATTCTTGGTTCTGTTAAGGAAATATTATGATTTCTAATCTTCAGTTGCTTTATTAACTTGATTCTCACGATTTTCTTGTGTAACTTCGCCCAAGTTAAAAAAAAACCAACTGTGTTAGAATCCTCAGTGCTTCGATTATATCTGATTAAAGCAACGCTAGCAAAAGATAGAAATCACCAGCAGATATTGATCCGATTACGGAATCTGAATTTCCGACTTAGCTTTAGCGAAATTCGGTCCAGATAAAGAGAATTACAAATCAGAAAGCATAAGACGAAACCTCGGAAGACAAATAATTTGAGGGAGTCATTGGGAATGTAGTCGCGAGTGGATCATCCAATTGAATCTGCTCTGATTAGAACCGGAATAAAGCTAGTGAAAACAGGTTTCATCTCCGATCTGACTGCGAGGAAGAGGATGTTTAAGATTCCCACTGGGAAACCAAGAAACGGTTCTTTTGTTGCCACCGAGTCCTTTCTCAAAGAGACGGAGGAACAGAAATAAAAGAATAAAAAAAAAGGAGGTGCCATCAAAAAAACGAACTATCTCGTGCGTTTAGAAAGACACAGTGTAGTTTTGTACATTTTCATATTAAAGGGAACATGACTCAGCCAGTTTCGAATGTCTAAAAAAAAAAAAAAATTCAGTAGAAATGAAAATACCCAAAATAAATCTGTCAGCGACAGATTACAAAAATCTAAAATTAAAAATGTGATGCCACAACAGAAAATGTTTAGTTTTTATGTTCACAGTGAGATAAGTCACTTAGAAAACATTTTCCTGCTCCGGATTCACTAAATACATTTCAAAAGAAGATAAACAAGTGTAGACATTCTTAATATCAACCAGAAATATCAAATACATATTTCATAATCTTCTGTAAAAATCAAAAGTATTATAAAAGATTATATTATAAAAAGTATTATAATAGATGATATCTAATGAATCTTTATTTGTGTTTATTGTTAATTTTCAAAATGTATTCATAATGAATTTAGAGGAGGGAGAATAGAATTTCTTCTCTTCCATTAATGTCCTGAAGAAGTCTTTCGCAAAGAAAGATGAAATATAGACGGAAAATAAAGGAGTATTTAAGATTGTGGTGTAAGTATAGACATTCTCTATTCTCTTAAAATAACAAGATTAATAAATGATTGCTACTACATTTGATAATTATTTACTATAATTGAAATTGGAATAATCCACTTCGCTCTAGATTAATTACATTTCTATGAATTTTATATTTTATTTCAGTAAAATGTATTATACTCATTAAAATCCTTTTCAGTCCATATATGTAGACTAACTCTGCATTTGGTTGATACAGTTTGTGGCGTACGATTATTTGAGATGGGAGGTCGTGAGGGTTAGTTCATGTTGATTTTTAGGGGGGTGGTAGGCGGAACTCGAAGCGTTCCCCAAATTAAGGATAACCTGTTATTTAAAATACTTTGGGGAAAAACTAAAAAAGAAAGCATTATTTTTTATGAAGTTGGTTTTATGAGTTTTTAGCAGCTACTTAAAGCTGTTCTTATTCATGTGTTGTCAGACATGTTCGCCATAACAATTATATCTTTGATTTCTCGAAATTCAGAGAAATCGTGTTTCCAAATGGAACGTTTATGTTACAACTCTAACTCTTTGGTTAAATCAAATCAATCTGAAGATAATACTACTGCGTTTTAAAATTGTCATCTTTAACTCAAATTTCCACTTTAATTGTAATACTTTGTCCACCATCTACCACAGAAGTAACTTCAAATCAACATACGTCTAAATCACCTGAACTCACCTGAATTATAAATGAATCAATTCAAATAATTTATTCAGCAATTTTCCCGTAGTTTCTGAAAGACCATTCGCCATCAATGTGGATACTCGCCTATCTTTCAGTCAAACAATATTCTTTCAGTTGAAGTATCTTGCAAAAAATTAAAAATTTAATTCGACTCAAATCAATGATCTAGTTAAAGCCTTTGTATGAACGACAGCCTGTTTTGTTTATTTACTTTTATTTAACTCATCCAAAGTGTTTCCTCTCTTAAATCTTCACTCAAATACATTTTTCTATTACGTTTCTTCGCCATGAATGTAGCTTTCAATGAATCAAAGACACATGGTTTCTCAAAAATAAATAATTGTTTTACTTACATTTTTCGTCCATCCGTGGAACGTCCAGTACTGACTGTATCTGATTTTCTTTTTGTATTCTTACCATTAGCGATTCGAGCAACTTGCACACATTGGAAACCGTTTTCCTCAGTCGGTCGTCTCTGAAATATTCCTATGTTGACGTTGCAGTTTTCGCTCCAGTCCTACAAATGGCGGCCTTCAATTTCCCGCTGTATGACGTCACTCCTTCTACGATACTGCTCTCTTCTCATTCGCTCTTTTCTAATTCTTAAGATTCCATTAACGTTCCATTTCAGTTAATTAACTGTTATCCAGGCAACACAAATGTCTATAAATCGTATTAGCAATGTTTCTGTTGTTTTATCCAACTTAATCCGTATTATATCCAGGCTTAATCGAATAATCGCCACGAGTTATCGGAAGCTCCTTCAGACACCAATAACATTCCACCCACGCAGATATCAAACATCGACCCAAGAGTTTCAATCTCAAACTCTGTATTTAGTTGTATTTAAAGTTTTTTATTATTTTATCTTTTCAAGTACATTTGAAAAACAATTTGAAATATAAAAGTAAAAAGATAAAAGTAAAAATAAATAAATAAATAAATAAATAAATAAATAAATAAATAAATAAATAAATAAATAAATAAATAAATAAATAATCGAAATTTAAAAGTAAAGAAATTGGATATTGAGTTATATAAATTATTGTGTTTAATATTTTAGTGAACATTGTCTACCCTCACTATATGTATCAATGTAAGCAAATAACAAAATCATAAAAAAAGTAATTTAAAGACTGGTAAATTTAAATTGATATTCCTAAAAAGTTTAACGTTTGTTGACGATAAAAATCAATCAAAGATTAAACATTAAAAACACACTAAATTTAAAAGAGAAATAAAAAATTCTTCAAAATTTAGTGTGTTTTTAATCTTTGATTGAAAATCATCAAAATCACGCCTTTGAGTTTGTCAACATAGGGAATCGGGAACGGCCGTTTCGTCCTTATCGGGGACTCATCAGCCCGATCCACCCTCCCCGATGACAAACCCAGAAAGGCGTAAAACAGAAATGAAAGTTACCCTCGCTCCTGACAGTGACTTCCGAACAAAAACACAAGAATTAAAAATAAGTGCGAAATAATAAATTTCCTGTACTTCAAATTATGTTCTTGTAATCTGTGATTACATAAAATATTGGGAACACTAGCGCTCCCTGGAACACGAAGCTCACACTTCGGTGCGTTCCGTACCCAACACCAATCTGTGATTGATTTAAATTCATTTGAGTTTTATGATATTGTTTATTCTATCATAATTCAATTCTAACTATAGAATATAACTATAGAATAATCAGTAAAAATAATTGGTGATTTCAATTGCTTTTTTTTAAAACAACAAACATAAATAACCATCATTACTCTAGATATATATAATATCAAGCTTCTCTAGGCTTCTATAACAAGCGCTAGTTAAGGTCTATAGAAATGCACAGAATGTTTTAAATTATCTTTAATTACTATGTCTCTCGTATTCTAAGTATAATTTCGTTCGTTTCCATTTCGTTTTCTTTATCTAAAGATCTACTGTTGCTGTAATTATTCTCCTAAGATAATAACTTCAGTTGCTATTTTAATATTGTAGTGCTTATCTTAAGACATGTGTTACATCAAACACCAGCGAAATCCTGCTTAGTAACAAATAATAACAAACGTGATGACGTGTATTGATTTCAAGTAAGAAGCAATTTATTTTAAGTTTACTTTCGCTAACTTCATTATCCGTAAAGTCAACTGACAGGTGGACGTGTAGATTAATGAGAAACTTAACTCAAACTCCCACATAATAAACACCTTTTGTCCTGTGGTTTTCAGAAGGACCACCTCCAATCTACTCAGCTGTTGGTTGGTTACGAGGTTTTTGATTGGACCTAATCTGAAAGATCAAGATTAACGGCGATCTTAAATATACGGAAAAAGACAAGGATGGCGTTACGTAACGAATACTGGTCTCTGTGATAGGATCCGCAAATTAATAATAAGTCTCCGATTTTCATAAAGCCATGCTCGGGTAAAATTCTTAAATTTACATATTAGAGAAAGTGTAACAAGTGATTTTAATATTCAACTTTAATATTAATATCGAGAAGCAGGGATGGTTTTTCCTTTTTTTCTAATGTGTATCCACAGAACCAATTCCATAAACTTAGTGATATTCTTTGATGACGTAGAACTCATAGTTATATCATTCGAGAACGCTGCCACAATCTCAGCAAACGTTCGTAGGCCTATGTGTATGCGTTGGCTGAAATTGGAAAATAAGAATTTTACGTTTTAGCCATCTTTGAATATAGAACTATTTGTTTATATTTTATAAGAAAGCTTAACTAAGGTTTAATAATAAGGAACGATATATTTTTTTAAACTCTCAGGTTTGAATCTAATTACACGAATGAATAAAGTGAGCGAATGACTAACATTGAAGAATGTACGATAATAATAATAACAATAATAATAATAATAAAAAGCACTTACAACATC
>JAFIDM010001028.1:25030727-25055727 GCA_023159025.1 Thereuonema tuberculata | reverse complement strand
TATCTGTTGTATTAGCCCAAATGTGAGGTGCATAATTAATTAATGAGTCGAAGAATGCATGGTAAATCATCATTTTAATCTTTGTGGGTAAACTATCTTTGATGTGGAAGAATATATAAGAGAGAACATTAAGTTTTTTGTGTAAGTTTTTGATATGATTTGACCATGTATAAGTTTTATTTATTGTTAATCCAAGGTATTGAAGTTCGTCCACTTGTTCTATTTCTTTGCATTTTATGCAGTATTCATGATCTTTTAGCAAACATTTTACTGAGTGATCTAAAATTACTGGCTTTTCTTTAGGAAGTTTCTTTTTAGGATTAATGAGGAGGAGTTTAGTTTTATTTTCGTTAATAATAAGTTTGTTATTGTGAGTCCACTTTTGAATGTTAACGAAATTTTCTTGTATTGTTTTCTGTGCTGTTTTGATATTATTATTAGCCGTGTATATAAGAATATCATCAGCATATACGTGTATGTGGCAGTTTTTAATAATTCCAAATAAATCATTGATGTAAATGATAAAAAGGGTTGGTCCTAAATTGGATCCTTGTGGAACTCCTTTATTTGTTTTTTCTTTTTTGCTGTTTAAATTATTAATTTGAACATATATTTTTCTGTTTTCGAAGTAATGTTTTAGAATGTTTAATAGTTTTCCTTCTAATTCCAATTAGTTGTAATTTCTCAAATAGAATCTGCATATCAATGACATCAAATGCTTTGCTAAGGTCAATGGAAAGCATTAGTACAAATTTAATTTTATTTAGGTTGTAATTAATTTGATCATTTAAGTTTTCAAGTAGTTTGATGGTGCTATTGTTTGCCTGATATGCATATTGTTCTTTATGTATTATATTGTATTTATACAAGAAGTTTTTGAGTTTTATTGACAGATAGTTTTCTATGATTTTATTAATTATTGGTTGAATTGCAATCGGTCTGTAATTATCCAGGTTTCTAAAGTCTCCTTTCTTAAATATTGGAATAATTCTAGATATCTTTAGATTATCAGGATATATTTCTGTATCTATAATGTTATTTATATGGACAGTGATTATCTCAGAGAAAATTTGTATATTGTTTTTTAAGGTGTATTTATCTAAGTTATCAATTCCTTTAGTAGTTGTGTTTTTTAGTTTATTTATTGTATAGGAGATTTCATGTTCATTTGCTTTCTCAATTACGATTGTATTGTTGCAGGTCTTTTTTTCAATTGCAATATTGAATTTATTATGCAAACTATTTTCACTTTTACTATTGTTTGCAAAGTGCTGGCAAAACATATTGGCCAAATGCTTTGCATTGTTTTCAGTTTGCAAACTATTTTGTAGTTTAATAATTTCCTTATTATTTTTTTGTTTTGTTTTTCTGCCTAGGATTTTATTGATTTCTTCCCAATGTTGTTTGGTAGAGTTGCATTCTTTTTTAAATTTGTTTTTGTAGTATTCATGTTTTGCTTTTTTTATTTTTATATTTAAGATGTTTCTTACAATTTTATATTCGTTGTAGTAATTTCCATTTGTTGGATTGCTTTTATGTTTTTTGAACAACTTATCTTAGTCTAATTTCATTAATTAATTCTCTGGTTATCCAATCTTTTTGTTCTCTTTTTCTGTTGTTTGAAGATAGATCTTGCATTACGTTATTTTTTTTATATCTTGCCTTATTTATATTTAGAATAATATCATCATAGATTATATTTGGATTTTCCATTTTATTCTCAGCTATTTTATCCAATAGATTTTGAAGATTTGAGTTTAATTTGCTATTATTTATTCTTTCTAATTTGGTGCTTATTAAATTTGCAATTGCATTTTCTTGATTATGTAATATATTTATCCAATCATTAATTTCTAGAGCAGTTATATAGTGATCAGCTATTATATCTTTACAAATTATTCCGTTTGTTTTAGCATTATTTATCATTAATAATAATAATAATAATAATAACACTGAAATAAAATAAAGAAAATATTTTTACAACGTTAGCAAATTTCATCATCGAACACAGAATTCGGGAATCAAGGCTTCTATTGGCTTAAGGAAACAATTTGCTCCTTCGTTACTTAAAAGCATCTAAATGTCTTTTAATAGATATTTGGAAGACATTTTTCTTGAATCTTCCAATATTATTTTTGGGCTGAAATATGAATTTTATTGGTAATGGAAATTGGAATTTATTGGAGGTTACGTGGAACCGTAAATCAATTAGTGGAAGACAACGAGGAAGAAGGCGTTAAATTGAAGAATAAAAGACTGGGGATGGGATTCCTTTGTATTTCTTCCTGCTGAAAAGACCTTAAAGACGTATGAGAGGGGGCAGAGAGGAGGGGAAATAATTAATGAAGAAACTCCTTGACGTGTTATGAAGGGCGATCGACTCTTTCCGACGTAAATCAGGGACGTCACTTGCGCCCATTACCAAAGAATAGAGGAAACAAATAAAGCGGACAGAAGAGGCGTAGGCGGTTACGAGATCCTTCCGTATCGTCCATCATTCTGTCTTGAACCGTCGTAGTTCATCTGAATGGAGCTGAGAGCAAATGACAGAAAGACAAGTTCAACTTCATCATTGGAAGAAAAAAAAAACCCAACCACAATGTGGTTCAATATTGGCATTTTGCTTACGTTGGTTAGATCAAAAGGGAGGTTTTCTTTCTTTCTGTCCCTTATTCTTTTTATTTTTTTTTATTTTCGATCTGTACAACATATACCAGAAGTAGCACTAGACAGATAGCCTTTCCTTCCCAATTCTTCCGGAATCTGCAATTGAATATAGCAATTCAAGATCTTTTTCCGTCCATCTTATATCTATGCTAGCTTTTGAAAAGAATTTTAGGATAAATAAGAAATCTAAAGAATGTCGTTAAATCTCGTTTCACACCCGGCAGAGCTGTTCCAGCCTGGCTGAGTGGTCTGGCATGAGACCGACGTGTCGGAACCTGTGTTCGAATCCCGGCGCGGGGCTTGGATGGGTGTGACCAGTGATCCGGGAACACAACAATGGGCAGAGGACGATAATTCTTTAAAATCTTAATCTGATCATGAAATAACATTTTTAAAAAGTTTGTTGTT
Source organism: Thereuonema tuberculata (assembly GCA_023159025.1). Classification (NCBI taxonomy): domain Eukaryota; kingdom Metazoa; phylum Arthropoda; class Chilopoda; order Scutigeromorpha; family Scutigeridae; genus Thereuonema; species Thereuonema tuberculata. The sequence continues at coordinate 25,052,652 of JAFIDM010001028.1, read as the reverse complement.
ATTTTTTTATACAAAAAATATAAACAAAAATTTCCTTGCTATAACTTGTAAATACTGTACATCTGTTACAAGCTTCACGGTTGGCCTTTTTAATAATTGTTATTACTAAAGAAGAGATCTTGCAAATCTGAAGATTTCTAAAAGCGAACGAATTTTGAGTACAACAATTGATTTACGCTCCCAAGGAATTCACGGAAAATAATCAAAGTCTAGAATTGAGCTTTTCTTGCAGACTTCTAGTAATTAATTTTTTATTAGCTTATTAACTCAAGGGCAGAGAGGCTTTTGTAAACGTCTCAGACCATCAGTTGAAATTGAACTAAGGAACGGTTCTTTTTAAAACTCAATTCGTGGCTTTTTGAAATATTATAATTGAAATATTGAACAGGACTTTAAAATTTAGAATTTTTGTCTGAAAGAAATTCTCTAAAAATTAGTATTAAATAGAGTGGAGGCGAGAGAAAAATTGTATTCCCACGATATCTTTTTTTTACTGTAACAGTTAATATTAAATTTAATTTGCTTACCAGATAACCCCTAAGAACTGTAGAAACGATGAACAATCTTCTTGAAACTTGATATATATATTTATGGATAAGACTTTAATTATCACAAAATAATATATTTTTTAATAAAAAAAACTATTATTACTAAAAAAAAAAAAATATAGTTATTTTGCGGAAAACAAATATCTTTCATGTCTTGTTTTTGTAAAAATCCCTTCCAATTTTTAATTGAACTTTACAAAACGATCTGAGTCTATTTACTTCTGTCAATTCTAACGTAGGAATCGCCAAAGAATTCCTGGGATGACTTCATCGGTGTTTGCTTCATCGGAGGAGTGGAATTATTAAATTTTTCCGCGTCGGAATTTAAAAAAATAGAGAAATAAGTAGGTAAATAAACCGCGGCGAAAAGCTCATCAGGGCACATTAATTTCGCGGGTAATTAGCAGCAGGTAGGAGGGTTGGGCCACCAGATGGAGGCGTCGTCAACCTTCGCCCGGGGAACCAGAGCAGCTGCACAGGTTCACTGCAGTTCCAAATATTTCATAAATGCTCTCGTTCTGCTACCTACATTTTCGAGAAGTCTTCGTGAACCTACGCAAGTTCCACCCCCTCAGAAGCACAATGTTATCATACAAAAAGGTGGAAATAGAAGACTTAGGTGTTATGATATCAAATATACACAAACATAAAAGTATTTTTACTATTTTCTCAAAAACCAAACTAAAAAAAAAGGTAACTTTCGTTATTATAAATATTTTTTTTTTCTCTCACTCTCTCTTTTTTAAATAAAATTACTATTAAAATCAACTGATGCATTTAATAAAAAGTGCTCTGATAGTTATAATTTGAAAAATTAAATTGCTTAATACATGTAAAGAAAAATGTATATCTCTATATTGTCAATGTTAATAAAAGTTATCATTTATAATAATTATATATAACAAAATTTAAATTCAAAAGTCTCAAGAACATTTCACAATAAATATACAGGGTGTTTCGGAAATGGTAGACAAAGCGACGAGTTCCAAAGGTCATACTGAATCAAAATGGTTCTATGACATTTTGTTGTATGGGCAGCAGTTTTAGAGTTAGGAAATGGTCCCTAATCAAAGAAAGCTCAGTTCACATTAGGAAGTGTAAGTAAATAAGGTAAGGTAAGCTTTCTGACAAAAAGCAATCCGGATAACAAATGCCATGACAGAAACAGGCATGATAATTAAAGAAAATGCTAAAAATAGCCAGAACTGAGCTTTCTTTGAATAGGGATCATTCCCAAAGCCTTCATTTCCTAACTCTAAAACTACAGCCCGTACAACAAAATAAGATAGAGCATTTTCTGCTAAAAATGACCTTTGGAACCACTGTCCCTTTGCTTTGTCTACCGTTTCCGAAACACCCTATATAAATGATATTTTTTTCTATTATTAAAAAAGAATATAATGCGAAAAACAAGTTCACCATCAACAGAAAGAATGAGAAGAAATATTTAGAATTTCTTGGCCTGTAAATTATCATTGAATATGTATGTGCAGCGAATATATACCGTATTTACACGCATAATTTCCCCTTTTTTTTCATCAATATTTTGACAAAAAATGGGGGGTGGGGAAATTATGCGATGTTTTTCAATTTGAGGAAAAAAAATATGGTGAAAGTGTAAGGAAAACCATGTTAAATATTGATTTTTAAAGCAAGAAATGTAATTAACAACAATTTTATTAACACGCAATATTTAAAATATAAGAAATCACATCTCAACATTTGTTTTTTCTTCAAAGTACAGTTAAGCAATAGGCATGCACGGAAGTGTGTGTGTGTGCGACTGTGACGTAATTTCGTAACTCACGCAGCGCAGCCCGCCATCTTTATAGCTGAAGTAGAGGTGGGGAAATTATGCGATAAAAATAAAAATTGAATTTTGTAATCCACAAAAACTGGGGTGGGGAAAATACGCGATGGGGGAAATTATACGCGTAAATACGGTATATTGGAAGATTGTATTATTCTTTATTTATATTTTGATGTTTTTTAACATAAGAGTCATTGTTCATTTGTCCTTTGTTTACGTTTCTTTTGGTTCCACTGAGGTATTGAGAACTGGGCGAACCCAACTGAGGAAAGATTGGAATCTCGAAACAGTCTGTCTTGGTTTCCTGGCACGAAATTTCTAAAAATAGCTCAGTAAACCTTTAATTGAGTGCGTTTTTATGCTTTTTTCTTCTTATATATCGTTAACGCACGTTAAATTTGACTATTATATAATATTTAATCTTCTTCCAATGATGAATTGAAGTTAAATGTCGTAGGAAATTAGAACGGAAATGTTTTCATCTTTTTTCCAATAAAAGCAACTGTTTTTAAAACAAAATAAAAAAAAAAAAGCAATAATCAATTTGTCAAATAAAGAAAGATGCAACTTACGACGAAAAAAAAAAAGGAAGCAATGAATAGCATTACCGTACTATTTTATGTTCTGTAAAAATACCATCCTACGCTATTTTGTAAATATATCAGTGTCAAGAATTGCAATAGTATTATAAAATCCAGCATAATACAAGGAAAGAAAAAAGAAATTGAAGAAAAAAAAAAAACAGTTTACTCATGTAAACAGCAATGCAATAAAATGTTTTGGAATGCAAAGGAAATTCTTGAGAAAAGAAAACATCAACATCATTTCGGGGGGAAAATAAAAAATATTTATATTCTAATGCAGCGAATTCGACTGATGAACACTGAGGAACAAGGGAACTTTTATTCCTTGTTTATTATCATTATATGACCGTTGTCAAATTGGTTGAGTCTTATAAAGAATAGTTATATTTTCACAAATAATGACAATAAAGTATTTATTGCCTTTTTTGCCTTTGGAGGGTCATTGCCAGCTTGGCCGGTGACTTCACCATAGGTTTGTGCCTTTTCTGGTTCTTTATCGGGGGAGGCAGGTCAGGTCTGAAGAGCCAGTAGAATGGCGAAACAGCTGTCACCTGATCCTCCCCGATAAATGAATCAGAAAAAGGCAATTTGTTTGTTTAGTCTGTGCTGGGCTTTTTGTACATTTTTAAATGACAATAAAGTAGTTAGATGAAGAGCAGCAAGATATTTTAAAGGTTCAGATTCTATTATTGATTTATAAATGACAAGCATAAATGATTGCAAGTCAAACAACAATGTAATTATGTGTGGTAATATTAAATAAATACACGTTCATCCATCGCATAGTGAGAATTACGGCTGTAGCACAGGGAAGATCCATTTTGAGGAGTGGGGAGGGTGAAGAACAAAGTAACAGTGTTCCACTTTTAAATTGGGATCATAAAGAAGGATTATACCAAATTTTTAAAAAATCAATCCAGCCGTTTTGCCAAGATCCTTCGGAGATCAAAATGGAGAGATTGAATACAAAAATAAATCTACTGTTTTAATTTGGACTATAACTAAACTACACACCAAATTTTGTGGAAATCCATTCAGCCGTTTAAACGTGGTATGTCTTGAAACAGATCAATGAACAAACAGAGAACAAAAGTATTCAAACGAATTGGTAAGACTTTGAACGGTGAATTAGAAAAGAAAATGTCTCCTTTGTATTTTATACTCTTGTTTGCTTAGAAAGGAAAAGTTGAACTAACTCTGATCTTTTTTAGTAAAAAACGAGCGACAGGAACTGAAGGTGATTCAGGAGAAATTTCGAGAAGTTATAAACGAATGAATGTGCGACATAATTAATGTCAATGGATTACGTCAGCGAGAGGGAATAGAAAGATAGAGCGGAAGGACATTGATAAAGAAGTTCCTGCGATTCAATTGGATGGCTTCTAATTGGATCGTATGTTTCTCAATTCGAAATAGAAATGCCTCACAATTCAATTCAGCTCTTTATGCATTTGTTTAAAGAGAATGGACTACAACGCTATTCTTTAGCGACACGTTTAGGAGTTATTGTGATAGCGACTAAAAATCGATAGCTATTGCGTTTGTCCTGTCCGTCCGTCCGTGTCTGTCCAGCTCTAACAACTCCCGAACGGAAGGTCAGGATCGACAAAGGATTTCACCATCATGTTCAGAGGCCCAAAAGCTGTAGGAATGGGATATTTTCAGGGACCAACGCCCCCCTCCCATATTCGAGATATTTGGCATTGTTGTTATTGTGTCCTCATAAAAACTCCCGAACGAAAGGTCAGATCGGGCAACGGACTTCACCATCGTGTTCAGAGGCCCAAACAACATAGGAATAGGGTATTTTCTGAGGTCAATTCTCCCCCCCCCCCCCCCATGTTGGAGATATTTGGCATCGTTTTCATTGAATTTCAGCTATTAGCTTAAATGTTAGAAATGCAATCATCTCAATTCACTTATCAGCTATAGCTTGATGGTGAAGATTTCAGATTCATATTGTGAAGTTGTCAGTTCACCCGCACACTTTACACTTTTTTCTCTTTTTTTTCTAAATGTCCGCGTGGACATTTGTTTTTCTTATTTTCCTAAAGTTTTTTATTTTTTTTATTTTTCCTTACGTTATTGTACTTCCTTTTTTTATTATTATTTTTAAATTTTTTATATTATTATGGATCGCCCTTAAATTTATGCTTTAGCACAAAATTATATTCACTTGTTTACTGAGAGATAAAAGTTGTACTGCCAACTGAGATAGTGAAGTTCCTTTGGTAGTTCCTTTTGGCTATTCATCTGTAAGATACGCTTCAATACTTATTTCCAAACTGGTGCCAGACATCAAAACAAAAGGATGAACATTCCAGAAGTCTTTTTGTTCTACATAAACAAACGGAACAAGCTATTGTTATACGACCTGAACAATTTATCTAAAAGTTATGTAATCAGATTTTCTTCTTTGATGATTCTAATGTCAATATTATATATAAACAATCAGGAGAAGATTGAAAATCATTTCTGGAAAATTTTCTTTCTTGCGAAAGTGAAAGAGGAATCTCTTCTCCCTTGAATGGTTTCCTTGGATTCACGACGTAAACAGAACAACATCTTAAATGCCAAAGTACCTAAAGCACGTATTAGAAAATACTACTTTCAAACATTTCAAGTAGTCTTAGGTCTCATAACGTATTTGTAGATATTCCAAGTCGCGATTCAAATATTTATTTAATTTTGTTGGATTAAGAATGTTTAATTTAATGGAATTCGACGGAAACATTTCAAAATCTTCCATCAGTTCTTTCCTTTCTAGGAGCTTTGCATTTAAAAAGTGCGAAAGTCGTCTTTTCTCAATGGTCATTCGTCTGTTCGCTTACAATCGACTACTTCTCGATCGATGTTCAATAAGCATGGTATGTTGTGAAATCAGTGAAACAAGCGACGTATTCAAAAGTCATCTCAAATCACATGAAAATTAAAGACATACGTTTAACCTTTGCACAACAAATTCTACCATTTATATGGAAACGTGCTTTCATCTAGTAATTGCTCTTCATTTTTTTTTTAATTTTCACGTCATTCGTTAACAGCAAACTCCTCGCCACTGGGCGTATTGTTCTTAGATACATTAGAAAAAGGGAAAATAAAGGAGGAAATTTAGGCTTTTCTTTTCTCGAAAATGGAAATTAGTAGAAAAATCATAATAAAGTCTCTTAGTTATAAAAAAAATAACTAAAATTCTGAAATTCGATTAAAAGTATTACTATTAACGTAATACCTTCATCGGTTACCATGGTAACAACTCTTCGTTAGGCTTAAATTAATTATTATTTCAAGTAGAAAGTTTAGCGTGTGGAATTTGCCTTCTAAATAGATCATAACTCACACTTATTAACTTTAAAAAAAAATTATAATACAAATAATAAAATACAACCAGTTTCGGCCGCAACTTCTGGCCTTCTTCAAAGTCCAAAATAATAATAATTATTATTTCTTTAGAAGAAAAAATTATCATACTCCGTTAAGAAGTAGTAAGAATCATTTCATGATTACTTTATCGTTAAGTCTTTAAAAACTATATTTATCAGAATATTAAAACTTAGAAACTTTAACGATATACTCTGAGTGCGTGATCATTTCATTTCTCAGAATAAATTTATCGCTTCTTTCCCTTTATAATGAGCCATCTTGTGTCTATGGAAGTGTGTCATCGTGGGTTTTCTTTTTTTTTCTCTCACCCTTAGGCAATTGAATGCTTGTCCTCTGATTATCCTATTTGACTTGTGACATCTGTTTCTCCTTTGATGGCGTCGGAATCTTCAACAGATTTTTATCAGCCATTAGAATATCTAATAGCAATGATAGCAGCGTCATTTCATTCGACGCTATTTCATATTCTTATCTTCTGATTCAGGAATTTGATGAAAGAAATGATTATTCCTTTTTTTAAAAAAGTCTAATAAACATTGTTCCTTAAACTCGATAAGAAAGACAATGATATCTGAATTTGTTGATCACATTCACTAATAAGGGAAACGCGTTGTCATGGTTACACTCATCTAATTGTTAATCAATAAAAGTCAATTAGCACCAATAATAGAACTGTAGCAGATGTAAGCATTGTTAATCCATCGCATTGTTGCATTTCAATTCGGAAAAAAAATTCAGTTGAAACAACGCAATGTCAAATATTTAACATTCACTAGTGAAAATACATACGTCCCGTCAACAATGACGGGATGACAATGAGACGGCTTTTAGTTGAGATAAAGTATTTACGCTCGACATTTATAATTTCTTCATTCATGTCGAGATATGTCTTTAACGACTCTTCAGGTGGTCGCTGGAAAAAAAATGAACATTGAAATTTAAATTTTAATCTAGTATGCTAAAATTAACGAGTTATTTTTCTTTTTTCTCTGGCTCTTCTCTCATTGCGCCACACACACACACACACACACAAAGGGAGTGATAAGAAACAATAAGTCCCCGTGGCCTAATGTAGTCCCCGTGGCCTAATGGATAAGACGTCTGACTTCGGATCAAAAGGTTGCAGGTTCGATTCCCGTCGCGAATGTTTCATTGTAGTAATTTTTTCACAGGAAATTAACAATTGCGCCATACAGACAGAGAAATAAAAGATTTTTGTAATATAGATTAATGTAGCTATTTGGAAACACTTCTTAGATGTTTCAACATTAAATGATGAAACGTTAACAGACATTGGAAAAATAAAAATAAAATCAGACATAAAAACCTTCAATTTGGCTAAAACTTAGCCTAGAATCTTGATAGTTTGGTGTTGCAGCTTTATTAAACAAAAACTCGAAAATTTAAAGCCTGGTTTCTTTAATATGATCCATTCCCCCCCCCCCCTAATTTGTAAAGTTTTTTTTATAAAGATTTTGTGAAGATGCCCTCCAAACACGTGTAGCAATCCTACAAAACAAACAATCTGCCTATAATTTGTTTTATTTCTTAAATCCTCCAAAAATTGCTTAAATCCTCAAATTTTGACGTTACATTACCTTTTGTGCAATTAATTTAAATCAAAGCAATATGTATTGTATGATTATGTGAAGACTTATGTTTAATTCACGTTGCATTGTTTTGTAAACTTGTGTCAAGTTTGGTGACAACAGACTTTTCGAATAGTTACTTAATTACTGGCATTTTTGGCTTAAAGGCAATTCCAAAACTGTGGAATCTGTTAATTTCCGGAATTTCTCTTTTTGCGTTTACCAAATACACCAAATTCCGGAAATGAGGAGATTACGTAGTATTTGACTGGAAGCGATGAATTTTAATTATTAAATAACTACTGCAAATTGTCGCTTAAAAAATTATAAATGTTTTGTAATCATCTACGGATTGACAGAAAAACATGAAAATTACGGAGTTTCGAAATAAAAAAAAAAAATCCGCTATCTCTAAAAATATCTTATAAAAGAAAGTGTACTAGGAAATACAAAGCAAAAATATAAAGTAATAAGTTAATGAAAACTATTTAGTTATTTTTATAATAACTGCCTTTTTCTTTTTTATTAAATTTGCTTACTAAAGATATGAATATTTTAGAATGCGGTAATTTGGAATTTACTACAATTAATGTAACTGCTGGGTTTCATAATTATATAATCTCACCATTACTGAAAAATAATATAAAATCAAAATGGTTTCAAATATCTACTTAACAATTTCAGCCTTTTTTTTATTGGTGTATATTTTCAGTATTTGTTCACACATTTCTATTTTCCAATGCAAGCTCAAAGAAGTTGTTTATTTCAGATATTCTCATGACAAAGTAGATTCTGACACCCACATGATGTTGCATTTCGCAGACATTTCATGCTTTAGCATTACTTGCATCATTATTTTATCTATTTACGTAATTAATTCAATATATTAGGTTTAGTTGCTTAATTTAATAACTAAATAGCTAATGAATCGCACCTGCGCAGAAATTACTTCTAGTTTTTCAATGTCTTAACTAAGGTCGGGTCTACACGGGTGTGCGTCAACAACGCTCAGTCCTCGAGGGTGCACTTGCCATCATTTTACCCTATAAGAATGTCTGGGGCTAAACTAACGTGGCGTTACTAACGCTCGTGTAGTCCAAGCCTACAAAAAAACAAAAAAAAGCAAGGATATTGTGGTGGTTCAAGAGATGAAGAAGATTTTCCCTATTCAATTCTTGAACTACCATATTATTTTGATATAATGCAAACGATGCGCTCAGTATCAAGTGATTTAACCATTTCAATAAATAACAAAACAAACAAAAAATCTTACGAGTTTAGTTCATTGATAAAATGATGAAACCAGTTTACCGGAATACAAGCAAGACATATTAATACGCCTTCAGCGCATCGTTCACCAAATTCTCAATTTGGTTATTGTAAATCGTAATCTTCATGACTTATATGTAGACTTATTTACCAAATGTTTTCTTTGTATTACTGTAATTCTCTAATGCAGAAACTGAATGGTGAATTTCTGGATTTGCTGCTCTATAACAAATACATTCCATTACTAAAATCTCAATACGTCTTCACTCTCTAGTAGTAGTAATAATAAGCCGTGCTGGCGTGGTCGTGCGGTCTCGGCGGCGGCCAGTCGTGGCGTCCAATGCGCCAGTACCTGGGTTCGAATCCCGGTCGTGGCATGGTTGTTTCTTTCGTCTTCTTCTGTGTGTTGTGTCCGCTGGGGACCCGAAATCTGCTCTGTAGGTAGTGGTCCCCATTTGTCTTCTATATGTTACAGGCTATAGTAGTAGTAATAATAATAATAATAATAATAATAACAGACAAGAACAGTAAATACACCGACCTAGCAAACGAGCTCCATAAGCAGTGGCGGCAGAACCGAGTACGTGTTGTACCCATCATACTCACACATTGCACCACAGCCTCAGCACACTAGGACTTCACAAAAACACTTATGCACAACTCCAGAAGGTTGTGATACTCAACACAACACCCATAGTTAGAAAATTCATGGACACAACCACACATCCCTAATCATTCTTGCACATAATCTTTACACTTGGCAATATGTGCTTTGGTCCTTGACCCGCCATGTTGTGTTTGCTGGGGAAATCCAAGGTTTGAAACCTAATAGTAATAATATGTTGCTCTTTCAAAACATTATTTCGAAATTTTGCACATCTTTAAACATTATTATTATTTTATTATCATTGGTTCAGATACATGAGTGTTGTTGTTCATCTTTAATTACATTTAACGAATAAAGATCTAAACACAGATTATTAAAATACAGGTATTAAAATGGTAACATTTTTCGATTGTTTGATTCTCAATAATTAGAAATTACGGTAAGAGTAACAACAGAAAACGAAAAACATAATTAGTAAAAACAATAATTTTTATAGAAATATACATAAAAGGAACGTTTTTTTTAATGTGGTCCTGACTGATTTCAGCAATAATGAACGCATTCCGTTTTTTTAAAAAAGAGATTCCGTAACGATAAAGATATTAATTGAGTGCAGGCTGTTATGTTGATCTTTTAGGATTGAAATGTCAATCAAAAAGATCCTCATTTAGAAGCTTCCAGATAACTTGCTAATAATTTTATTTCGCCTCATTTTCCTCTGAAATCATTGATTAACTCTTGTGGTGAAGTTGTACTTACATTTACAAACAAACCTGTTTTGACCTGTCATTACGGTCATGTGGGTGCGTTCAATAATCACTCTTTTCCTTCTTTAATTTCCGGTGCGTGAAAGCTAATGTCTGAATGCTACGTATGGATGTCAAGGTTGTCGAACGCAATCATAAATCAAGGAAGAAGAAAAAAGATAATCAAAAGTTACTTCATAGTAAATAGAGAATCACATTAAGGAAAGGAAAACAGGTAATGGAGTCCCTTTCTAATAGTGCAGTCATTATTTTATTCATAGACACCAGGAAGTCACAGTTTAAGACAACGACAACAACTTAAATATCCTACAAAGAAATGAATATCTACACAATACAATAAATATCAAAAAAGTAAATACTGTTTATTAAAAGGGAAAGTTCGTTTCTCTGCCGAAAACCATCTCCACAAAGCAATATTTCGATTCCACGACAGTTGTACGTTAAATAAATATGGTAAATATGAGACAACTATATCAGAGAGCGAAGCGCCACCTGATAGCGTGACATGGAATTATAAGGCATTTTATTATACTGAAATACTATTAACTACTACTGTTAACTAATACTATTAATAACTACTGCTATTTGTTGTTGAAAAAGGCTGTGATAATGTTTAAGTCTGAAAGAATGTAACGCTTTTATCACTATTTAAATTTTTAAAAAAAATCAATCTTATTAAACAATAATCCAGTAACAATAGATACTGGAAAGTCATATAAATAAATAAAAGATTAACATAAATAAACCTTACTAATAATAAGACTATCAACAAAAACTGTGAAAATAGATGCTAAGCAAATACAAATAAAACATTAGGCGAAAGAAGAAAATGAAAAAAAAAAATATATAAGATACTTATGCAACCAAAAAAGTAAGAACAAAATCCTACAAAATAAATAAAAAAATATTTCAAAACTTGTATTATAAAAGTTAAGATAGTTAATTGTCAATGCAAGCATTAAAGTCGTCTAATTTAACTTAATCATATTCTTCATAATAAAATGTATTTTAAAGTATTTAAATTATGTAAAAATGGAAAGAAAAAAATGTCAACCAAAATGACGATCATTAACTTGATTTTTTTAAGTTTTATTTTATTTTATTTAATTAGTTATTTATTTATTTTTAGCATAAAAAATTAATTTAATATTTGTTCTTCTGTTTTTAATCATGAAATCATTGTATTTTATTTTTGTATTTTGTTTTTAATTGTAAGATGGAAAACCAGACATGCTTATTAAAGATGATGTTTAAAATATTAAAAATAAATCAATTTAATATGCTTAAGTCCTATTCATTTTTTAGAAATCTAATTAATGATATCATTTACGAAATGCTTTATAAATAATTATCTTAGTTTTAATAGGAAACAGAATAAATTTCATGTGAAAATATTTAATTTTATTAAATCATTAGATTACTAAACAACAAGTTTTTCAAATGAATGAATTAATTATATTTAAAAGAAGGCATTTAGAATTATTAATTAGTTCAATGTAAATTCAGTATAAATTAAAAACAGAAATTAAATATAAAATTTAATCATGTAAGCTTAATTATGGAGTAAATAGCGCGTGAAAGCTGTGATAACATTAAACAAATTCTTCATTACACAATAATAACTCTTGATCAGGTAAACGACTATGTAATGATATTTGCATAAATGAATCAAATACTCATGAAACAGGGAGCGACGACAAGGAAAACAAAGTGTTGTGATTAAATTATGTATTGGAGAAGATTCTCGAAGTGAGGCAAGGAAGAAGAAGAAGGGGGTGGGTGAAAGGGGAAACAGGAAAAGCTTTTGCCTGAGGGATCGGACGGCAGAGCAGATGTTGGATGGGAGGCGAGGCAGCTGATGCGCTTTCAAACTCACGTGCACCTTATCATTGAAACGCAACAACCTATTAATTCCACGAAATAAAAGAAGAACAAGTAACAAAGAATAAACAGAGATTGCGAAACACAACCTCTTTAAAATAACTTACAGCAGCTTAAATATTTCAACATTTTTTTAATAAATAAATCAAAATAACAGAAATTACAACAATTCTCATAATTTTTTCTTGATTTTTTTTTCTTTGTTTTTTAAATTATGAAATTTTAAATAATAGGAACTGCCGAATACCAATAGTATTCTGAATGTTATTGTTCGGAATTTCTTAAAAAGTTTAAACATTTACGTTGTTCAATTCCAATTAGTTTTAATAAATTACAGCACGTGCAAATTGACTACATTGTTTTATTAATTAATTAAAAGGAAAAACTATATTGTTAGACATCAATAGAAATTTATTAGATCACTTCTCATGTTTTTCTACGGAATTGTTTGTCAGATTTCTCGAGTAGGACCATACGGACAAAATTCCAAATTTAAAAGTTAAATGGCGTTCTCTTTATTAATAAACATTCAAGTTTCTGGACGAACCATTCACATGTTTGCATAAACACATACACACTATTTTAGAAAACAACGCTAAAAAGGAAGTAATGCTGGTTTTTCAATTTCATTTTTACCAGTTGATAAGTGAAGTTAACTTTAAATTCATTAACATCGATTATTTTAGATTATTTTATGGTTTTCAGGGTCGATTTGTTCGTCAACTTTTCACCTGGAAAAAAAAATTGTTTTAATAAAATATACTTACTACATATGACTTTCAATGTTTTTCTTAACAAAAACGCTTAATAAAATTAGCATCATCTTTCTGGATTATCTTTCAAAAGGGGAGGAAGTTTCTGAGATTTCTTTTCTTGTTTTCTACCCTTAACTTCTTAACTATTCAATCAGGATCTTGTTGAAACTTGACATTAGAGCCAAGAAGTATTTCTATTTGGCATTTCAAAAATGTAAACTTTTCAAAATTTCAAAAATGATATAATTATATATTTATTTATTTACTTATTTTGGATTTGATTTTCGACAGACATAAAACCTCTATAGTAACCTTTTTTTTTTTTGACAAAGATTACAATGTCAGTGTGATTAGTTAAAAAAAAAGAAAGAATTTGTTGTTTTTTGGACTGAACAACTGATTGACTTTAGTAAAAATTCCCAGAATCTATTTTTTTTTTTATCTTTTAAGCCTCAGATTTGTTGTATTCTCGTTTTCTTTTAAAGTTTTGTTGATAAATCTTTTAAATACATACTGCAGGAACCGGTTTACTAACCGGTTTCTCATCATCCTGATTTGAATAATATTTTTTTTAATTCAAACAATTTTGTTCAAACTTTTTAATATAATTTAAATTTAATTTTAATATAATATAATATTACCATTTTTTACAATCTGTTTTATCATTTCTTCGCGATAATTATGTGTTGACATAATTGATAAACTTGTACTTAATATTTCAATTAGTAGATTTTTTATTACTATTACAGACACTCACACACATTACATATATATAAATATGTAAGTAGATATTTAATTACTTATTTTTCCAAAGAAGAATCCTGGGAGAAATTCTTCAGTCTTTCCGGTTCTTTTGAAATTGAAAACCGTTAAAATATTAAAGGAAACTAGACGAACTTCTCCAGATACACATCTTTAAATTCCACTGAATCTTGAATGCTAAGAAATATCAGATGACAATTTTAAAAAATGATAATAAATAAATAAATACCAAAAAAAAGATAACTTTTATCATTTTTTTTGTTTCGCTAATTCGTTACGTAATTTCTTATGCTAGTACAATGTTGTGAATACCTAATAATTAGAAGTTATTGGATTTTTCTTTCCCATGTAATTTTGTAATTCTCATGTAATCGAAAGCGTACATTCGATTTCTTTAGTACCATTTTGTTTCTATATTTTTGAGCCGAAACAAAATAATTTTAAAATCAAAATATTCAGTAATTTTGAGTCATTTCTATCTACGTTTGAATCAAGAATTGGTGGAATGTAATTAAAATTCAATTAAATATTTAATTAAAAATAATGACATGAAATCTCGAAATGCTTACCAGTCATGTTGTGAAATGTAATTAGATATTTTAATTATAATTAATTTCACAACATATACATTAAAATTTAGATTAATTTTCATTGTTGATCAGAAATATATAAATTTTTTAATATCTTATTTATTTTATTTTGCTTTGTTAAGAGAAAGTACGAAAATTCAAATAATTTCAAATTTTAATTAACTTAATTTTGGAAATTTTAATTACAATGCTGTTATAACTATGCAATTATCTTATACAATTAGAATATAAATTATTATTGTGTAATTGTAACTTTTGGTATTGAATAAAATATGTAAATTTATTATAATTATTTAATAGTTTTCATTTAAGAATTATCAAAATTATAGTATAAAGACACAAATACTAAAAACAAGAAAAAGAATGTTCAACTTTAAAAGGTTCTTGAAGCTGCAAATGAAGATCTCTTGGTAGTTGATAGAACGTGAATGTTTCAATAGCAGAGGCTGTTTAATCGAATGCTTTATCCTAGTAATAAAAATTACACAGAGCAACTCCCTTTTATGGCTCTTCTTTCTTTCTCATGAATATCTTTGTAATTTGCATAGAATGATGAACACTTTTAGAGTCTCAATTTATGGCAGCGTCGTGTAAAAAAAAAATCACCAAAGAAGAGTTGCTTGTGGTGGATGTTATGCGAAATAGTGACCGGAAGGTTAGACGGATCACTACATCTTCGGAGAAAGGGTAGGGCCATGATTTTGGAGGTCGTAAGCCCGTTTTTGCGAGACAGGAAGTGAAGAAGGGTCCATGTTTAAAGAGGGATTCCCTTCTCGGTTCTCTTTTCGCGAGGGCATCGTATTTATAGCGCAGTTATTCAAACGATTTGGAATGCTCTACTTGGGAAAAATAAAAAAAAGAAGGAAAAATACCCCCCCCCCTCTTCAAGGTATTTTTACTCAGGAAACCAACAGACTATTTTCACTGAAGGAAAGTGCAAGTCGATTCAGCTTCGTAGTATTTCCATCAAGGATTTTACTTAGAATATTTGCCTGATTTGAAGGCTCTTATTAACTTAAAAAATATGGCAGTTAGCGATGTAAGTAAACGTCAGAATCAACGAATTGAAGCATACACTCCATGTATATAAATTTATTTATAAAAAGTTCTGATTTCTTTTTGTCTGTAAATACAGAATTTTTACTAGATTCAAGCTTCGTTTTTACAGTTAGATTACGTATTAAGAGATTTGATGTCCTTTAATTTTTCCTTGCAAAATGTTATCAATGATACGTCTAATTGATGTGTTAAGGAACACAAGAATTTAAAATATTATTGCTTGGTTTCAGACGTCAGGCCTATTAGCTTTCTGCCGTAGTCTTCACAACTGCCAAAATCTGTAGTCTATTCTGCAGAATAAATCGTTGTAAGGGAATAATTCACAAAAATATAGAGGTTCTTTATAACTATGGAAAGGACGAAGAGAAAAAGTCAGTCGTAAGCTTTCCGAAATTCAAAGCGAGATTCAGATGTCCTCAATCTTATGGCATGTCTCTGCATGGCCTCTGAACTACGCCAAAAACTTAATATTCTATTGTTACTGTAATATTGCAAGATCATTCGTCTAGTGCACGTGCATATGTAAGTCAACCTATTGTTATAGTTTCAATTAATGAAACTCATAGCGTTTATAAAATTCTTTCTCTTTTTATGGATTAATACTCACTTTACCTGAGTCCTTGTAAAAGTTCAGCTTATTAAAAAAAAAAAATAAGAAATTGAATAAGAAATTGTCACTGTTATCTTTCATTTACAGGGATTCCATTTAGTACGTAAGCCCAATATGATCATAAAAATAATTACGATCTAATTTTTATTTTAGGTTTCAATAAGTTATGACAAGTTATATTTTGTCCTATTGCCAATTGCTGTCAAAGCAACAAGATTTCCTCAAAGACAACAAGTGTTGTCTACTTCCTTCGAAATATCAAAATACTTGAAATACTAGTGAGGTATATTATGCACACCAAACACACAGACATATGACAATTTCTTAAGCCAATCTCTCCTTGTATGAAACGGTCGTCTTTTATACAGGTCATCTTTTTGTTTCTTGTTGCTTTGTCCCTCATATTTCCTAAATAGTGGGTGTTGTGGGTGTACTGTGGATGTCTGGTGTATTGCCTAAAATATTAAGAGGACTGTCGAAGTTTTGAGAATTCAAACTATAAAACTTGCAAAGATACCAAAGCTTATTTTGTATGTTGTTCTTTAATGAGTCTTTGCCCAAAGGCTTTTCCGGAATCAAAAGTGCTGCCAAAAAGGCCAGACATCTTTGGCAGAAATTCTTTCGTCCATTTGTCTAAGGGATTGTTTCGAAAAAAAGGTCAGATTTAGCAGTGAAAGTCTCCAACACATTTCTTCTTTGTAATAAAGTCAAACATTTAACATAATATTTAATCAATCGAAATACAGACTGTTAAGGAAATATTTATACAGATTTTTTTTATCAGATCAATATGTCTGCCAAAGTGAAGAGTTCATAATGGGATGGTTTCTTATCAGAGACTGCAGAAATTTGCAGAAATATTCTACTGATTAGTATATTCACGAATCAGTATCTGTATAGCAGATTAATTTTATATAGAATGAATGAAAAATAAATAAAATCACGTAGTTTCTTTCTATCTCATCTCTGGTTAGCTTTATAAAATTAAAATGGCCGTCGCAGCGATGTTGTCTTCAACAATGGGGAATTTCCTAAGTTAGTGCATCAACGGATTACAAAGTTAAAGATTCAGTTCGGATAAATGGGATTTCGGAAAATCAAGTTGTGTTCGAATTAATTACAACTTCTTAATCAGTTAGATTAGAGCTTTAAGCTTTATAATCACAAATATTTTAAAATCCAATCAAAATTAATTGGACTTGGCAGTGCTACTGCATTCAGAGCTTCATACGTTCATTAGTTATAGCTTTTTAACATCTGTTTTCAATGCTACGGAAGCAGACACGTGTTGAACAGAAGACTGCAATCAGAGACCAAAAAAAAAAGAGGCAAAGGGAATCAGTGCTGGCTTCTTCTGTTATTATTTGAGATAGATAAGATTTCGATTTTATATCCATGATTTACTTTCATCTTATGTATGCTACTCCTGAATTTCTGTGAATGAGACGATGAATATCATAAAAAGAGGGACATGTACGTCTATTACTGGACAGTCGCCAGTTGAAGAAGTGATGATGAAGATCATCTTTAAGAAGGAATTCGTGTCTCAGACATAAGAAGAAGTCTAGTCGGTTTGGCAAAGAATACTCCTGGAAAAACCTTCTATACAGGGCGTCCTATAAAAAGTAAAACAACAACAAAAAAGCAGTTGACAGAATTTTTAACAATGCTTCCACTTTTTAACCGAGCTTTGAAAGTATTCTTTGTTTGTCTATTCTAGCGTTATTAGTTATTTTTTTACTGTCATTCTTTTTCTTTTCTATGTATTATTCCAATTTCGAAATTCAAATTTAATTGCAATAATTTCCGTCCCTTTTCAATAACCTTAACTATTACACAATGTATGAACACAAAATATTAATGATTTTTCAGTGACGGTATTACAATGATTTTTAATTGTAATAGTTTAATTTTGAGATTCAATAAAAGTACGACAAAGTTCATCTAATGGAGTTGGTTGTTTGCTAATAGATTTGTTTTTGTTTTATTTTTTATACCAGAATTGTTAAACTTACTATAAAATTATATACAATATCATTCAATGATAATAAATTAATTTCTGCAAAAACTCGGAAAAATGTATTAGGATCACGTAAAAAAAACTCAGAAAATTATATTAGAAATGTAGGACTGCAAGTAGAACTCGGCAATTTGGTACTAAAATTATGCCATGTGTTAAATTCGAAAACTTATATAGCCTATGTATTAAGCCTATACTAATCTCCATGTCTTCAGAAACATTTATGCTAGTCTACAAAGTTGTAACAGTGGCAGTAGCAGTACGGAACTGGTGTAAAGCTTTACCTTTTTAATTGTAAAATTATTACTTTAAATACTTCATCTTTTTTAAAAATAGTTAAATTGACATTCAACTCTATTTCCAGTCATAGTAAAAAAAAAGTAAAGTTTTACCCATTATAAATATAAAACTTCAGAGCAACTGAATTCACTTAATATTTTGAAATTTCTTTTCTACTTTTCAAAAAGCTTATCTTTGTAGCAAAAGTTAGATTAATGTGATTCTCTGTCTTGTCTTGTGTCTTTTACATTGTTAAATATTTAAATAACTCAAAACTTAACTTCTATTCTTGACTTTAGCAATCTTACAAAACTTCATTAAATATGAACTCCTTTCATTCTATTAATTCTGGCCTCATACTTAATTCTTTTGAAATTCCTTGGCTGCTGTTCAAAATATTTAATTTGATTGACATTTGTTTGGATTAGCCCAGAAGGAATCATCTACAATGAGAATTCAAGGACATAGAAACATAGCAACAATTACTTCCATCTGACAGCTTGTGCCGAGAGTGGTTTCAGATTTCTGTTCGTTATACAATGCTATGATGTAACAATCATCACGAATCACGCATTTCTGTTGTTATAACATAACTGTTTCTGTATTGCAATTAGCTTAAATTTATTATTCAGATTAAATTAATAGGTTCTAACTAGATTTGATCAGTGCAAAGTTTGGTATTTTTGGTTTTTTGGTCGACTGTTTGCTTGTAATTCCAGTTAACTAACTTTAAAATGTAAAATTAATAATTGACATAATAGTTAGAAGTATAACATTTGAAACGTAATTTTAAAAGTAATGTTTCAACGATCAGTAGCAAATTAACATAATTTGAATTAAAGGCAAACTACTTGTTAACACCACAAGATCTGCAAGCCGTACAATAGATATTAGAGTATTTCAGCGGTTCTCAAATCTCAGCGGACTCCCAACTATCAAACCAAACTAAAAAATCTCAAGAGTCCAAAAGCAAACGCCGTCACTTCAAATTTTTTTCTTCATCACTAAATAGAAATCACCAAACAGGAGTTACTTACGGTTACTTCTCTGTGAGTGCCCTTTAGACGCATATAAGGCAGAGCCCTTCCACGAGGCTGAGATTCTAAACCTAGGCTTCGAATCCTGGAGTCGTCATGGTGTGATTTTCTTCGTTTGTTTCTACAATATAATGCGAACTCCTGTCCTATGATTGTTCGGCTAAGTTCAGAAGTTTTGCCTTTTGTTGAAGCCAGAAAAAAGACATAAGTGTCAAGAACCCGAACATTGGAAAAATATGCTTTTGAAATAAAAAAAAATGCGGAACTCAGTCTTCAAATAGAATTTGAGATGCATTTTGGACCAAAGACGGAAGCTTTGAAATTTCTATGTTTTTAAATACTTAATTCTATGTGTAATTAATATTAGAGACTTAAACATAAATACTGACTTACTTTTACATCAACAGTTATGATATAAAATTCTGATTCACAAAGATTCAAAGTAACTTTTCAAAATTAACACGCAACATCTGCTTCAACATTTAATTCTAAAAGTAATTAAACTTTTATTTATAATAATTTTCGTGTTGCTACAAGTGTAAGTGGCTGTGGATTTTAGTTATTAAAGCAAAAAATCTTTTCAGTTTTCTTTGAAAAAAAGAACTACTTACAAAAACCCGATAGGAGACATTCTCTCAGTAAGTTGTTTTGAAGGATCAGTTATTTTCAGAATTATTGCCTATGAAAATCATTACATCGGATATTGATTATTTTAGAGGTTATAAACGAAAGTTATGGAATGTATCTGCATTTAGTTGTCTCCATTTTTTATGGACCATAAAAATACATCATAAAACTCGAAAACAAGAAAATCCTTACTGAAAATAAACAGTCATATAATCTAATTGAAATTACATAAAAAAATATTATATCTGATTATTGCTTCCGTGATCTAAATAACGATCTAATATTTAATTTTGAGCTACACAAGTTTCGCACTGACATTCTTCTGTAACCAAAAGATATTCAGATAAAAGCAACAGTTTTAAACCTCTATTGCTTCCAAACCCTTCAACGTTATATTTTAAAATTAAGGCAAAGGTTATCCATAATCTAAGAAGAAAAAATGGAACTAAAAAAAAAACAAATAAATAAATAAAGTAAAAACTACATCGTACAATCTGTAATTGTTGGTAGTTAAATGAGTGTGTATCTACTTTGATGGAGACACCATTACAGAATTTTTACTGCTAACTCACAAAGGAAACTAGGTACCACAGATGACCTACAACATTGCATTGAGCTCAGTTGTTTTGGTTTTTTTTATATATAATATAATTAAATTATCCTTACTCATCATTAAATCATCCGGGCACAGAATCGTAATTAAGTATTACATTAATTCCAAAAAATACGGGTTTAACGTGTCCGAAAGAATTAAAAAAAGCAGGAGAACGACAAAAGAAAACACAAAGATTTCGCACCTGAGCTACCATCGGTGGGAAACGTCTGTCCCAGTCTCCCACCGGCGATGGGAGCTCAGGTGCGAAATCTTTTTGTTTTCTTTTGTGCGTCTCCGGCTTATTATTTTTTTTATATTTAATTAGTGAAAAATGCCCTGTAGTGCTCAGAATTTCTAAGAAATCAAACAGTTTGAAACAACATAATCCACGTAAAATTACATACAAATAATAATTTAATAATCTCTCTCTTAAAAAGCACAGCAGTTTCTAGAAATTGTTCACGAAATCATGTTTCAAAATGGAAGCTATCGGATCCAAACAGACAAAGCCTTACTAAGAATCAAATTACACAAAGCTAGGAATGTTAAGATTCTTTGAGAAAAAATTAAGCAACTGATTTTACCTCAAAACAATTTTAAATAAAACTACAGGATTTATTTCAAAATGCTACACAAATTGAGCAACCATAAAATGATTTCTAACAAAACAAAAAATCAAAAATATTTTGGAATAATAATTTTGAAAAACAAAAATAATTTAACGTATATTTTTAAAAATTAATGAAGTTATCATTTATAAAAAAAATTAGAGCAATAAATAAAAGTAATATTTGCGAATCGTTCCACTTCTGTATGATCATTGAAGAAGCATATATTGATTTTTGGTTGGTAATTTTTTGTCAATTAGTTGACTTTTATGAGTTACAATGTCGACACAAGTGATGCAATTCCCGTTTCTAATAAATGGGCCGCCTGACACGAGTACTTTGATAGGTGAAGGATGTCATGCGGTGAAACCAAATATACAACTTGGTTCGTACGATAAAAGTCGTTTATCCTCACCTGCAAACACTGAAAAGAGAGATTATTGCTTCCAAATGAAAATGGTTTTGAAGGCGATAAAACCCTTTAAAGCTACAACAGCAGTGAAAGCTCGCGTTAAAAAATAAATAAACGGAAATTGAAATGTAA
>JAFIDM010001028.1:24955079-25012145 GCA_023159025.1 Thereuonema tuberculata | reverse complement strand
GGGATCGCCCCATTCACACAGACAAAACCATACATCACAACAGACCTAATATCACACTTATAGACAAGATCAACAAACAGACCTATCTCATTGATATTGCAGTGCCTATCAGCAAGAACAAGCAGAAAACGCACGCAGACAAGATCAGTAAATACACAGACCTAGCACACGAGCTCCAGAAGCAGTGGAGGCATGACCGAGTACGTATTGTACCCATCGTCTTGTCCGCCACTGGTCTGGTGCCTCACACATTGCACCACAGTCTCAGCACACTAGGACTTCACAAAAACAGTTAGGCTCAACTTCAGAAGCTGTGGTACTCAACACAACACGCATAGTTCGGAAATTTATGGACACAAGCACACATCACTAATCATTCTTGCACTTTACACTTGGCAATATGTGCTTTGGTCCTTGACCCGCCATATTGTTTTTGCTGGGGAAACCCAAGGTTTGAAACATACAAACATAATAATAATAATAAATCGTGAGAAACGATATTTTATTACAAAGGTTTACTTTGATTGTTAAGTCTAAATTCTACTTTTGTACATCTGTAAACAAATTTCGTAAACATTGAGAACATTCTAAGGTTGATTTTTTAAGGTTAATTATTTTTTTTTTTGGGGGGGGGGGGTGTAACTTTTGAATATACTGACAATGGAGTTTCATTGGCTATGATGTTATTTGTGAGTATAGCATGAAGTGGCAGTGGTGTTTACATGCGGTATGAAAATAACGACGGAGACGCGGTAGGTTTCAGTCTGGGATTAAAGAAACAACTCATCACACAAAGGATTCTCTCCCAGGGATGCAAAATATAGAAAACTGAGAAGTTACTTAATCAATAAATAAGGAAATCATTTGTAAATATTCAGAATGTTCAGAATCAACTAAAAAATATTTCATCAATCTAGTCTTTCCATGGGAAAATGCTCATGGAATCAATTATTTTCTATCTTTTTTCATTGGGATTTTCTTTTGTTTTTTTTTCTCTTTCAAAATTGAACTCTGTCTTAATTTCAAGTGAGTAAATAATCCCTATCGAATTTTGAACCAGAGAATTTGAGCAGAGAAGGCTTCGCTGAACTTCCAAATTCGAATTCGGCCACGATTTTGGAACGACGGTAAGATTTTAAGTTTGATTAAATTTAAAAAAAAAAAAAAACAAACAAACTTATTTTCTAGTAATTGGGTACTTACTAAATATATCAACAAAAAATAAATAACAATAAACCTCTTTTTTTCAGTTGGTTAATATAATTAATTATATTTTAGTTCTATGAGATTTTCTGTAATAAATCTCAAAAAAAATAATAAAGTAATACATTTAAATAAAATAAAAATTTTAGTTTGAAAACTATTGACCCAATAAATCTTCCAAGCGATAATGCCGAAATTGAGATGAAATTTCATAGACCTACTACAATATTATATTACAATTTAATTACTATATTGAATTATCCTTTCCTCAGCCTTAAAGCAATTCAAATGAACCAAATATCATCTTTGTAGTAATATATAAAAGAATTATTAAGATTTTAAGCTGAATTATTGGAGAAACATAAGCAGTGATTTGAGGATCTGTGTATAAACATATACTTATGTATCTTAAATATTGTTTTAATAGGTTTGTTAACTTATCGTTGGACTATAATTATCAGATTTCGTCTATTGTAATTTCAGAAACTTTATTAGTTTTTTCCGATATTAAATATTTCATAATCTAAAGTATAATTTTGATGTGGGGACCTAATTGAACTGAATGACACCTAAAATCATACGTAGCTGACTGAATTCTTCTAACACAATGTTACTTGTCTCTGTAGATGTAAGGAAACTCTCTACTTATTTTGAATCTCTCTACTTTAAGATTATAAATTATGGATTTTTCTAGTTGAATTAATATCTCTAAAAACCTCTCACGAGAAGGATGTCACAAATCAATCCAAAATGGAACCTTAAAGATTCCCTTTCTAAAGATAGAACGGGAAACTTTGAGATTCAGTAATGTTAAAAATATCATTGTGCAATTGAAGATCAGAAGAAAGACAAGGCTGTCTTTATTTTATTATATATCGTGATTCGTATTTACTTTTTTTAGATATGAATGTAGTAATGTTCAATCCAGTTGTCTTCATTTCAGTTCATTTCGTTCAGTAACTGAAGTAGAGTAAATCACCACTATTATAAGAAAATTCTGTTTTCTTCAGTTAGAATCGGACTTCTTAATGGAGAAGCATAATCGTGCAATGCTATTTTGTTGATCACATGTTAAAATTCGTTTTCTTTTTATATTATAACTTTTAACTAAACGAAAAATATGTATGGATACGCATAGAATATAATAGTTCAGAATCTCAATTACTTAGCAGTTGGTTGAAAAATGGTTGGACTAATTCAAATGCCAGTTGACAAAGTAGAAGTTTTTGTAGACTGACATTGGGAAAACGACTCTTCTTCCACAACAGTGCGAGGACATCTCCTAATTTGGAGTTATTTATCTCCCTTATGGAATCTCATTTCATCGTAGTTGCACAGAAGGGTATTAAGAAAAAAAAAAGATGCATTTGAAGGCAAACAGACAGGGAAGTACGTGTTGATGCTACGAAAATAGTGAAAAGTCGTACAGTTGAATAGGCTTAACGAGGGGGCTGTCTTTCTTCCAAACGGGGGTTTTGCAGGAACCGCGATCGCTTTGGCTGAGTGCCCGGCGATCCAGACGGTCCGACTGCGTAAAAATAGCCCTGGTGCGCCGTCGCATTACATATCGCCCAGGGTTGGTCCCGTCTGTGAATTTGGATATGCTTCAAACCATCTTTTTTTCTTCTTTTCAAATCTTTTTCTTTTTTTGAATGAAATAATGGGAATAAAGTTGCTGTTTATCATTATGAGGCCATGCATAAAGGAAAAACTCAATAGATTTCCTCAAGTATAAAAACAGTCTGGAAATGCAACAGGCTTCATCTCTTGGCAACTTCTCCTACTCTACATTTATTTCCGTGTACAAAAACCATCCTGAGCAAATGGAAATACAGCTAAAATTATAACTATGTAACTGCGGAATCAGACACGAGTTTTCAATCATCTTTTGATAAAGAATTTCATTACGATGATAATAAAGTATTGACTAAGCTTTTCAATAATAAATAAAAAAATATATTGGCAATTGAAAATAATATTAAAAGTTATTTTGATTGAAACTCGCTGTAGTAAAGACAAGATGATATATTTTGTTGTTATAATACTACTGTACGTAACAATATAACTTCGCTTTTTTCCTTTTCTTTCGTAATTAGACCTTTTAGAAAATCTTTAGGTTTCTTTGATCGACGCATGGATTCCATAGAAATAAGAATGTATTTCCTCAGTCAAAATATCCCCAAACTTTAACGTCAGTCCCAGCGTCTGAATGTGTTAACGAAGCTTTTCGCTGACCTATTGAAGCTTTACTTCGTCCACTTGTACATCCATTAGCAGATGAGCCACCCTGTATACTGCCAATTGAATAGCACTGATCAAATATTTCAAAGAAATAAGTAAAGCAATTACTCCAACAATTTAGTGTTTCTTGGGGCTGTTTAAGTATATTACTGAAGCATATTAAGAATTGCTTAAATGTTATAAAAAGTGATTGCTTCATAAATAAAAGCATTGGTAAAATTCTGGCTTGCAAACAGTTAAGTTCCTGATCGAAATTTTTTTTTTTTTCATATTTAAATTACATTTAAGTTATAAATATTAAGATCAATATACAAAGACTAAGTTAAAAAACATTTAAACACATTTCATCTACGTGAGCGTTATGCGTACTGCCTGAAACGCAACGAAAACGTGCTATACGATACCTCAGAAAACGCAGAAATCGACTCCTGTGTGCCGCAAGCTTCCTCTACTGTTTGTATTTTGTATGTCAAATGCTTGTCAAATATTTTTTTTTTGTGCAGAAATATTTCAGTATCAATTTTTTTTGGCGCATACTATATTTCCTTCAACTTACAGAAGAGTGAATCTGAGATATACAGGATGTATCCTTGTCAATCTATTTTCAACTTAAGTTGAATGTTTTTATTAAATTAATAAGAAATGAACTAGTACTTTAAGTAATTCTGCTATCCATTGATTGGGGAAAAAAAAGTGAAAATGTTGAGGAAAAGGGACGAGTACCTGGAAGGATACACCGAAATCCTGGAAAATCTGAACATTCATTACTTACAATTGTTTTGATAAATACTTGAGCTTCTTTAGGATATCAACAGACAACTTCATTAGATTTTGAATGCTGATTCTAAAACTCCCCTTGTTAGTCTCTATATAACGCTTTAATGGTTACAAACCACAATATTTGAATTATTTAATGATTACAATGACAGGAAGTGTTATAAAATAATCTATTTTAAGCAGCTCTTTCCCAAAAGTGGTGATTGAAAACATTGATATAATAAATATTTACATAAATTGTGTATGTTTGCATGTATTTAAATAAAATCAACTTAAATTGAACTAAATAAAGGAGAAAAAAGTTAAAATAATATCTTAACTGTAAAACTGTAATTAATCTTCGATCACTGAGTTTCGAATTGAAAGGAGTCATTATTTTGGTATTACTATTATTATTATTATTATTAATGCATTAACAAAAGCATTTTTTTTTCTAAATAAAAGTACAATGCCCTCTTGAATGTCTATAGGAAGTTATAACGGAAATAGAATGAAGCTATGGAAAAGAATTAGAAGATTTTGTCGACGTTTCACGAGTTGGAGACTTTAAAAATATCTGCGGGGAAACATAAGACCCAATCCGTTTACAAGTAAAGAACTCTCCATCTTTATTTACGATGTCATGGATTCCTTATTAGCAAGTAACTAAGGAAATGCGTGAAGCGAAATTGAAGAAGGGGAGGAAGTGGGAACATGACAATCTTGATGACGAACCGTTGTTTGCACCCATCATTTAAAAGAATTTCATTAAATATGGAGCCACTCAGGCAGTTCGACGTTTGCTCCCATTATCAGATTCTCTCCTCAAGTCTTAGGAGATGGGAAAAAAGAGAAACGAAGAAATAAGGAAGAAAACAAGGAGATCTGACTACAATGAAGCCTTTGTAACTTGAGATTTCGATAGTCAATAAACAGCTGTTGTCCAATATCATGCGAATCACGATAAAGTGTCACGCTAAATTATAACGCTCAAATATTTTATTTTCACAAAAACGGCTGATCGTAATAAAAAACAGTTCATCTCTACCTTGGATTTATTCAATTGGATAACTCATATCAACAAAAACTTACTACTAGTGCACTGATACCACAAATATCCTACAAATATAGATTTTTATAAATAAACACACGCACAATATGTATCTCTTTAAGTTTTATAAATATTTTAAACGCAAATGTAATACATTCATTATCTATTTAAAATTAATACACAATAAGCAATCTACGCTGAAGAGGGTTTTTCTTGAGGTTCTCCCATTTACATTGCAGTCAGTATTGCAGCTATGTATATTTCGCTATCCTTCTTGAAACAAGGTGGCAAGAAATGGTTCGGGTACTATCAAAAGCGAAATATGCATATGAGATTTTATATTAATATTCATTTACCTAAATGTAAAGTCACATTGCACGAATTTATAAGAATTCCCCAAACATGTTTCATCAAAACCCTTCATAGTAAGCTAGTGATGCGTATCGCTCCTTCTGGTTTGGGTGAAAAGAGAGGATATGAGTGAACAACAAGGATGTACGGTGCTTGCCTTTGACCTCTCTTTTGTTCCCTTTTTATCGAGGGGGTGGAGAATGATGGGGAATAAACCAATCCGTTTAGAAAGGAAAGTTCGCGAACTATATTCAATTCACTGTTGATTTTCATTTTCCGGACTTCGAATCGTGCAACACGTGATGAACGATGTAATCAGGCTTATCACCCCCGATCAGACTGTCTGTAAACCAATATGAAACCGGTCTACATTATCTGATTAACTTTATTACCATTACATCAATTTGAAATATTTGAATAGTGATATTTTCAATCGACACGCCAGCAATTCCAAATCAACATAAAATGCCAGCGGATCAGGCGTTAATAAAATCGTAATGAAAATCTATCTTTTCTACGTATTTCAAATCTGTTAGTGCACATTTGGCCATGATTAGCAGATGTATTGGATAAATTCTTTGAAATTAAAGTGATGATTTACAATGTCGTTTATATATATTGATGCGGACATTTCAGTATTTTAATCCGTTTTTGGTAGAAAGTTGAAGTGAACGAACCAATCAGTGATAATGAATTCTTTTATGGACATGTTAATACCATAGAGTAAAAATGAACTATTCGTTAGAGTTTGGAGTTCCTTCTCATTTGCATTATATATAAAAACGCTTATAGGATAATAACTCATTAAATATTAATATTATGTTTTATGGTGAGTGTGGGTGGCAGGGAAGCCGAGCACCTCGACCGTTGGTCTATAATATTAATATTAAATATTAAATTACACATTTCTGTTATTTAATGAAAAATACAAAATTTTTCTAGGGTTCTTTTTTTCTCTTTGCAAAAAAAAAAAAAAATTACATGAAATTTGATACGGGCCCACAAACTATATTAGCTTTGTATTGCTCAAATCCAAACACTTTTTGCAAAATGAAAACCCTTTCACAAACTGTTATTTAGCAAGATTTACGATAAAGCATCACGCCATTAGTCGAAGCATTGCAGGTAAGTAGCCCGTGGAAACTTAAGTCCGATATCAATTTGATAGAGGGATGGACGAACCTTAGGGCCTGTCAGAAATGAAAGTAAATCTCCGAGGATTGGATTGTGCTTCTCTATCTCACAGATAAGTGGAATGTTCACAGAATCAGAAAATTCTTAAAAGAAATTTGAAGGCAAAGTTTTTCTCAGACATTATAAGTTGCCTTCGGAAAACAGATAAAAAATAAAGATATCTGAAAAAAATACAACTTATCTCATTTTTTTTTTAATTATTTAAATTTCATATTATAAACAACACAGATTGAAATTTGTAAAGTTGTTAAGATAGAAGCAAGAAAGTTAAACATAAAAATTATTAGAATACTTAATTTCTTCTTACTACAAGAGTAAAGTCTTTTCTGATTTCAATAAAATCGGAGAAAAAAGTTTCTATTCTCCTAAATTCGGAAACTTTTGGGTCGAATTTTCCAATTAAGTAATAATATAATACATGTTTCTTATTCTAAATTTTTATTAGTGAAGTCAATAATGTTTCTACTTAAAATGTTAGGAATTATTAAGTCAGTAGCTCTTCATATAAATGCTTTTCTGTAGAGTTAAGTAAACAATGAAAATATGATGCAGGATATTTCGTATAACTGATCGTGATAATAATGATATGTAGAGGTTTCCTCAAATTACTAAAACTAATTAATAATAATATTTTTACAAATTAAATGTAAATAATGTACGATTTCATTTCATTATATTAATATTAATCGTAATTAAGCAATTTATGAAAATAAATGGTTTCGTCTGTTTCCAACATTGAACAACATTAATTAATAAAGGGATTTGTAATATAAGGATTATATTAAAGAATTTGAATCGTCTATGTTTTAAAAATAAAACATAATACAGAAGATATATTTAAATGATGTACGAAATGTCAGAAAGTTTATAGTGATTAGTTCATTTTTTTAAATCTATCTATCTGATATGTATCTATTATTTACGGATATATAAGATCTTGTTTTTATTGATACAGAGATGCAAAGAATTGAGAGACCCCTGCATAGAAGACACACTCCTTCAATTGCGGAGAAAGAAGGGGCTTCACTAAAACATTCAAGCCCTTAGTGGGGGAGCAAAAACAGTTCGTCATGCTACTATTTTTAATTATTTTAAATCTTTAATGTCGGAAAAAAAACTGATAATTAACATATAATTTGGTTTTTATTATTGAATGAATTGAAACGTAGATTTTTAATTATTGGAAATTGAATATTACATAGAACGTTTTCGAAAGCTATTCTTAAAATTCTAAAGCGTTCGAAAACGTTAAAATATTAAACTTTAAAACGAAATATTAATTTTAAAAACCAAATAAAATGAAAAGAAAAGTTTCCTTATTACAAATTGACAACTTGATGAAAAACTACTCGTAAAAAAAAAATATCTTTTACAAATTAGAAGCTGAGTACAAACTAATTGACGCCTCAAAATTAATGGATTGTCTTCACCGTTTACGAAAACATTTGAAAAGTTGGGATCTGCTTCGAAATGAATCATCTTGTGTAACTGTGGTTTCGCTTTGCTGATCTCTTAACGGCCATATGTTTTGATCTAGCGTGAATCTAAACAATCTTACTGGAGATTTGTAATTTCGTGGGAGATTTCTAATGGGGGGAGGAAACCCTGGTTTCCCATCGCTCTTAACTATTATTAGGGGAAGCATGAATCGTAGATCCGGCTGTGATCTGCTACAATGGGCCCGAATGACCGTTGGTTTTATCTACGGTCTCAGCAGGAAATGGAAGGAACGACATCGAATGCATTGTTTGATTATACAACACCAATAAAGAAAACTTCTGGCTTTCCCAAACACAACTTCTGAACGGAATTGCTTTGTGGAGGAAAGGGTTTTAAAGTTGTCCAATACATGGAATTCCAAAGGAAAAGTAATGTAGGGGATACGTGATTGACATTTTTAAGTAATTTGATCCCAATTGAATCTCTTCGTGGAATGGATAATTTCTTTCGATCGCGGTGGTTTGTTTACAGCTCTGCATACGAATGGAATTGGAGTGACAATCAACCAAGAGAGCGCACGAAGAATTTTCGAGAAGGCTTTCGGAACGCTTTGCCAACGGGGCGTCTCCCGTGCAGGCGCCCTCCGCCCTCAACCTCTCCCCGTCCCTCCGTCTCGAAATTTGACGATTTACAACTTGTTTCTGCGCAACAGATGGATGGTGTCGGTGTTGGCGCACGGAGGGAGAGAGTGCGGGAACGTGAGGGGAGACTTTCCACACCTGCTTCTGTTATTGTACAGGGGAGGGTGACCACAACCGGTTTCGAATCACCACTTCTACGCAAACAAGGACCTGCAACACATTGCTTTATTGTTATTATCGTAAATTACCAGAATTTCAGATTGATTTTTTGGTATTATATTTCGGAGTCTTTATTTATTTTATTTTATTTTATTTTATTTTATTTTATTTTATTTTGTGCTTTTTTTCAAAATTTTTGGAATCGAACCAGAGATGGTTGAAATTCACGAGGTTTGGTCTCGCGTGAGTTGGTGCAATCGTTGGAAGAGGGAGTGTCCAATCACGTTCAAATCTCTCGAGAATTGATGAGTTCATTAATTTGTTCACCAATTTGTACAGAGTCTGTAATTAAACCCACTCAAGAACTGGTGTCTTTTAATGTTTACGTTATTAAGTATTTCAGTAGTTACGAACTGTCGAAATTTAAATATAAAATTGCTGAAAATATAAATGATATCTTAACAAATAAACGAAAACTTCATTGCATTCCACAACAAAATATTCTTAATACAATAAGGAATGAAAAACTGAATATTGTGTAATAGGCGTCATTTGAAATTTTGACTGTGATGAAAATAAACAAATTTAACTTATTTCAAAGCTTTTCTTATCCTTGAGATCCAAATAAAACATACTTGAGTAATTCCGGAAAAATAATCCAGTAGTAATTTCGGAATATTTATTTCACATATCAGCCCATACAACTGAAGATGTGAGTTACGCTCACGAAATTAAGATTGATTTATTATTTTTAAATAAATCTATGCATTTAATCAAATGTTACTTATTTCGATCTCTTCATTACTTTAGGAATCAAGAAATTAAAACAAAAATTGAAGTAAAAAGAATGAAACGTTGAATTTGAGTTCAAGGAAAAAGTTTTGAAAAATGCAAATTCTACAGAGATTCTAAAAAAAGTTTTTTATAGGATTCAATAGTGATTGTTTCTCAAGTTGGGGAGTTTAAATTCAATCAGAGTGGGTGTTAACTTGGGAGATCTTTATTAGAATCGTTAAGATATCGGATGAACGCTTAGCATAGCAAATGAGGTTTTTCGGGAATGTTCGATCAATTTGGGAAATGAGACTTATTTCAAGTTTCATTCCCTCGAATTAGCTTAATTAGAACAAATTAGATTGCGTTGTGGGAGGGGTATTAGCTTTGGCGAGGGTGTTGTCGATTCAATCAGTCTAATAGCTGCATTCTTCTTCAGACATCATCCGCCCACTCAGAGAGGGCATATTTTAGAATGAGTTCTATTTGCTACGGGTCCCCATTCTTAGCGAGAACGTCTTCTACAAATAAGGCTTCTCGCTTCCCTTCGAGCAAAAGAAGCACGAGTGACGAACGTGGCTTCCCTGCGCCCGAAATAACTGAGCTGACTTCAGCAACTTTAGCCACTTCCTCTTAATACGTTTGGAGAGGATCAGAGTGATTTCCCGCCGAGATTGCACCGTCCCTGCATTTTCTGAGTTCATGAAGTGTCAAGATAAACTGCTATCATAGTTAAATTAGTCCAAGTCATTTGGCAACAAGAAACCCTCCCATCCCCACCCAACACCTTACAAACTTAATTTAGTTCACTATTCAAATAAAATATCCTCTGTTATTTATTTTTAAAATAATAAAAAAAAAAAAACAAACACTGACAAATTGTATTTGATAAAATTTTACAATGAATTGATGAAAAAATTGCACATTTTAAAAGAGAGTTTAATTTATTTTGTACACTTTCTAAAAAACTCACAATAAAGTATGATTTTTCATCTTTAAGAGCTTCACCTTCAAACATCTCCCCAGATTATCACTGATGAAGTATGATAATTCTTTAATCTTACTTTGATTCACTAAATAAACTAAAAGAATTTTTGTTTTCTTCTCTTAATTTTGAAATGGATTGTTTTTTCCAGTAAATCTTTCGACATCAGTAAAAAAAATTGTATTTAAATTTTAATTTAAAATAATTAAAATAAAATGCGATACGTGAGAATTCTTGATTCTAACTAAGTTAATTGGATGTAAATAGAAAGAAATTAATTGCATTAAATTAATAAATTTAATTAATTAATCTACAATATGTTTTAGAAATATGGACTTACGAAAGAATTTTGTTGAAAATTTGTAGATGTCGAAGTTAAATACTATTTTTTTTGTCATTTTTCCCTTTAAATTTCATTTGTATAATTTACAAATTTCGTTTTAATTTTTTCAAGTGTAAATCTTGGCTTTGCAAAATATCACCTTAGATACAAAAGGAGAAAGAAATATTTTAATACTTTCAGAGAGAAGGAAAAAAAAAAGCTCTTACCTGAAGATGCACAAATTGCCTGAAGAGCAATTAGTGTCCAGAAAAGATACCACCCCCACCATTTTGCAAATCTGCTATTCCTTGGTGTGGTGGTGGGCAGGTGTCGCCTCCCCTGCGCAAGGAGGCTTCCCCTGACTGGGCCGAAACCTTGAAGGAGCATCGCGGTGCCGACGGGGTTCAGTCCTGACTCCTGTCACTCTCGAGAGTTTGGACAACGGAAAAATTCCGACAGCCGATTGCAAAAGCGTCCGTGGATAAAAAAAGTAAACAAACAAAAAAAAAAGTAGCCTTTAAAGTGGTTTCGTAGGCGTTTACACGTCTCGTATCGTCATGAGCTCGGGGTATCCGCGTTTGGCGCGGTAGTAACACCCTTCACCTCTGGAGCATGTTCTCCGTCGCTCTGCCGTTCATACTTCCGCTCGTTCGCGCTCTCGTGCAGGCGCCCCGGGGCTTCGAACGACGGCCACACGGCGCCGGGCGAAGGCAGCGACACCCTGCGAGTTGCCGGCGAATTACGAAAGATGCGGATCGATACAACGTGGTCGGCTACGCAACACCCCGTGTCGTCAGCGTGACGTCATCGCGCGTCTTTTTTAATTCCGGGGCCGACCGACCGAGGGCAGGCGCGGTCGGAGCACGTGCTCCAAAATTATAATTTCCGCGTCGTGACGTCGGCGAGTAGAGGCCGCCACTGTGTGAGGGACGCTGGGCATGCTGGGAGTGCAGGTGGGGCCCCCAACCGGGACAATTAGACAACATCCAGGTGGAAATGTGCGCGAGCATATGTAGGATGAGTTGAGGCACTCATATGGGTATCAGACGAGACACAGAGCGGGACACACCCTTAGTCTCGGCGCTCAACATGTTTAGGATACCGTGCGGCAGCGCCAGGGTGCTCATCGTATCCCTCATCGCCACCCTTTGGATGATGCTCTCCATTGCCGGTAAGTCAACACAACCACGCGCGTCCAACTCACTCCTCGGCCGCCCATCACCGCACCTCCGTCGGCCACGCGATTCCCTCGCCGCCGATGGGGCGTGTCGGAGTGGGAGATGTCACGAAACGAGCGGGCAACCAGTGATAACAACCCCACGTTCTTTATTATGGTTTTTGCTTTTGATCGAAAATTTCAGAGTTTAGATAAACATAGTTCTTCACAGCTTCTTAGCTTTATTTTTATCATTGTTACACTCAAGACCATGTGATTGTAATTTGGGATCGTGTGACCGCATCCCAGCGGGTGGGTCCGGGGTGTGGCAGGGTGTGGGGGTGGGTGGGATGATAGTAGCACTAGTATTGTTGAAGAGTTCAGGGTTCGGTCACCGGTGGCGTTGGCGCTGTTTTAACGTGATAAAATCGTAGGAGAGAAAGAGGTAGCGGAAGAGAGGGGCTGTATTCGGAGAGTCGAGGCACGCGCCCGTCCTGGCAGCTGTAGATCGTGTTTGGAGGGGGAGGCTTTGACTTAGGGGAGGGTCGCTACCAACGCAACAGACGCTACGAATTGGCGTAGAAGGAAGCCCGAATGGGACAACGAAACCAGTCTATTTCAAGAACAAACCTTGACGTTGCAGTTTCCTGATTAGGACCTGTGCCAACTATTCAATGATAAAAATGTCACTTGAAATCTTAACGCATTTAAAATTTTCTTAAAGCACACGGTGCCAATGTTACAAAATTTACAGTAATAATTTTAAAAATATCCCTTTGATTCTGTCTTGGCTAACAACAAATAATGTATAAACATATAATAGAAATTCATATAAAGTTATCAAATTTATTCTCACGGCATTACTAAACTTTTTATTACAGTTTACAAAGTTCCTCTTTCGACAAACTTTTAAATATTCAATATTTTAATCTTTAACTCTTTGCAAGTTTTTTTTTTTATTATTTTTTTCAAACTGCTTGTAAAGAGTTCTTCCCAGAATAAACTCAGCTCTGCCGGGGAAGGCCAGGTCTGTGCTAGGGGAGGCACTGCACGGAAAGGCAAACACCTCCCCTTTACAAAGCAATGGAAAGCACCGACTTCTTATCAAATTGAATTAAGTCACGAAAGGAATTTAGTCCATATATATGTCTGTGTTTTTTTTTTTTCTTTACTCGCTTTGTCAGCTGTGACTTCCCGTTAGTTCCCAGCGCAGGCCGCCAGAGCTCCCGGCTTCTCGCATTGCTTTGTTACTGATGGAATGAACAAGAAAAACGAAATAAAAAAATTACTGTGGTTTTGTCTTTTCGAGAAATTTCTCATATAATGTGAGCTACGAGAACTTCGACAGTTCATTAGTACTTTCTCATTAATCACGTTAATTTTACATAAGACAAGAAATAGAATTAAAAAAACAAACAAATAGAAACAAAAGCGAGACACTGTTTGGAAATAAACAGATTGTGTATCACTAGGATGTTTGGCAGGGAAGCCGAATTATTGGAGGACAATTGATCGGCATATCGATGAAGTTTACTCAGTTACGAAGATCTCAATAGTCTTTCGAAGTAGATCTCGAACTTTATATTGAAAAAAAAAACAGTTATTCGGATCTTTCGAAATAAAGTAAAAATCCACGATACTAAAAACGAATTGTAAATTAATTGTAGATCAAGTTATTTATATTGAAGGTTACAAATATAACTAGATTTTCCACTTTTAACTTAGAAAATATTAATCTTAATTACGTTTTTCAGTTACTTTTTTTGAATAATCTTTTCTAGTTCTTGATTACTTAAATAAAGTTTTAGCAAAGGTGTAAAAACCTTGATTTGTTCCTCTTTTATATTTAAAAGTAAGTTTTTCCTGTTAAGTTATTGTAATTTCCAAATCTACTTTTTTTATCAAAATGACATTCCGTAAATTTATTTGAAAAGAAAGCATTTTCAGTTTTTGGTAAAAGAGTTGCGAAATCCAAGTTTGAAATCATTTGAAAGTAATCAGGAAAAAATGTAACGAATACATAATTTGAGTGCTTATAAATTTTAGGGTTAAATTCAGTCCCTGACATACTTAGATTTCAAGATCAATACATCGTAAAATAAGCATTTTACAGGATCGAAATTCTAAGAAAAGAAAATATTATGATTTAAGATTAATATGCGGAAATTACATTTCTTAAAGGAATTGAAACTATTTTAACAAAAATCTAAATGCTGTTTATCTATTTTTAGAAAGAGTAAAGTTTTGCATAATTGTTCATAAATTAAAAATTCCCTTACAATAACATAGATAAATAATGTAAATAAAGTGAAATTTCAAAAATTATTTACCAAGAATAAAATAAAATAAAAATTATTTATAATAACAAAATTAGGATGGACAACTATAAGTCATAATAATTATAATAAAATAGCTGTTTAGGAGTTTTTTTTTATTAATTACCAATGAGAATTTTGTTGGTAAAAGTAAATATTTAGTATATTTTAATTTTTGGATATTGACGTGGTTAAATTGTATTTCAAGACGTTTATTAATTTCATATCAGTGAGCATGTAATTATATATTTCATTGAAATATTTCTTTATTTGCTGATTAAAAATAGCTGAAGTTTTATAATTAAATTTTTAGCTTTCTATAATTTCGAGTATTTTTGTTTTTCACTTTTAAAGTTAAATTCCGTTCTTCTTTTTGAGTTTTTAGCTTTTTTTTAAATTAATGCCAGTTTTTAGCTTTCTTTTAGCGCTGCCGTAACTGAAATTTGTTGAATTCAATTCACAATCATTGATTTTTGTTTTTTAGTTATTCGAATGAAAGATAAACGTTGTAAAAAGTCAAGTTTATTGATTCAACCTCGCGTCGATATTTGGATTAATTTTTCCGCTTCTTAAAACGTAAGCGATAATTCAGTGATCTGAATTTTATTTTGGGTTTTTGAGTCAACAGAATAAAAATTTATTCTAGGGAACTTTCGGAAATCTCTTAATCGTAGAAAGTAATAAGATAAAGTAAACCGACCCACATAGAACCCTTGAATTTTTCAAGTGTATTTAAACTTAAGAATAATTCCATGTCTCTTTATTTAAATATTGTTTTAAATATTGGTAAGTTTTTATTGAATTTATTTCTTTATATAAATTTCTTTCTGTTTTTTTTTTCGTCCTTGGGTTTTTTGTTTCCACTTATTCAAACAGTTTCTGTCGAAGTTTCACTTTAAAATTTCGAGTTTCTCGTCTCTTCGAAATCAATTTCCTGCTTTTGTTTTGGTGATTCATTAATTATTAATATGTTAATTGCTTTTAAAAGCGCGCTCTTTAAGCAAAGCTTCCAAAGATAATTCTTGGGTGTTTTATTTACTCTCAATCGGTAGGGAAATGGCCATTGTGCACGAATTGGCCCATCTTCGAGTTTTCTTTCATCTAGCAACGACAATGGCCACAAAGGCTGCTGTCTATCTTGGCGGCTGCCAGATGGCGCTGGCGGGGACAGGTGTCCTTCCGGAAGCACTTAGTTCCGGCACACAAGGTTGGTCAACGCACAGTCCTCACTCTCAGAAGTTCATCAAAGGAATTGGAGAGGCCTCGCTTTTCTTCGGCGAATGCTAGAGTCTTCCACTTGAGTCGCGTTTCCATAGACTGCGGCCTCTCTTTGAATGTAACCAATGCATTGTAGAGAAGGATATCGTTGGAGCGAAGGAATGTTAAAAAACAGGGTCTCACTTATCACTGGCAAACAGAGATTGCAACAGAGTGTCTTAAAGAGCAATGGAAGCAGAGTGCTTTGTTGTTGGTGGGTGTTTCCAAAATATCTTTCCACCGATTTCATGAATAAAGGGGTGATAAAAGTTTGAACTGAAAATATGATTTCTATAAACTTCTTTTCATGTTACTTATTACACTTTTGATCTATTTCTAAAATAAAAAGAAAGTTTAATTTACATGGAGGAATGATACGAAAAGAAATGAACCTAAACAACAGAATTTGCAGAGTTTATCAGCCACTGAAATAGTTACGAATATTTAAATAATAAAACTAACGTTTCAATTCTATTCGAATATTTAAGACTATTTATCTTTGCTATAACTAATGTTAGACCACAATTAAAGAATAAACTATACTATGAATATTGAAAGATTTAAGGACGAAGAAGTCACTGAACAATTCTGGAATATTAATGATTAATTATTGACAAAATTAGTATTTTGTTTATATTTTTTTATTGCTTTATTTTTAGATATTTTTTAAGTTTATTTTATATTCTTAGATTTCCTCTCTAGCTTCTGTTAACTAAGAACTAAAGATAATTATTATCTATTTATGTTGTTTACTTGCTAACTTAAACTGGATTTCAGAATACTTTTTATGGTTGCAAAAGACATAGGGAAAAAAGTATAATGTAGACAGTTTTGCATTGGGTTTTAATTTAGGAGAAAAAAAAAATCAACCCCCCCCCCAAAAAAAAAAACCAACCTTATGATAGTAAAGGAAGGATATAGACGATGACTTAAATGGGAACCCTAATTCTTTGCCGTAATCAAGGATTTTACTTAAAAAAGAATCAAATATTAAGAAATTCCCAGATTAATATCAAAAAACATCGTTACAGAACTATCTTTTTTCTAAAATTATATTTCTCTATTATTAACTTATTTGGAAGAATTTGAATTGATTTAGAGCGACAATATGCAAAACTAATTTTATCAACGTCTTATGTTATTTTTTGTTTGTTTTGATCCACGGATGTATCGAATTAATATTAATTGATAGACGATATTCCTGCAATGTAATAATTGTTCGTCGCATTGAAATCTTTCCATATCGTCCTCCAATGCTTTTGCCATTTTCTCTGTGAGACTGCTTTAAAAAAGTGTTTTCTTGTTACAGGACGTACAATGCAGGAAATCCAGTATTCCTGTCGCCCCTGGACACTAAGGGTCCATCTTATTTGAAATTCCGCCTAATTTAAATCCAGCATATGTAGTAGAGGGATGCGGGATCTAATATGAATGAAACAAGCCTCTTTGTCCGCAGGGATGAGGGACATTTTAGCTCAGGGAACAAAAAAAAAAAGACATTGTCTTTTTCTCTCCCTTTTCTCTGCATCCATTCAATCACGAGGCTTAATACGGGGACTCAATATTATGGAGAGTAACCCTGGTGCCCTGCTGGGATGGAGGGTATTAGATCGGTAACACTTCAGATTTATTGAACGAGACATTTCATCCTCTCGATCCCATTGTTTCTGTCGACAATGATCCTCCGTCGGTATTTCAGGGGGTTACGGTAGAGGGCGCCCCCTCGAGCACGGATTACTCTTTCCATCCATCGTGTGTCGTCCGTCGCAGTGGACGACCGACGCTCGGAAGGAAGGGGAAAAAAAAGAACGAAGAGAAGTCAATGAGAGTCGAAGGCTGCGTAACTTCATTTCGCACAAAACAAACTGACACTTAAAGGGGTGGGAGAGTGGGGCGGTCGCGTTTCCTCTTCTTTCAGTCGAGAAGGAGGAATTATTCTATCACGCGACGTACACAACTTCTTTTTTTCTTTTCACCCCCTCCTATAAGCTCCTCTCCCCTTCCACCCACTGATCCCAGATCTGGAACCTTGCTCCAGCAATAGTCGATTAAGGAAACAATTAGTTTTAAGCCACAAGATAAGCAGAGTTATCCAAGGATAAAGGATGATCTTTTAATACACATCAACAATGAGAAAGAGAAAAGGAATATTTCAGAAAACAATTTTAAGTCGAAATACTGACATCAATAAAGTAAACAACAGAAACTATTTAAGCTTTCCCGAGCTTTGCCTATTTGTTGTTTTGTTCCACTATTTCTAAGTGTGACAACATCATCTTTCAACAGAAATTAAACTAAACTTTCGCAGTAAACTAAACTTTTCAAATAAATCGAAAATTAACACAGCTGAAATGTCTATTTCACGATAAATAATATAAAAGATAAAAGATTTTTATTTTTAGGAAAAATAAAAAGCTAGCTAAACTATTTTATAATATTATGGTTATCTGATATCGTGAAGTGTCTTCAATGTTTACGAAAGTTAATGAACAAAACACTCGTCGATTAGAACGAAACTGGGTTTATATTCGAATTTAATGCTTCAAAAAGGAGAAGCAGGTGGAATAATCCTAATTTACTGCGACTTACAACAGTAAACGAATTGCAGAGACAAAGATTCATGAGAATGAATTAAGAGTAATTCCTGTAAAAAAAAACTCTTATTTTAACTTTTTCAATATGAAACCAGGATAAAACTAATATTGTACTTTTTGCATAAAGAAGATTCTACAGAATAAAAATGATCAGTAAGGAATAAGGAATAAAAATGAACAAAAATATTGTTATTTAACAAGATACTAAAATTACGCTTCAATAAAAATAATTTTAATTTCAAACATGCTTGATTGTTGAAAGCCCTTAATGGAATATTACAAAAACATGAAGACTTGCTTCTAGCCATTAGCATATCATAAAAACGTGATCTTAGAGGAAAATCGGAATGATTTTGTTAGCCGTAAACTCACAGGTAACGTCCCTATAGAGTGAATCAACAAAATTCTTTCATTGCATGGAGTTTAAAAGTATTACAATGATGTGTTAAAGCACTAATTACTGTTTTACATGCGAGTAAATCGTTTATTCCCTGTTGAATTTGCAGAATTAATCTAGAATCATACAAATACCAATAATTATCCACAGATAGATCATCGTAATCCGGCGATAATGAACACAATCCAAAAGCAGCAATTCAATAGAAAAATAAAAGAACATCTCATTAGCTAATAACCAAACACTGAATTAATCAAATAGAATAAAAAAAGAATGGTTAAAATTATTGCATTGAGTTGTTTATAAAAAAAAATAACCCAGGAAAGTAAAGGTCAAAAAATGCTATTTAATGGTCTAATTGCAAGTAGAAAAATATTTTAAACTGAAATATGAATTAAAACATTAAAACTAGTTTCTCTTTTGAATGTTTGAAATATGGAATACCTAGTAGGAAAATAAACAATACATCTTTTATAGATTTTTTCCCCCAATTTCAATATAAGGAAATGCATTGATTGAGAAAAAAATTAAGTTAAATTTCCTGAAATACTATTCATCTTCCTTTTATGTTGCGTTTTCTTTGTGCTTTATAAAAGATAAATGTTAAAATTATGTTGCTTTTTTTTATTTAAAATTGTATCTAATATGTGGTATTTTATTTTTTTTTTAGATTTGTGTTCTGTATTTTCTTAGTTTTACGTTTTATTATTTTCTGATATTTATTTTTTCTTTCGTAATTCTATGATATCCCATATTTGAATTCCTTTCTTTGCATACTTTCTTCACTTTCTGAACCCTCGAATAAAATCAGCTTCCGCATTCACAAAAGGAGAAGCTATATAAATCAGTTCCTGATTTATCATTGCCTGGATATGTTTTTATTTGACTATTTCATAATTACTTCAGTAAGGTGATGCCCAAATGATATTCCATATTTGCATCTCTTTCCATAGAACAACTAGAAGTCAATTTTTGGAGTGGTTCAATAATATACTGAAGGCGTGGAAGGATGAGATGCAGTAACCAGATCCAGCCTACAGATGAAACCATGTTAGATATTCCATTGACTGGTGTCTCAATGGGATGATTGATTTGTGCGGTCAATGGTGCAGAAAAGCAATTGTCGTATGGCCAAATACAACCCATAGGATGCTGCTACCCTAATGGAATGATGGTGCGGAAAGAGCGGAAGAAAAAGTGAGAGATGAGACAAATAAATAAAAAGAAAATATCACTGAGAAGCGCACAATATCGGAAATTATCTGTGTCCATTTGTCGCTGGCGGAATTTACGGTCAGGCTGGCCCTACTCGAAATCGAACTGCTCTTTCCATTATTACACAGTGCGTTACAAGAAACCACCATTAGAAGGAGGTAGGCGAATGTATCCCCATCTTTTACAAGCCCATCTGAATGGCTATTCCAACTAGACCGTTGCATTAAATGGACCCATAGAAACAGAACTCGGTCCGCCATTAGCAAAGATAGACTCATTGATAGAGCTTTATTGGACTCACGGGTCATAGGCTTTATGGAGGTTTATATGAAAAGAGCGTGGCTCGAGGCACTGATCCACGCTGCACACTTCATCCCATGTGTGTATGCGCCAGACCTTCAATATCACCGTCGAGGATTATACGTTACTGGGAGGCAGGTTATAGAATAACAAACAGGCAACGAAAAACACAAGCCTTTCTTATTACTGCTACCGCTTCAGATTTATAATAAAGTATCTCCTACGATACGCAGAAATTGGAACTGAATTTAATATTCAAGAAATTTAATAAAAGACATTTCAGCTTTATAATCACTGTATTTATGAGTTTCTATGTAACAATATTTTATTAGATAAAAGCATATCATGTTATCGGTTGACAAGTTATTTGTAAAGGATTAGCATTTCTGCTTGTCCATAAATCCATGCACATTTTAATAATTATAATCATTTCTATAAATGATTGGAAAATCGCCATAGTAATAGTTGATCTTTAATATAAAGTAGTCGTTAATTTAGATACGATTCAGATATCATTATCAGATCTTATCAGTAGAGATATATAAAATTTTGAAAATGTACGATATTTATAAATTTCATGAATGTTTTATATAAGCCATTATCAAAAAAAATATACTGTTTAGTTTCTATATCAAATATATTATACAGTACTTGATTTTATTTATAATTTAGTTAATTTAATTTTAGTTAATTTTTAGTTTTATAATTTATTTATAATAATACAGAATTTAGTGTAGTATTATTAATAGTCTATTATAATAGATAACAATCTATTTGATAAAACATTTATTTCACGTTACAAAAATAATAAAAAAGCTTTACAACAGTACATTGTGTTTGATACAATTAATTTAATAAATAATAAACAGAAAAACGATAGTAATGATTCGGACCGTCTAAAAACCAACGGATGCATATATGGAATAAAATGTACGGATAGGACCGATTGTCTATACATTGGAGAATCGAAACGTGCTTTGGAAATCCGCATAAAAGAACATATTAGACGATAAAGACGGGTAATTTGAATTACAATACTGCTGAACCCGTTTATGATACTGGGCACTCTTTGGATTGTAATTCTCCAATTATATTCGTTAGAGAGACTCATCGGATGCGTAAATTTAAGGAAATTTTGTCTTGTTCAAGAAACCCTATAATGATTAACTCTCCATAGATACAGCAGGGCAATATAATATTCATTAGGTTTGATATTTTTCGTTTTTATTTCGTATCTCATCTTAGGATTCACTTTTACACTTCGTCTTTTAGTTTCACAACCCTGAAACCCTTCTTTTCACTTTGGATTTTCCTTTGTTTGCATTCCATTTTTTGATTGGTTTTTATTCTTCATCATCGACGTGACCGATCTTTGATTGGTCTAGTTTTCTGTAATGTAGACAGCCTCTTTGTCATTCAAAGGATCCTGGAACAGGACCCGAAACCAGATCGTTATATTTTAACGTATTTCTAATCTATGTGTGTTTTAATGTTGAGAGAAGTTTTTTTGGTTTCTGCACACGTTAAAACTTATTCGTTACTTAATAAATAGTAGTTGATTGAAAATGATTGAATAATAGTATAATAATTAATTTCAAATTATAACTAATTAAATAAGCAACAAAACAGTTTAGTTAACGAAAAGTTAAACAAATTTAAACAAACAAAAATTAAACAAAGTTAAACCAAGCTAAGCAAATTTACTTATTTGTAAATTATTAATTTGTAAGTATCAAAAGAAAGGCGTATTTACATAATTATTTCACCAATTAAGGAAACTTAATAGAAAAAAAAAGAAACGTGGCACCAGTAATTATATTTTAGTAAATTTATATATAAGACGTATTTATTTATTTATTTATTTATTTTAAATAAAATTTTAATTAAATAAATGATTAAAACAGAGTTATAGAAAGAACCGACTTGACCATTAATAAACATAAATAAACATAAATGAAATAATAACTACAATCAATTTAATTGTATTTGAAATCTGTAATTGTTCTCTGCAGGCGCTGTTCCGTTTTCCCGCCATGTGAAATGGAAGTGACTTAGCTTGGACATAATCAACTAAGACCTATTTGTTTCTTCTCTCTTTTTTTTTTTTTGTTTGTTTTGAATAAAGGAGGGGGTGGACAGAGAAAAGACAACTGAAATGAATAGAAAACAGATGGCCATTATTTAGTAGGTTCTAAACACCGCTGTTCCCTTTCAGTACCGAATAATAAAAAAAAAACTGTCGAGGAAACATTTGAAATTTCCTTGATGCTCCCTGCGGAAGCACCGTCTCCTGATGAAGTGGTTCATCCCTTCATCCGGCCATTTTTTCTTTTTTTTTTTTTGATTGAACGGAATTATGGGAGGAAGCATTGTGCATCACACTTGCAGGCATAAAGCCAGAGCTAATGGAGAGGAGCCGTGCCAAAGGCGACTTAGCACAGACGGATTTTGGGGAGTTGAAAGGGAGGCTTCATTTAGCTATTGCTGCTGCTGCTTTGGTCCTGGTGACATACTCAGCATGTCGCATTCATGATTAACCTTCGTAAATAATGAGTTGTTTATCTAAGTAGATAATCGGCCATTAATAATTGAGTATGGCACACTAGAGAGATCATTATGATTTATCCCTTCCAAAAAAAAAAAA
This sequence comes from Thereuonema tuberculata, assembly GCA_023159025.1. NCBI lineage: Eukaryota > Metazoa > Arthropoda > Chilopoda > Scutigeromorpha > Scutigeridae > Thereuonema > Thereuonema tuberculata. Next base: position 24,989,150 of record JAFIDM010001028.1, on the reverse strand, counting down.
AAATATGATTTAGATGATGTCTCTCTCTCTCGAGTTTTTTTTTTTTTCAATCGATCTCCTCATTATGATAGTTGTTTGTTCTTCATGAGAAATGGAAATAGTTCTTTAAATAATGATACATAGAAATAAAATGATAAAATATTTATCAGTCTTCCTACTCTTAGAATCCTAGCTTTAATAAGTTTAATCTTTAACTCAGAAGTTTGATGTTTGTATTAAATTTCATATTTTTCTTCAAATGTTTTTTATTTTATTTAAATAGAAGGAAAGGAGAGGATATGATCTTCTTTATTTTATTACTTAAGTTTTCCACTGATGAGTTTTAATAATTGATTTAAAATTTAAATTTATTTACATATATTGTTTTTTTTCTGATCCATAAGATGCGTTTTTTTCTCCTGAAAAATACTGTATTAACTATATCATCTTCATTATTCCTTCAAATTCCCTTCCTCTGCTACATACAGTAGAACCTCATTATAACGGACCCTATTATAACGGATATCGCTTATAACGGACAGTTTTAAAAAAAAATTGTAAGCTTACAATTAAGGTGAGTGAAGTAAAAGACCATTTAAATTTTGTTATTCAATATGTTGAACAATCGGCAAATGAAAATGTGTTTGCATGTTATGAACACTTACGCGACCTCCGTCAGTTATTAACTGAAGAAATAAGCAGCAAACAAACCCAGCAGAAAATAAATTTTTTTTTTTCAAACCAATGAATGTAAGCAATCAACATGAACCAGGACCTTCTGGTTCTAAAGATTAATGCAGTGTATACGTACACATCTTTTTCAATTCAACCTACTATGTTGAAAGTTTTTTTCGATTTGATATATAATAAACACTTTTTATAGCTAACTATTATACTTTCATTGATGTAAACCCTGCTTCATTACACCCCTATAAGAATTATTTTTTATAAACCGGACTTTCATTAAAACGGACAACCTTCCGCACCTATTAGTCCGTTATAATGAGGTTCTACTGTGTATAGATATTTAGGTTAAAAACAAAATGCATTAATTATTGACTTAATTTTTTTAAGTTAAATTAAAACATATTTTTTCATTGTTGAAGGAATTTAATTTCAGAACATTAAGGAATTTGTTCAAAACTTCATCCTTACAATGATGGAAATAATGGAATTTTTCTAGCTCATGCTGAGTTGTTAGAAATCTAATCATTGTTAGAAATTAACAAAAAATTGAGTTGTTTTAAATAGTTTATTTTTTAGTAATTATAGTGTATTATTAAGTTCACTATACTTTAATTCAATAATCAGATTATTTTAATTAGATTCATTAACAATTAACGCGAGCTCAGAAAAAAATTAATATTGTTATTTCATTTTTTTTTTTTTTGTTCAATTCAAGAAAGGATGATTTTTTTTTTTTTTTTACATTTTGAAAAAAATAATCTTCTTCAATGTACTAAAGGAATTTTTTTTGTAATTGTTTTGATTTTATTTTTCTAGTTATAAATAAGAACAAAGAAATATATTTGTTTCTTTGTAAACTTCTGTAGAAAAAACAAAAGGTTAACCAGCTTTGATCAACAAATTTATCACACTAATGTAATAGGATCGAAGAAAGTTCGTAATCGGGTCTTGGAGAGATTTCAAACGTTTTCCTAACAAAGTTATCCATCTCAAATACATCCCTCAGCCCTACGAGGTAAACATATTTGGCTTCTGCATAAATCTCATATATTCTTTTTATCAATAAATAATATTTCTACCGAAAAGTTTAGAATGAAACCAAGTAAATTTACCTTTTCTTTAAAATTTGTTGGGTTTACGAATTGAGAAAAAAAACAAGGTAGGGAAAGCGATTAGTAAACCAATCACAATGCTGCGCAACGTCTTCTGATAAGAAAATATAATTGATATTGATTTAATTTCCTTATTATAATAAATGTGATTGTTGCGAATGCAAAAGGCGCAATTGTTGCGATTATTGTGATATTATTGGGATTGTTGTGCTTGTTACAGAGCTGTATTATCAATGTGATTGTTGCGCATGCAAAACAAGCAATTGTTGCGATTGTTTTGATTGTTGTGCATTGCATTGTTTTGATTGTTGTGCGTTGCATTATAATCCCACAGACAAAACGGGATTATAAGTCATCTGATCCATATCAGAAGACTAAAAGAAGTAAAGATAACAATAAAAAAGGTCAAAGGAAACAAATCGAAAATGAAACAATAGTTTCAGTATATAGCAGAAAATATAAAGTGACTGAATATCTAACATTTATATTATAAAGTAGAAATTTGTATATAATTTGTATATAATAAACAACTGCCATAATTTTAATAAAAAAGGGAAAAATAAAATTGACAATTCGGAAGCTATTTTCAATAAATAAAAAAAAATTAAGAAAAGACATGGATTTTTATAAAACCGAAATTTTTTAACATTTTGAAATTGGCTGTTGAACCATTTTGAATTTATTCTCATTGATTTATACAGGAAGACATTTATCCATACCGTTTCTTTTTCATACTAAAACCGAGAATAGTTACGTAAGTAGGTTAATACTGATTTGCACTGAAAAAGCTTCTATTTTTCGCCGATTACTTGTCGTGTAATCTCTTTAGAAATAAGGAATTACCTTATGAGTATCCGGACGTGTAGTTGTTAAGTGTTGATTCAGGTTTCGAAGCAAATGCGGATCGAGATCGATTTCCGATTTACCACAGGTTGTTGTCTTCTTTCTTTGGCATCTCTTGAAATTCGAAGGCATCAGGTTACAGCCTCTGAATTGGTGCAATTAAATCGATGTCCACGATGAGGTGAACCTACAATTGGCTCAAGGAATTCCTCATTGAGTTTAAAACCCCTGCTTCAGTTGAAATCAACGATGTTGGATTAAAATATGATTAAAATATGACATAAAATATAACCTAAAAGAGAAAGAAGGAATATAAATATATATACCAGAATACTTTGAATCTTTACTAAGAGTCGTCATCAGTCGTGTATAAAGATGAAATGAGGAAAATTTCTTAAAGAAATAGTTAACTGTGGAGGATTTTTAAATATTGGAAAGCAAAGCCTCTAATGCTGTGGGGATCCGTTTATAAGTTGTTGTTTATATTCTAGTTCTGGCAGTGGAAGAGAGAAATATTCCTATCTTTATATATATAATATGGATATAGTAAATATTCTGTTTTCCCTATAAAATACTCTTACAGAATGAATAGAACGGAAGAAATTATTTATTGTGAAGTTCACTAATCCAAATGTTTAACAATTTGAAGTTTGTATACTCTACAAGTGATTATAATCTTTGTTGTCGTCCGAATCCTTTGAGATTTCTCGCATCCCTTATCGAAAACGGGTAAAGACAGATCTATAAAGCTAAGTACATCATAAGTGTAGATGCTAGACAAGATGACGCTATTGTATCTTATTTTTCATGATCGAAAAGTGATCACAGCAAGAAAACTTAAATTTTTTATTTTAATGTTATGTATAACCATTGAGATAAGTACGTTACGTAACTTAATGAAAGTTTAATGAAGTAAATAGTTATTTTACTTCAAAAAAAATATAAAAATATTACATGGTCTCCCAGAAGATAGTAAAACAGCTTGTACAGTTCATGAACAAACTAAGAAATATTCCTCTGCGATACTGGACTTGGTCTGTCTTTAGACAACGGATGAATTCTCTCCATAGGTACCGCAATCAGGATAAATTCGAATTGCAAAATCGTCCGCTATGAAATTAGAGGGAAGAGGTTACATAAAATGATTATGCTCCCACAAATAAAATATAATTTGTTTCTAAACATCGAACCATGAACAGCTTGATGCATGCTTTTATTCGGAGCTAAGAGATTAAGAAATTGATTGCGAACTGTAGAAGATGCCACGACGACCTGTTCGTCAATCTGATCTGAGCGTGTATGACTGCATTGGTATTATTGCTGAATAGTCTGTGATGTAAGGTCTTGTCTTATTGATCAGAAGATCCTCACAGATCATAAAGGAACTGAAACAAAACCATAAAATGGAGAATTAGTGAATTCTTTAGCAGGCTACAGCAGACCAAGCCACAAGTTTAGCTCTTCGACGAACTGCAAATGGTTCCATCACGGCAGGATTATTACCAGAAGACTTGAGATACTAGTCTATGCGTTGAATCAGCACTGCTTCCATTTGTATCACCAGGATCAATTGAATATTATCTGCTTAGTTTACAATAGTCTCATTGATGAATTCGTATCTTAACCAATAGGTCTCAAAGAATTGAAATACTTGTGGATGGACAATCAGTGGAATCTATTTATCTATCTACTATCTACAGATAGATAGATTGATAGATAGATAAATAGATAGATAGACAGATAGATAAAATGTACCTTTACACTAGTTAACGGCTCATTACTGTTACAAAAATTAAAAACTGTTCAATAAATTTTACTGACTCAAGCAAATGGTTATATCTAATAGTTTATATCATAATAATTAATCTGAAATTGTTAAAGGATCAAATTAGTTCGTGTAAAGTAACTTCAAATTCATCATCTAAAAGGAAAGTTCATTAAAAGGGATTTTCTGATTTTAGCAAACAAATAAATACAGTAACTGTTGTTCTTTGACATAATAATGATAAACATAACTGAATAACGAAAGTATTAAAATTGTGTTCTAATTTACAAAAAATTTTAACAAGTTGTTGGCGAATATTTTCTAAATTGTCTCCATTGCTCGTTGTTTAAAAATCTTCAAATTTTCAGAACATGTAGGCCTGTACTTCACAATTCTTTTGATCAAGACATTTTCGTCAGATTGGTCCAAATACCTGAATATCTAGAACTGGACTCGAAAAATAGCGATTACATAATGGGAAAGAGATAATTTCAGAGAGAGATTCTACTCGAACCAAATTTCCTCCATTCTTTTACTTCTTCACTCAGCTGTAAAAATATTTCAAAAACTTTTGTTTCTTCTTAGTATCAGAGATAAGTACGTGAACTCTAACTTATAAAAATAAATGCAGCCAATTTGAAACACAGTCTTCTTGTCTTGACGACTATACGGGAGATGAAAGAGATACAAATAAATTAGTCTTATTGTAGGTACTGCGTAGGCGTATTTTCAAAAGAATCCATTTCCTGCTTGGTTGTTCATTCCTGTATTATTATTAGTCTCTCAGATCTCTATTCTTAGAATATTCTGAATAATTTGTTTACAATACCAACAAAAATATCGTAGATCGAATTGAATAATATCCATTATGCATTAACGAAATTGTTTTTATCATTATGAAATTTTTCATTAGACTCCTTTTCATTGTAATGAGAATTTCCGATATTGGAAAACAGATGTATGCAATTGCTTGATATGCTATCCCTCTGTTATTTGCCCTTTCCCTATTGCATTCGACTTGATTCTAGATGCTGATGCTTATTTAAACGACTGTTATTGATTTGGATATACGTAGCTTCAATGGTTTTTAGGCTTTTCTTTCATCATCAATCCGATCTCTTATCTGCTCTATGTCATCTTCTGCTCCGGAAAAGCCGAAGGAAATCAAGACCATGTTCCTTAATAAAAGATTTCTGCTTACATTAATATTTTTCTTTAGCGGTTGTTTGACGTCAACTGTCTGTTTAATGAATGGAAATAGGTCCTAGCGAATATGTTTTCCAAAAACAAAAATCTATATTTTAACAATTTAAATGCAGAAATATAATAATTCAAGCAGAGCAAGTCCAATACCCAGGCTCATTTAAGCCTATTTTCTGTATTTGAATCCTGTAATGGATTCTCTAAAGTTCTCTTCTTAGAAGTTGAAACGTTTTAGAAAGGCTGCAAACTTTAAGTTCCAAATTCAAAATTGACAGAATTAAGGGATCTAATGTGTTATTGTTGAAATAGTTGTAAGTATCATTTTGTTTTCCAATGTAAGGTTTTTTCTATAGAAAAAAATGATAACTCATAACTATAGAAGTTATTTATTTGGATTTAAAAAGCTCCAATAGAATTCCAATAGAAAGACCTTTCATAAAACACATAGAGAATGGAAAAGAAACAGAAACATGAAGAAAGAAAATACTTTAAATCGAATATAAAATAATCATCTGAGAAGAATGACGGAAAAAAAAATCCAAATGGGAATACTAGTGTCTATCGGCTTAGGATGCATTCAGGAGTTCAACGATTGACCTCCTTAAATATTTTAGAACTGTGTGAATTGACACCGTAATGAGTTTGAGCAATACAAGTTCACAAGAACTAAACGATAACATTTACAAATTAAGGCAAATCGATGAAATTGTCATTGGATATTTAATTTAAACGGCCGAAGTGTAAAGAAAGCTCAAAAATCTTATCATTTTGTCACAGTGGAATTGAGAACAAGTGCTTGAAGAATAGTTTTGTTGTGATTTGAAGAGTATTTGAGGAATGTATTCTCAGGTTTCTCCAATTCCTTGGTGGTTTAAATTCTAATGATAATACAGGGCTTTGTACATCATTTAATAGCAGTAGGCATTACGCATCATCTATCAATTCCGGGCCTAGTCATTACAATTCGAATGCAATGCGATCACTCCATTATCACCACCACTGCAACGGCCATAATTAATAGTTGTCACCTCCTTAATGACAGGCTCGTCCCCACTCCCAAGGCAATACAATCTATCACTAACTCCTACACCCAACATAACCTAAAAACTATTTATGCACCCCTCTAGTCTATTCATACTGGAAAGGAAGAGATTGAAGTAGGGGAGCGTGTGCTGTACACACAAAAAAAAGACGGGGAAAAAAAATAAAGGCCTATAAAATCCACATGTGACTAATAAACGGAACTGAACCGGAACACAGAAAAACATTTCCACAAGAATGGCAGAGGGTCTCAGAGTTCATCTGATGTCTGGATTCAAGGCATTTGTATAAAAAGCTAATTTGAACAGCTAAGAAAATCACTTAAAATACTTAATTGCAATCATAGACAACTTGGGAGAGAAGTAAAACAAGACAATTGATATCCCCTCTAGAATAAACATAGCATTTGACTGTTGATAAAGAGTTTTACAAATCATCATTTCTTATCATATCTAACATCATAACAGTGCATCACCAACTCTCGTACTAAAAGATCTTGCATTAATGGCGATATGCATATAATTTTAAATCGTTAATATTTTAAGTAACTACAGGATTAAGTGCTGACCAAAAGAAGCCGTAGAATCAACTTTCCTCAGTGAAAGAGGGATTATTTAAATATTAACTCACGATGGAAATCGCAATGAATTGTTTTTTATTCCTTAATTTAAGTCAGGATCTTAATGGAAAGTAGGGAATAAAAAGAAATGCATTTCGAGTTCTAGAAAACAATTAAATACTGCTCCATTTTTTCAGAGTAAAATTAAGATAAATTAAATAAAAAAATAAAAAAAAATTAGTGTTGTTTTAATATAGCATTTTTAACCAAACATTTTTTGATATCAGATAGTATATTAATTGAGCACATGTAGAATATCATAGCAGTATGTATGAACAAAAAAAAAAAAAAAAACATAAGAAAGATGGAAAATGTCTTTGAATTGTTATAAAAATTGTAACTATAATTCGAAGAGCAAAAACTAATCATTGGAAAAGCTGTCCACAATCAACAGTTTATGTTTATTATTAAATATTGTTCTTAATAACTATTTTCCTTTCCAGTCTTCTTTTGGAGTTTTGCCAAATGACCAAATTGATTACAACTGAATTTTACTTTTATTACGGTATTGTTTCTATTATCGTTTAAGCCGTCTTTGATTCAAGATTGTCAGAAAATATGGATACAGAATAAAAAGCCAGAATTATATACCTTACTACTCTAAACTGCTGTCATTCAGAAGATTTGGAAGGTCTCGCATTAGATGTTATGAAGGAATGGAACTTATTTTTTGTTATGTTTTTAACTTAGGACATTTTGAAGATTTCGAAATTAATAGCAAAATATTTTCAACATCCAAACATGAATTAAAAAAAAAAAAATTAAGGAAACGAGATACAGTAGCTTATGTTGTTGAAGGTCCTCATTCTTCGACTTAATACTGATCTTTCAATAATTAATAAGTTTGATTATATCAATATTAAAAAGGCTGACATTTCAAAAAATTAATAATAAGTTGCCCAAAAACCTAAGTAAAAAATTAAATATTATATTTCGAAAGGTCTTAAAGAAATAGAGAATCGTTATTAGATTAAGGACATTAATCTATTTTAGAGTAACTGTTACGGGACAATCTAAAAATCTTTCCAGAATTTTATTCAAGTATTTAAAGATGTTTAACGTGCATCAATGAAAACATTTTATTATCATCTTGTCCAAGTTGTTTAGACAAGAACAAAAGTATAATAAAAAAAGGTTACTGATAATCAAACATAAGAAGAGTAAAATGTTGGTAACTAATTGCAAGTTTACCTGGTTTATAAAACCGTTTTTAAATATGATAGTTTAGTGACCTCCGTCCATTTGCTTTAAGTCCAATCCCTTGAGACGTCCCTGGTGTATCTTTTAAAGAACTTACACCGGTTCAACCAGAAATGTTTTATAGTTATCTCAAACATTAACTGTCGTATTTCAACATTTCCTACTTTTTCTGTAATTCGTTATGTTGCTTCAATCTCAAATATGTTTATCTTTTACAATATACTGAGGATTTTTAAACTGAACGTTTCTTTAAGTGGAATATTTCCTTGTAGAATATAAAATTTGCTATGTTATCTGTCATTAATGTGTTCTTAACTTTCTCTGGGTTTGTTCCAGAATTAATGGTACGTGGTAGAGGCTTCAAGAAATAGTCTTTAAGACGTAGACATTCTAAGTAGAAAGTGCTAAGTCAACGTATAGGGAATGTTATCATAAGCTATGTTCCTTACTGCAATACACACAACACATTAAATTTCACATACTTTGAGTTCTCTTTAATTTAGACACTTCTCCCAACCATGAAACATAAAAGACGAATTCAGTAATTGTTCACAAGGTCATTTCATTAAAACCTAGCACTGTACGTTGGAATCATTTTATTAATTAATTATTCATGCAGAGGGAACCACAGACGAGTCTTTACCTAATGGATTCATTATTTATAAATAGCATCAATTTGAAAATTTGCGTAATTTATTCATGGGTTGAGTCTGCAGCCCTTAATGAATTTGAGACAACCTTTGGACTTTCAACTTTTATTGTAATGTTTTTACTTAGAGAACTACTTTAAAACCTATGAGAAATAGTTTGTTAAAAAAATACAAGGAAAAATAAAATATAATAAAGAAAAAATAACAAACTAATTATTTAAAAACAAAACTGTAGTTTCTTTTTTTTTCTGCAAAAACGATGGACTTAAATGTTTGATGCTAAGGTTTTTTTTTTATATGTAATTAAGTTGTTTTTTTAAAACAAAACTTTTAAAATAAGAATAAAAAAAAATTATTTTAAACTTTACATTTTTTTTTAGCTTGAATTTTACGTATTTTTAGCCTCAAAAAATCATAAGCTCATAAAAATCATTCTGTCTACATGTGTCTGGGTCCTTGTGGGATCTGTTCTTCATCTGTCTTCGGCATTGGAATTATGAAACGTCATCACTACGTGTCCTCACATTAAAAGCAGAGTCAATTAAATTTAATTACAAAGATAATCCTAAAAAGTTACAAAAGTAATCGATTGTTAAATATTGTTTTCGAATTAAATAAATGTTTTATTTACAGTTCTGCTTTTAATTTTTGTATTTACTGATAAGATAGTATGAAATTAAAACTGAACGAATTTTAATTTTTCATAATTATCAAACCAATTATAAATTTGGTCCACTTATTTATGAAAATACAGTTACTTTTTTTTTCTAACTAATAACTTGAACCTAATAATTTGAATGAAAGTCACTTCCATTATTTTTTGTCTGCATTCGCGTACGATGATATGTAGGCTATAACAGAACTAAAAAAAAAAAAATTTTGAAAAGAATTTTACAATAAAAATGGTAGAAATGGAAGCTAATCTCTTAGTTTAATAATAACAATTTTTCGACAATAAAATCTAATATGAAAAAATATGTAATGAGATAATTTCTGCTTATCCATTTACGGAACCGATTACTAGATTCCAGAATCCAGTTCCAGACAGAAAAAACTGGAAGAAACATTCCGTGGCTTTTGCGATAACAATCTTAAATTTTTGTGTAAATTGCAATACATCAAGTCAAATCGGAGTTTAAATAAGTTTCACTAGACTTAAATTTAGAAATCTTTTAGTTTATTTAATTAAATATTTTACAAAATATCTTTTTTTCTAAAGAAAAGCTTATTGTACGTCTGTTATCTAAAACTACTTCTATATTTCAATACAAAATGAGAATCGAAAATGAGACTCTTCCTCCACAAAATAAAGAACTAAGTTTAGTAGACATAAATTTATATAATGATGCTTTTTTTTCTGAATTAAATATTAAACATTAGTTGATTTTTGTAATGTATTTATACATGAATGGTTCCTCTTCAGCCTAAAACAGAGGAAATAGAAGGGAAAAAAGCGTGCCTGTGCAATCGCTTGCGGTGGTGGATATCTCTCCTTTTTATCTCACTCCCTCGATGATGGACAAAGAGTGATATTCTCGACGACGGGAAAGGAAAAAAAAAGTCTTTCCTTAATGTGGGTCGTCGTTCACTCGGAGTAGGAGCTCGATATCTCCACGGCCGAACTCTAATGGGGTAAAATTACTACCAATTTCACACCCCAGAGAACAATGCGATCCGCCCGATTGGTTCTCGTTGGAGGTCTATGCCGACACCCACTCCCCCGCCAAAGGATGTTCCCTCGCGTGCACTTCTTTCTACTGCGTCGCAATGTGTCTCCACTGCTCCGCCATTTTGTCTGTTTTGGGGGAGGGGGAGTGTTAAAGTCGACTCAGAATTACTTAAAGATACCGAAACGGGACAGAGCGGTCTCTAAAGAGTTGGACAGATGAAGGAACGCATTAGTGGGGGTTACTTTGCGGGAGGGGACGTTAGCCATTTGGCTTTATCGCTTCGGCTCTGATCTCTTCATGGCGCGGTACCAATTTATAATTGTAGGCATAAATCATTATTCTAATTGCTCTTTCCATCTGCTGCAAATGGAGTGTTAGATATACTAATTTTGAATAGGAAATTTAACATTTTCGCATAAATTGCCGCCCAAATGAAGCCTTTAGAGAATGTAGGAATACTTTTAGTGAAATGAATTACTTCTGTGCGCCAGTAGATAAAAAACAAAAAATTATAACAACCTATTAGGCTCCTTTTTTTAAAAAAATTGTTTATTACATTAAAGCCAAGTTTTCTTTATGTGTAGGATTTAGTGAATCCTGATCTCTAAAAAAGAGTAAAGCCAAAGTAACTGAAATGGAGTATAAATATTTGAACTGCGCTCTCTATACAGTGAGAGAAATTTTGAAAAAAGAAAATACGATTTTTAAAAAACAAACAAACAAGAAATACTTAAATTTTTGAAGTTAAATATATTGAAATAAGACATAGTTGGAATGACAACTTTCAAATTCAATCATAATAAGATCCAAATTATTATACCAAGAGATAATGATTAAATTCTTAAAAACAACTCGTTTCATGTATTGATAGTTTTGTTTCTATAAAAAATGAACAGAAGTCATATTTTGTAAAACTTACCTATTATTACAGTTTTAATTTCTGGCTTGAATAATTTTTGAGTTATTGCGATTCTTGCCATTTAACGACAAAACATTTGGCAGTTTTTACTCCTTAACACCTTTCTCTTAGTCAAATAGACATTAAAATAGGTGGGCATCTCCCTTATAATACCTGAAATTTCACTTTCTGAGAGTCACTGTTCAGTGAATTTTCGTTGTCATATTGTTTATTACGTTTTAAAACTGTTTCATTCTAGCTTATCTTTCTCTCCTAAGTTTAGCGAAATTCGTAACTAATATTAGACCAAGTATTTAATACCTGTAGTAGCTGTGAAAGAAGGGATATGAAAACATTAATTATATTAAAAATACGACATTCCTATTCCGAATTTCTTTTGTCAAATGGATAGCAACTGGAACAGAGTTGTTTAAGTAATATGAAAAGCAATTTGAAAGGACAAGTCCCGTGGACTCCAGGGGTCTCGTGAGTTAATTAAAATTAAATTCCATTACTAAAGCTCAAAGAATTTTTAGCTATTTTTTTTGGTAATTTTTAGATTAACTTGATAATAGGTTTGTTTACTAGCTTTTAAAATGACATCCTGTCGCAGTGAGTTGAAATCTTCTGCCTTTGTCCATTAAATGCAATGGCAACATTTGTATTGGCTACCTTCAAGTTGTCATTCGTGAATGATCATATGACCTCTCTTGTTGGGTAACTTTATCAAGACGAAGTTTTCTCTTTTTTAAAAGTAGTTGAACTTTGACGCAAATATTATTAAACATAATATTATTTAACAAATATATTAACATATATTTAACAAATAAATACTAATATACAACTTAGATTTCCTAATAGTGAATGTGGATTTAATTGTATAAAAAGTAAGATTAATAAGTAATTAATCCTAATAATAAGATAAATAAGTAATTAATTTTATTAGTAAATATCATTAAAGCAAACTCAAAATAATAAATTTCGAATTATCCTAGTCGGTGATCAATGATTTTACTTTGATACTCCAATGGATTAAATAAATGGATTAAAGATCAATGGCTGATTCAATATGGGATCTTACTTTTAAACTGTATTCTTGGATTGCTCTATTCAGTTTAGAATAATTTAATTCATGATTGACGACTACACTTTCGCCCGACATAGAATTGCATATAGGAAATTAAAATGGTTTTTAAATAACAGATTTTGAACTTAGATCTGATGAATGTAGATTAACATATTAAATAATATAAGTTCCTGAAGTTGCTCCGATTTCATTTTAATGTGTTGTATTTCTTTAGTATATAAATACAAATAACTCATAGTAACTCCTTCTTCCACTTCCATGAAGAAGATTTCTGCTGAAGAAATCGAAATGTAGATGATTAAAGATGTTTTTAAGTGGAAGAAGGAGTTACTATGAGTTATTTGTATTTATATACTAAAGAAGAATTTTTGATTTTCATCATTGTTGTATTTCTTATTCAAGTTAGCACGGATTGGAGTTGTGCCTGAAGGCCGTCCGATAGAAGTTGTATCAGATACTGTGTTTGTGAAGGATTGGGAGCAAAGTAGATTTTTCAATCCTTTGGTTGCTGTTGTTCAGAGAGAGCTTACTGTTTTGATTATTCTTTTATGTCGGTTTCAAGTAACACCAGTTCTCCGTTGGTTGTTTTTCTTTTGTAATGGGGGACCTTAAAGAAATCCAATGAACGTTGAAGAAAAGTTGGAACTGTCTTTCCGTACAGGACAAAACGATAAAAGTGTTAGCGATATACATGATATAGAACTTATCAGAAGAGTAAGTCTTTCCTTTTGGACGAAACAGAATTGTTGTTGAATATTAAATAGATATGGTGGATATAGAATGACAATGCTACCATCAAGTCTTCAATGGTTGAGATCTAGTTTCTGTAACAACATTACATAACTTAGGTCTGAAAATTCCTCATTCACTCTTACATTACGTCTGTATGTTAATTAACAACTTTGAATTAAAAAAAAATTAGTGTGTTTTTATTATTAAAATATAGTTAAAAAATATTGGAACTTCATTTTAAAAACGATATTCCAGATATGTATTCTTGTCATCTATGCGAAAGATGTTGAAGAGTTTCAATGGTTTCCTGATTAATGGACAATCCTACGATAATCTCTTGCTAATATGCAAAGCATTAGACTTTCTGTTTACGTTTAGAGCCAATAATCCAGCTCCTATGGTTGAAACGGAACCTAAAGATTTAACAAAGGTTTCAAAAACCGAGATTACACAGGTAGATGCTTCCTGTTTGGACTTCCTTTAATGTAAATCCCTGATCTAACAAATTACAAACATGAAAAAAGGAAAGGTATGAAAATGAAAATTTTAAGGAATTTAGTTATGGAAGGATTAAGCAAAATAACAAAAAAAATTGAATGAAGATTCAATATATCAGTTTCTTATTGGTTTTCTATTGTGTTCTTCACTAAGACTTCTCAGTTTTTAATTAAAAGTTCTAAATTTTTAATTGTATATATTCATCGCCCCGACACCGAGTGAAGAATGAATAATCGATTGTACATTCTGGGTTTATCAGAGCCTTTTGTATTAATATTATTTAAGTAATTACAGGATATATTGCAATATTCTATATTTTTAGCCTTTATTTTCTAAATTGGAGATGGAAACCTGTGATCATCGGCGATTGAAAAAAATTTACCAACAATTCAAACGTTTGTATCAAAACAAAAATTGATAATCAAAGCTTTTCTTGAATGTGATAAAAAATAAACAAAATTAATAAATCAATATTAAATATTTCTTACTTGACAAATCTTTTGTGTTAATAAATACCAATAGTAGACAATGAAGACAATGTTCATCTTTAACGATCGATCTGTGGAAGATAAATAAACCAATAGACAAGTTTCTTTATTATTCTTATGGAACTATCTAAAATTGTAAGAATTAGATAACTTTTTTTTTTCTTTGTGATTTTTAAGTGGGATGGTTTATGGAAGGGGATGTCTCAATTTGGGTTTTTTTAAATTAAGCAATGTAGATACTGTGGTTATTTGCTACTTATCCAATATATAATATATTGTAAGCTTATCTTATATTGTAATATGCAACTATATATTTTCACTATAAAGGATCTTATTGGATTTTTTTTTTTTAATATAAAGTTTTCAAGTTATTATCTGTATATATACATAAAAGTCAAAGTTCGTTTGTTACAATTTTTCACCCTTTGACTGATCTGAACCAAATTTTTCATAGTTACTCTTTACTACCTTGCGGAAAATATAGTCTACCTTGGAACCTCAATATACTACCCCCTCACCCTGAAAATGGGTGAAATCCTTGAAATAGCCCCATATGCACCTGGTGGCGACACAAATATTGTTGTGCAACAATTGGAACGAAAATATTGCTACGCTTCATAGCGCCACATAATAATCTAGTTGCAAAAACACTAGAGGTAAAATATTTTGTGTATAAATCTCTTTCTCATCCTCTTCTTAGTAAACACGAAATTTGACAAGAGCGTTCTTTGTCAAATTCGAAACGATACGTATTAAACGAATTTTCGATATTTGTACTCTTCTGGGTGTAAACGGGTAGAGGCAACCTTTATTGAAGGGTTTTCGCATCTCCAAAGCCGTTTGAGGTGGAAACACGAAAGTTGTCATGAGTGTTCTTTGTCAAAATTGAAAAGATGCTTTTTCGATATCGAACTCCGGATAGTGTAAACAGGGAGAAGGTGGGAGGGACAATGGGATGAGCAAATATTGTTGAATGATACTTCTACAGGGTTTTCGGTTTGCACAGTTAGAATATAACATGAACTTGTACTGACCACGAGACTGTTTGCCAAATGGGGAATGTTTGATGTGATAGGATTGTGGACAAGGGGAGAAAGGAGTGAGAAGTCATTTATATTCTCCGATCTCGATTTTAATATAACATTATTTTGTACCCATCACATGACTTCTGTACGAACTGGGAAAGTTTCGAAGTGATGAAAATTTCTTTCTCATCCACATCAGGATATTTTGTAATCCGTAGGAAGAACGGGCTTTCAGCTAATCTTCTTATAAAAGAGCTCAGCTCCAATTTGTTTTGGCTAAAACTGATCCTCATCTATCTATCGAAAGTTTCTAAGCTATTGTTCCGGTTTCTTGAGCTTTTGAGTTGCTACTTCGACGGAAGCTAGACCTTATTGAATGTGGAGGTGACTTAACAAACAAACAAACAAACAAAAAACTTTCAATATTTGCATGTTTTATAATATTTTACACAAGAAACAAAAAATAAGTACAGAAGTGATTTAATAAGAAAAAAAATACAATAAAAATATACCTTTTCCTAAATTACTTCTTTCATTTGGGAGTTGTTAAGAGACTCGATTTATCCTTGTAATGATTTTCTCCTTATTCTCACCTGAATGTAGGGAATAGTCTCCTGTTCCAGGATCACGCCAAAATAGGCGTAGTCTTTCGGGGATTCACAATTAGCTTGACAGGCGCGTGCAGCCCTGCCGATCACCAGCGGAATTCTCCTCACCAAATCGGCGTTAATTGCTCGAGTATTAACTTGATTCTGCCTAGTGGAAAACCACGAAACTAACGATAGGCACGA
This sequence comes from Thereuonema tuberculata, assembly GCA_023159025.1. Taxonomy (NCBI): domain Eukaryota; kingdom Metazoa; phylum Arthropoda; class Chilopoda; order Scutigeromorpha; family Scutigeridae; genus Thereuonema; species Thereuonema tuberculata. The sequence continues at coordinate 24,972,862 of JAFIDM010001028.1, read as the reverse complement.
AGCCTACTGCTGTCCATCCACCCTTTGCCAATCCTTGATCTGTCAACTGCCAAGCAGAATTTTGAGCCACCGATGGGTTCATATCCGATTCTTTAATTGAGTGGTGGACGCTTGCGAACCGATCTCTCTTGACAGCGAAACGGAACGCTACTTCCGTTAATTCGTTTTATTGCTAATTTCAGAGATAAATTCTTATTGATTTTGCCAGAAACACTGAAGGCCTCCTTCAAATTATTACTGGAATGATAAATTAGTAAGGTGTGTGTGTGTGTGTTTATTCTGCAACTGACATTCGGAGGGTGTAGTTTCTTTATGGATAGAGATTCCGTTATTGATTCGTTTTTACCAATAATTTTAAATTGATCTCATGTGAGGAAAAGAAAAAAGCTTTTGAAAAATGATCATAAAAAAACCATAATACAGACTGTATTATAAATACTTTTAATACTGACTTGTTTTAAAGCCATCATCACATGTTAAATGATATCTCTATTCGTTCTTTGTATTTTCCGAGTTGCTGTTGTTGAAAAACAAAGAAAATTACTGCTTTATATTAAAGCATAAAGAAAAGAAAAGAATAAATTTACATTAGAGCAATAATCTGATGCCACTTGTTTAATCATTTCTTATTATTAAAGTAAATATTAAAACAAAATTAAAATAAGTAAAGTAAATAATCAGAATTTCATATTCAGTAACATTTAATCCCATTTGTAATAATTCCTCATTCATTTTTATGAGTTTGATTTTTCAATGTTATTTCATTTTTAATTCCATAACTAATTTATTTCAGTGATTTACTTACGTTTCTGAGTAGTTGAGTAATTATTCGTGAATAGTCTCATTCCCTTTGATTATTTGTGTAGTAAATGTTTAGAGGAGAAAATTTTCATTGTCTGTTCATGTTTTAACAAAATGAAAAATAATTCTTAATTTTAATATTTACCTAAATAATAAGATGTGACTCGCAAGCGTCAATGTATTGCTTTGAGGTAAATTTATTCCTTTTCTTTTTTTTTTAATATTTTAAAATAAAACGATTATTTTTCTTGCTTTTCCAATCACAGCAACTTGGAAAATTAAATGGTTGAAACTATATTACGATAAACTTAAAAAAAAAAATTACATTGATAGGATAAACATTTAAGAATCATGGATCAACAAATAATTTGACAAGTTCACTTGCAGTATTTTCATATTTTTTTTATTTATTTCAGTTTAAAATGGCGTATAGAATATATAGACTAGTTCTGGTTTATTTATTTTCCTTTCTTCTTATTCTAAATTTTAGGAAAACATTCGGAATTTTAGAAGAAAGAATGATTCATTTCTGTTTTCTTTTTTTTTCTTTTTCCTAAATTATGTTCTGCTTCGAAAAAATTGACGTTTCCATGCCTACTTCTTAAGCAATTTTGTTCCATCTGAGATGGTGGTGCTTCTGCTATTCTGTTACATATCTTTTTCCCTTCTTCCATTTAAAATATCAGAGAACGTCTCGTGCTCTTAGGATCGCGTATCCATTTCAGCCATCTGTTTCTTTTGCGTGTACGTGGATTCATGGCGGAGGTCTCCGATTATTAGATGATTGAACCGATGGAAAGAAGAAAGAAAAGCAAGAGGAAGAATCTACAAGACGTAGGAGGCTGCGAGAATCGACCAAAAAAACCAGGGACCCCATCGAAGTTCCCGAGGGGTTCTGACGAAGAAAGTACGTCTCCATGGTGATGGCAATGAACGTTATGCTGGAGGGAAACGTCGTGGGAGGGAGCTGAGAATTGCTCTGAAAAGTAATTAACACTCCACCGAAATAAATGCGCAGGGGCCTTCGGTCATCCAAGTGCCAACTGAAGAATAAGAGACCGCGTCATCTACGCTTTGTACTTTGTCATGTTTACAAACATCCCGATGGCTTTTTGATGTCGGCAGGAGCAAAGAGGAGAATTTTTTCGCTCTCTTCTCTTCATCCTTCGTTTCTTTTCTTCCTTTTTCTTAAGTGCTTGAACGTTTTCTGAAGAAGACAAAAGCTTTTATAATGTTTGAAGTCTTATACATTCCGGAAAAGCCTGTGAGACTCGTGTAAACATTTGATTGTTATGTACTTCAATAATTCACAATTGCATAAGAGAAGAAGTTATTTAGGAGATCTCCTAACTAAAATATACATTAAAAGTTCTTTCTTTAATTTCGTATTCGAGCAATAAGTAAGAACTTTGCCCTTTTCTCTGTTTCTACAGAATATGTTTCCTTCTGGTGTCCATCTTGCTATCGGATCATTATTCTTTAACAAACCACATTTCATTTTTATTTATTTGCTTATTAATTTGTTGGTTTTTTTTGCTAATGAGAGGATAAAAATGGTTTAAAAATCAATGCATAAAAGTCTCACGTAAACTTAAAATCTATTAAAACTTTAAAAATTTAAAATAAACGTAAATTAAAAATTAACGTTTATAGTAACTTTTTAGCATAATTAAAATTGTTTTTAATGTTGTAACGAATTTTCAATTAATGCATGTTAGCTTCTGTTTTGAACAAAAATCCACATACTTGAATTATACGACATTAAAAAAATACAAAAATAATGTACTTGTGATAAAGGAATGAATCTAATTAATTTCTGAGAACATTTTAAAAACATTTAAAACATTTTTTTAACTTTTACCGACGAATTTTCTTTACGGAAACGCTTCTCGAAGAATGTGCACAACCCAAAGAATTCTGAGAAATTTAATAAACAAAAAGTAATAATTACAATAAAGTAAAAGCTCTAATCTGAGATTGAAAGAAGTGTTTCAGCTGATGTCAACGGAATTTAAGAATCACTTGCTTGTGATTATTGAAATGTTTGCATTTTTTAAAATGTTAGACGTGATTTTTGTGTAAAAGTTAAAGGGATATCTGTTACTAAAAATGTTACTTCATTCCCTGCTGGATCTGATCGTTCGTCGATCCAATAAATCACTGGCCTGATCCGACTGACGAAGAGTTGGAGAGAGTGAACACAGCCGAGTCGTCACTGTGTGTGTGTGTGTGTGTGTGTGTGCAAAGGTTTCCGCAGATCAAGTATTATTCAGCACGGAAGAGAAAGACACGTCTGGACCATTGCCACGATTCACGAAGGTTCATCTTTCGACTTGTGGTTGGTGAAGCCAGTTTATATTCCGATCATGCTTTTGCCGGGAGCAAGACGCGTACAGGGATGTGCTTGGAAACACCTGGACAATAGCTATCAAGGGGGGTCGATCGGCGAGCCAATGGAAAGGGTAGTTATGATGATAATCTTTAATAAACTTCCGGCTTTCAATGCTTCTGCGCTGCTCAAGTGAATTAATCTATTCTTGGTCAAAATGTGGAGAGGTCCTTTTTTTTTTCTGTTGTCTTCTGAAGTATTAATCTAGAGTTGCCTTTAGGGAGAAACGTCCTTTTGTCTTTTCATTTCCATTAACGAAACCATGTGACGACAGGTGAGTGCAGGTGAAGGTTCAACTGTGCATCGATCACTAATCACAAGGGCAGCACCCGCGGCCAGCGGAGACGGGGAGGGGGGTTTCGCCGCAGAAATCTTTCCAAATTAGAGAGCATTTAAGAGAAAGGTGAGACTTTGAAACCGTCCCCTTTTAACAACACTTAAGGTTTGTTTTCTTTTCTTATCAAATCACAAACACTGCAGTTTGGAAACGGCCTCCAGGTGTCGCTTTTCTCTTTTCTCTCCAAACGATTTCTGTAAAACCAGAGCTGAAGAGAAATCACAGAATAAAATCCAGTGTTTTATTTATTTACCGACAAACAGACATTGTTCGGGGATTTGCATTAATTAAACAAAATCATTAAACAAAATCAGATGCTCTCGAAAATGATGGATTTCTCTTTTGTAACTTCATCATGATACAACCAAGTATTTTCAATAATCAGATATTCCACTTAGAAATTTGAATCAAGTTAAAATATCCAAATTTGTAACTAAGTTACTTTTCAGTTTAAGTTAAGAATCTATTATTTTTAATTTAAATAATAGATTGTGTAGGAAGAGTAGGAGTTGGAAGCGTATTAGTTAATTATAATGACAAGAAAATAAAGTTTCTAAGTTTTGAATCCTAAACAAAAATTTCTTATTTACAAAAAGTACATTGCTAAAAGAATAAATTGAATAAATTACTTGCAAATTAAATTAGTAAACTTTGAAATTGTTATTTTAATTACTATTTATTAAATCCAACTTAAATTTTCTACAGAATTGCAGTTATTATTAAATGAATCACCGTTTGAAGTTTTAACCAGAGTATACGCTCGTCAACATTGTGACGGCTTTTACTTGAGATAGAGTATTTTAAGTAGAAGTTTTTTTCTGTATGTAAATATTAATTTTAATTTCTGCATTCATGTCGAGAAATATCTCTAACGACTCTTCAAAACTTACTGTCGTCGCTGAGGGCGAGCTATTGCATTTAATGGTTCGTCTGGCCAGTGCTTGTAGTATGCTAAAAAACTGAACATCGAAATCTAAATTTTAATCTAGTAGGCTAAAATTAATGAGGTTTTTTTATTCCGTATCTTCTCTCATTGCGTCACACATACACATACACACACAGTGATAAGAGATATTTAACAACAATAATTTGAATGTAGTCCCCGGGCCCTAATGGATAAGTCGTCTGACTTCGGATACAAGGTTGCAGGTTCGATTCCTGTCACGGACGTTTCATTGTAGAAATTATTCCTATTTTCACAGGAAATTAACATTATTTTCTAAACACAGAGAAAGTGCGTTACGGAAATGCGTTAGACACAGGCACATCTGGAAACACTACATAAGAGATTTCCAGATTCTTGATTTTTTTTTTTTTTATATCATGGTAAAACAACTAAATTAATTTTCCTGATATATGGTAAGATTTCTATTTATCGACAACTATAAAGTAAATTCATTGATACATAAACTTACAAATAACAATTTCTGAAATAAACTTCAAATATCAATTTCTGAAGGCTTCAAATATTTATTAGTTAATCAGCTGAATTAGTTTAATTATTTGTTTTTGAATGAATTTTGCAATGTAATTAGTAAGACACTAAATTGGTTAATTGAACTTCATTGTCAAAAATTTATAAGATAAGTACTTCTGCAATATTACGGTTACTTCTTTTCTTTTCGTGCCGACGCATCTTCCTCCGTGTAAACAAGTAATTAAAACCTTTGCTACAAGGTCTGGTCGAGCGTTGCTACAAAATAGAGCGAAATCCCAATTATTTCAAAGGAAAGTTCTACATGAGGCGTTGGTGACTGTTAGCAACGCTCATCCTCGACAGTACACTTTTCTTCATTTCATTCCTCTAAGAATGTCTGGAGGCAAAGTAACGTGTAGAGCGCATCTAGCTTTGCCAACGCGGCGTTGTCAATGCTCGTGTAGACAGGGCCTAAGGAAAGCGATTTTCTAACGGTAATGACGCTGAAGCTCAGTGAAGCGCATATTCGATTTATTAATAAATCTAGGTCAGCTTTCATTCATATGACAGACGCTGTGGGAAAAATGGACAATAAAAGTCAGCAATGTCTTAACATTCTCGCACCTCAATATTATTCAGTTAATTGCTGAGTGATCTGCGAAGCCTCTACTGCCTCTGTATTTAGCGAAATTCTCATTTTTACTAATTACGATTCACATATTTTTTAACTAACCACAGGAAGTAAACTTGTGGCGGCCATCTTATCGTCAGCTGACGAATCGAATGAGTTCTACCAACAGACGAGATGTGATAGTTAACAAGTCAGCCAAAATGACCGGGATAATAGACTTAGTCGAACCAAATGGCTGTAATCTCAAAGCGCATTCCCTATTTAAATTGATAAATACAGGGATCTAGCTGATGAGATCGGATTGTGGTATCTGAACGCAGTTCGAATTATACTCACGCGACCGGAATGATTCGCTCAGCGTAAACAGATAAAATGGAATATGCAATTATTTATTAAGTATATAAATTTGTTACAGTTTGGGCTACAGGGCACTGAGCAATGAACTCCCAAAAGACTGGCTGCGAGGTTAACTCCTACGCAAGAACGCTGCTGTTTAAGATGGTTACCAAATGTTAAGAGAATTTTGTCTAAGTATTTTGTTTTTTTTTAATATTTGTACATAAGAATTAATAAATTAAAGATAATTAAAACAAAATGAGTTAAAACTTATAATATCTGTGCATATTGGTACCTTAGGAATACATGTCTAACGCGAAATACTTATTATTATACTAACTTTATAAAGTTTATAACATGTCCTGTGATGTTTTCGGATGAAGTTTTTTTTTATTTGTATTCTATTGATCAATGATTAAATTCAATTCCATTTAGTTACATTTAGTTAATTAATTTCATTTTAGTTATTTCTTTCTTATTTGCCCAAGTTGTTCATTTTGTTCTTGAATAAGTGTTGCCTTATTCAATTACTTATAATGTGTCTTCGTTATGTCAGTTTACAATTATCGAAATTTATTTGTTTCGACAGTGATAAAATTCCAATAACGTGTGTATTTTGGATGTAAGAATCCGGGCAACAACGACTATTTTGCTGAGTACCTTTAGAATAAACCATTAGTCTATTTCCTGGTCATTCCAGTTACTGGTATTCTTTTCTGAAATCAGTTAAGTTACTTCATAAAATAGTGCAAGAAATATATTTATGTAATTAAATATAAGAAAAAAAAAGCTGTTGTAATTAAAACAGTACTTTATTCTCCAGAGTCCTTTTTTTTTCCTTTATAGTTTTATATATTAATGGTAATAAAAAAGAAACACACTGCTTAAAAGGGAAGTGTGTAGATATATGAAGCTGCTGTGAACTTGTCTTGAACTTCTTCATGTTTATGAGACGGAGTGGCTTGTAGAGGTTATGTCCGTTGACGTTGGCCATATTTTAAAACCATGAAAAACATAATAAAAGTAGTCATCCTACAAGGCAAGACTGCAAACTTAACGATACGTTAAATTCGAAGATGAAACTACGAAGCCTTAAAGCTGAATTTATTTCCTTTTTTTTTAAATAAAGATTTTAGTTTAAGCATGAGGAGAATTAGGCTTAAAGCTACCAAATATCCTACAGGAATTAAGTTGCAACACACTTTTTTTATTTGTCAAATCAGTTAAGGATTTATAAATGTCACTCGTTTCAAATCTCGAATTATGGTCCTCAGACGAATCTTAGTAATGTTATTGAATTGATTCCTTAAACACAGAAGAAGGGAAGTTGGAATGAAGATATTTTTCAAGAAAGGAAACCTTATGGATAATATCGTCTCTTTAACATTGTAAACAGCATTAGAGTAGTTTTCATTCATTCTGAGATAATATTCTTCGAATAGTTATTCTTTAGGTACTTCTCCTGCAAATTTAATGTTTTAGTATTTTTGTTTTATTGACTGAACAAGAAACTGCGCAGGAAAATATCTTCAATTCCTCCTTAATTAGTGTAATTATAAATTCGATTAGAGAATGACCTTCAATGAAGAATCCATCAGAGTTGTTCAAGGCAGTGGTCGATTTGTCACTGCTGATTTAAAAACACTTAATTTAATGTAATTCTTGCAAAATTTGTAAAAATTCTTTGAAAGATTTCTATTTCTTATTAATGGAATTCTATAAGCCATATTATAGAATTTTATGTTAATTTCTTCCAGTTTTAAATAGCATGATCTCAATAGCAGAAAGTGGCTATGTGTTAGCAATGAGAGTGTATGTTGATATTATCAAAAACATTTTTGAGGAATTTCGATAGCGTTTTACCCTTTAGTCTTTCAATCTAGTTTGGATTGACAAAAATTTGGTAGATAAATTTGATAGATACAGGTAGGACAGAAGATTGATCTTACTTATCTTTCTTCTTTTTTTTTAATTCTTTTAGAAATAACTTTAAAAATGGCCATTTATGAATGGCAATTCAAAAAAATATGAGGCTCTTAAGAAGGTTTATTGAACAACACTTGAAATAGCTGCAGCATTGAAACTAATCCTTGTGGAACTGTTTACAATCGTACTATGCAATGTTTGGCACTTGCTGATGACCTTAACCTTATCGGTAGAAATGGGAGGGGAATTATAGAATCATTTAAGCAAATTATTAGTGCTTCTAAGAAGGTAGGATTATCCGTTAATCAAATGAAGACTAAATATATGATTACTGACAGGAGTGATAGGTTTAGTAATGTTCAAGATTTGAAAGTGGATGAGTACACTTTTGAGAAAGTTAACCATTTTACCTATCTTGGATCTTTGATTACGGAAAGTAATGAGGTACATCTGGACATAAAAAGTAGAATTGCTGCCTGTAACAGAAGTTATTTCGCCCTTTTGAAGTCATCGGTACTGTCTAGGAGGATCAAATCCAGAATATATAAAAACCATGATCAGACCTGTATGAGGCCGAAAAAGGAAAATTCTGAGGAAGATTTATGGAGCTATTTATGACCAAGGTTTGTTGCGTATCCGCACTAATAAAGAACTAATGGAATTATTTCAGGAGACAAGCTTGGTTTCAATTGTTAAAAGTAAAAGGATTCTATGGGTAGGCCAACTCCAAAGGATGAATTTGAACCTTGGAGTTAAGAAACTCTTCATTGGAAACCCTGGTGGTAGAAGATTAAAAGGAAGACCACGACTTAGATGGCTTGATGATGTGGAATGCGATTTGAAAAAGCTCCAGGTACGAGGATGGAGGAGAAAGGCCCTAGATAGAAAATAGTGGGCTCATATTATTAAGGAGGCCAAGGCCCTACAAGGGCTATAGTGCCATGGAGTTAGTTAGTTCGTTTGAAATAGCTGCTGAAGACAACTACAGATCTATAATATTACAATGTAGAAATTGCCCCTTTTGGCAATTTGAACATTCGACCTCGGCAAAAGTTATGTGATCTTGCGCAGTGCAATTCAAAGGCATGCTACAATGTAATTCAAAGACAAAAATAGAGTGTCTGTTATGCTGTATTGAGATTCGCTTCCTGCTTTCCAATCAAATATTAGTCACTGTCTGTCAAGTGGAGCGTGACATTGACTTGATACGGAGATGCATCCAAAGTTTGACATACAAGAACAAATACGATTTGATATACATGAAGATCATGCAAGGAAGAGCAGAAGAACGTTTATGTGATCGACAGTACGAGTAATTTTCTTTTTATTTACCTGAAGCGCCACAAGGACCAGAAGCTCACCAAGTTTAACTTTGACGAATAGGATTCTATTCAAATAAATTTTGCATTCTCTGTAGGTTTCCACTATTTGCGTCATAACCTCTGAATCTGACCAATATTTACTTAAGCAATTTTTATGTAATTTTGAAATTAATTTTACTTCGTGAGTATTTGGCAGCAAAAGTAAATACACTCAAACTGCGTCCGAAATTAATTGCCTAACCAAACTAAAAAAATAAATAATTGATTTTAAAAGACTTGTTTCCAATCAATGTTTAATCGCTGATGATAAATAAATTGCAGCTTCGAAATCAATGCGATTCATCAAATACCAAAGGCTGCAGCAAATCACCAAATGAAAGCTTTCAAGTAATTAAAATGGTCTCCCGAAAAAAAAAACTAAAAATCCAAAACAAACTTGTTTAGTTAAATTTAATGTATTAGAGATGTATTTTCTAAATTTAATAGATCACATACTTGGCAGATGTCGAGACAATTGATTTTTAATGTAATTAAATCGATTGGCGATCGTTTGTGTGGGTTGGCGTTCTATCAAGTCATCTGTCAATGGCAGTTACATTATCTGGTTTAACATCGAGAATAATGTCTGAGCAACGGAAAAATCTACTCTTAATAAATCAATAGATTCAGTCAACCTGATAGTAGACATTTTCTTATTATCTTAATGTTATTATCATTTTAACAGTCTTCGATTCACATTTCTAAAAGAGGCACAAAATAATTAAACATTGATTTTTAATTCTGATTTCATAAGATTTTAAACTAATTAAAATATTAAGCCAGACTCAGTCAAATCCAGTTTCATTACTTCCAATGCGAAGGTTTTTTTTTAGAAGAAACAACATGTTCAGACTTCTGTAATTTACAGTTCTCGAACAGGAAGAAATGATCACAGATAGATAAAAAAAATATAATCTAATGTAACTCTTAGGAATTAGAGAAGGGTACGTAAACGTCCAAGTAGTTGATGAATGGCAAAGTTACATTTTTTGCTAGATTTGATTGAAAACGACAGTTGTCGACTGAACAAATGAGAAAGAAAACTTGGAAAGATCTTTATCCTGTAGTGGGTTGAAAATGGTTGAAATGCTTTGATTTAAAGTATTTGATATCGATTTTAAACTAGCTAATTATTCAATTTTATTAAATTTGTACAGTGAATTTAGTTTCACAATTTTGTTTGTTTGTTTTGGGAGTGAACTTTTTTTGGGAAAGATCGAAAATACATTATTTGAAAACGTGTATGTTCTTACATCACAAACATAAAGTAATTTGAAGTTTTTCAGGCGGGAAAACTTAAACGAATTTCATTCAGTTAATAAGGAATTAAAGGTATGCTGGAAGTTTTGATACTTTTTTTTAATGACAATGGTGGTTGATTCTTCATTCATATCAGAAAGTGAAGAAGTCTGAAGTGATGATTGTTGCTAGGTTGTGTAACTCTGGATTTCCATCTACTAAACGAAGTAGATCTAGATATAGGATATCATAGCATCTGTAGGAGCTAATGATTTCTTTTTTTAATGAAGGGCATAGCACCTATTCATGGTCTAAACGCTTATCATTCAGTAGGTTGCTTTGGAAACTAGTCCTTCAAAAGGGTTTTTAGCAAGACCAGTGAAGGGATCAGTTCGTAAATCCATTAAGGGAAAAAATCCTTATAAATAGATTTATTAGCTCTACGAAAATACTATTACGCTATTTAAATAATTCGGACATGAACCTTTTTTAAATATGTAAAACTTCATTACATGTTTTTCTTTATTAAAAGACACGACTTAGTGTTTTACTGAGATTTCTGTTTAACATGTTTAACATTCAAAAAACATGTTAAACATTTTTCTTTAACGAATTTTCGTATTGACAATATATGCATATCAAAATTCCCATTACACTAACTTTTCACTATTGAAATATTTTCCAGATCTTTCGCTCTAAATCTTTCTTTTGCAATTTGAATCTAAGCTTTCTTGAAAGATTCTCTTCTATTCTCATTCAAGTAGTTTGAATTTTTGACCTAAGCATTACGTAAGTTTCTCGTAATTGCTAGAACCTTTATCTTCCCCTAATTCTTTGTTTGTTTATGTAAGCTCATGTTCGGATACACTTGAATCATTGTAGCAGCAGTTGGTAATTATCTACAATGGTAGACAAGTGAAGAATTTTTTTCTTTGTTTATGGATCTATAACCATCAAATATCCTGTGATCGAAGGGTTCTAGAAAGTGTAGAACTTATTCGATTGTCAACAAGAAAAGTGATAACCAAGCTACTTTTGTATCCTAGTGGCAACTAGGAAGTTAGAATTCAACTACAGCAAAGGATGGTAAAGAGACATTGTAACAAACTAACAAATAAAAGGAAGTCAAACGGAACTGCCTAATGAGGGAGGGCAAGCTCTTGCAGTCTTTAACTATTGTGATGATCCACAGATCATGTTAACAAGAGGATAAATTCAATAGGAAGAGAGAATAGATATATACTGACTAAACCATTACCACAGAGATTAAAATATTACAAGATATTTTAGTTAATTTTACAGCATGATGTCCTGGAAAAGCCTATTATTCTCTTTCTCTAGAAATATATGAGTTACTATTAAATCTTCTTTCTGTTGAATACAGTAAATTATTTGTTTATTTTTAATGCTGTATTAAAAAGAAGTCAATAATATATATTTTAACTAAAACAAACTCCCTTTGAATTTGTTCGTAAATAAAGAATCCATTTAATCAAAGATAATGGAAGAATCGGTTATCATTTCTGTCTCTCCAACTCTTAAAAAGATGGACAAGTCTTTTCCTCATCTTATTCTCATTTCGATAATAATACAAGCTTAGAAGAAGAGAATTAAAGTTCAAATCTATCCAGTTAATAAATTACTGGAAAGATAGAATAAGATTTTCTGTCCCAAATGAGATGGAATTGGCTTGAAAAAGAATAGGAGGGTGCGTGTTTAGGTTGATGTAATTAAAACTGCATTCTTGTCTGTTACCACAGGTCAGCTTGGATTGAAAGAGAATTAGAGCCAAAGACGCCTCCTGCCATGACTTGCTCTCAAATAAAGTCTTCTGCCTCTCTCTCTCTCACTGCCAGTGTCAACTCCTCTACTGTGGTATCTCTTGAGAGGGTTCTAACTTCTACAAGTTCTCTTGTAAGCGTTAAGAGAACAAACTCACCGCGCTATTTGTACATCACGCTTTTCGAAACACATTTATCATTCGCATGTTTTTTGTGAAAGGCTCGCGTAATAGGAGCAGACTCCAAAAACGAAAACAAAAATATCAAATAGCAGATGTAGGCTTTTTTATTTTGGTAAAATGATTTCAAAGAAGTAGATTTATTTTTAAGTTCTCTGCTCTGAGGTAGCTTAGAGAAGAATAACTTAAGAGAAGAGATACTAAGATTTCCCCAGAAAGGCTGTGTAAATTGTACATACATAAGCGTATTACATAAGTTTTCTTCCAATTTTAAAAGTCGCATTTTTCATTTTTTAAGCAGCTTAGGTTTAATTTTTCTTATTTTAATAAAATTCACATTATCTTCCTTATTTTTTTATCTTATTCTCTTAAATAATCTTTCTGATACACAAAATATGTTGTATATACATGTTTTAGACTAATTCTCTTAAAAACAACTACTATCTTTGTTTTGTTCGTCCGTACGTCTGTCTGTCTGTTGTCATGAGTGAATACCATTCTTCTTTGAATTATAAATTTTAAATTATAAATTTTAAACTATACTTTGAATTATACAATTCTTTGATACAATTGTATCAAAGATAAAATCTGATATTTAGTTAAAAAAAAATCCGTTAATTACGCGAAAGCAATAATTTTGAACAATTTGAACGTAAAATTTGAGCAATTACAATATAATTATCATATTCCAATATATTCATATCTCATTACCGAAAATTACCTATCTTTCGGCTTGTAATTTCCAGCTGCAGTGAATTCCTTTCAATTCAATATCTTTCTCTTTTTTTTCTATCTAAGTAGTTTTCTCTGGACATTATTCTTGACTGTATCATGTTGCAATATTGATATACAGAGTTCAAATTCAGAATTTAGGTTCGATAAGATACAGAACAACAATTATACACAGATGTTTCATTACAAAGCAATCAATAATATTCCCTTCAATGCTCCGTTATCAGAGTTAGGAACAAAGAATCAGGTTGTAGCAATAATGGTTAGGAAGGATTTTGTAAATTTTTTTGACTTTTATATCCGCGTTTCAATTACAATACAGTAAACTCCCGATTATCCGAGGCATTGGGTGGCACGGTAACTACGGATAAGCGAATTCTGCGGATAATCCGAAATAGGACGAAAATGAACACAAAAATGCTTTTAACATGTTTTATTTACATTATAATGGCAATACATAGTTACAGTACATACATTATAAACAATTATTTTATTTTAAATAAAATGTATTTATTTTTAAATTTTATTATTATCGGAAGACTCTCTCGTAATTTAGTGTAACCTGCAGGCCTAAGCTCTGCCAACAAGGTCGTTCTTTAAATTGTTTATCTTTAATTGTCTTCACCTTTGTTAGCCTCTTTTGTTTTTTACCTTATTCTAGATTTTTTTTTAATTCCGTAATTTATTGTACAGTAATAAAAAAAAAATGGAAACAGAAGAGGTCCGCGGATAATCGGGAGTTTACTGTAGTTTTTTCTTTGTTGGTTTGTTTGTTTGTATTTGACCTTTGTGGTCTAAAGTTTTGTAAACGTTAAAAGATTCAGGCATAGGCAAGCGGTCTAAGCAGTAGCCTACTAATTTCAATGATGATTTTCGTGAAGCTGGGTTCGAATTTTAAGGGTGGTGTGATTGTTTTATTTTTACTCATCTTGTTTCTTTCTTTTTCTCTTTCTTGTCTGTGACCTTTCTTATTTACTTCGAGATATAAAATAGATCTAGAGGTCACAGTGTGAGTGGATATACTTATCATCAAATCCTCCTCCACCAGAAAAAAAAAAGAAAGAAATAGAGCGAGAGGAAAAAAAAAAATCGTTTTTAAAACTATTTTTGAAGAATTTAGAAATTCTGCAACGGAATTTTTAGCGACCTATTTGAGAGCTAACTGTGATAGCGACCAAAATCGGTAGCTGTTGCGTTTGTCCTGTCCGTTCGTCAGTCCATGTCTGTGCCTCCCTTAACGACTCCCGAACGAAAGGTCGATCGACAAACGGTCATCACCGCCGTGTTCAGATGCCCAAAGACTATAGGAATGGGGTATTTTCAGGGACCAACGCCCCCGAATCGAGATATTTGGCATTGTTGTCATTGCATCCCACTAACAACTCCCGAACGGAAGGTCGGATCAAAAAACTTTGTTGTTCAGAGGCCCAAACAACATAGGAATAGAGTATTTTGTTCAGGAGCCAACGCCTCCTGTGTTCGAGATATTTGGCATTGTTATCATTGGATTTCCGCTATTAGTTTAAATGTTGAAAATGGAACCTTCTCAGTTTAGCTGTAACTTGATCGATCTTAAGCGCCGAAGGTTTAGGACTTAAGCGCCGAAGGTTATCGCTTCGAATCCGTACATGTACCGTTGTTTTTTTTTTTTTTCTCTTAGTCTTTTTTTTTTTTTTGATGTCCATGTGGATTTTTGTTTTTTGATTTTTTGTTTTTTGTTTTTCATATTTTCCTAACTCTTTTTAATTTTTTTTCTAATTTTTTTATATTTTTTTTTCATTGAATTTCCGCTGTTAGCTTAAATATTAGAAATGCAGCCCGTCTTTTAAAGTTGTGAGCTACAGGTTAGCAGATAAGTTCTCCGCTTCAAGTGCTGAGGGTTATCCGTTCGAATCCGTATAGTATTTTTTTTTTCGCTCTTTATCTTTTTTTCTCAATGTCCGCATTGGTTTTTTTTTTTTTTTTCTTATTTTCCTAACATTCTTTTTTATTTTTTCTAACTTTTTTTTTTCTTAGGTTAATGTCCTTGTTTTTTTTTTTATTCATATTTTTAAGTTTTTTTATTATTACGGGTTGCCCTTAAATTTGTGCTTTAGTCAAATTTACTTGTTTTCTTTCATTTTATGGTTTCGTAATACAATTTTTTTTTTTCTTAAAAAAAAAAAAAAAAAAAAAAAAAAAAAAAACTTTACCTAATTTCAATGATAGTTTTAGGAAATTAAGTTTTGGTAAATATTGGAACTATACGGAACAAAATCCATTAAATTACAGTCATTTGGTAATCTCAATTTTGCTCATTTTATTTCGCTAAATTTCCGTACGTTTTTAAATTCCACTTATTTTCATAAAAGCACATGTATTAAGATAAATTACGGAAAGATAAGATGATTGGTTCATCTTTTTTTTTTCGCCTGTTTGTTAACGTTTCCGATTTCGTCGAAGCTACTGTCATCTTTTCTAGAAAAACATCAATTTTAAAGTGTACAGTCAAATCATTGAACAATCATAAAATATTTTTTTTCTTACGATGCTTTCATTTACGACCGTTGTGACTGAGCCATTTTAGTCGTAACAGCGAATAATGTTATATTTATTGCAACAATTATAATTTACTTCTAAACGAATAAAGTTATTTTCCGCCAACTCGTTTAACGACCGTCGTAAGTCGAGTCACTTGGTCGTAAAGCGAGGTTGCAATGAACTTACCATATTCCATTCAATATAATCTGTTTCACAAAGGAATGAGGTTTTTTTTATTTGTAATGACGATCCGCTTAACGACCTTCTGTAACAGCTTTTTTTTCTTGAAGCGGGGTTTTACTACATTCTGAAAAAGAAAAAAATCATGCAAATAATAAGAGTTTTCTTACGATGCCTCGCTTTTCGACCGTCTTTAACCAAATCATCTACTGAACTCACTACACTGATTTGAAATTATTAAGGAACAAGTTTTCTTTACGGTAAGTCTTTATAAACAGCTGATTAATTGAGACATTTACATTGGGAATTGGTATCTGCTAAGTAAATGAATTTCAAACAAATTGAATTTGCTGCTAAGAAAAGGATATTTTAGTTAAAATGATTCGCTTAACCGCCATCTTTAGGCGAGCATCTTAAATTGTATGCTCAATTTTTACGAAATTTCAAATTGTTCTTAAGGATGTCCTAACCTTAGGAAGTAAGTTTTAACAGTTATTTAAATCTTAAATCTGGATATAATTAATTTTCGTTACAATTATTCTTTAGATCTATAATTTCCTTTATTTTTCTTTTCTTTTCTTGTCTTTTTTATTTTTAGTATGGAACAAATCCTTACTCAAAAATACTAAAAAGTTAGCATTTACTTAAAAAAAATTCAGAAACGGATTTTGAGAACTTCTACAATAGCCAATCAGATGCTTGTATTAAGAACCAATCATATTGCTTCTTTCGACCAATGAGATGCTATTGTTAAAAATCGTACGTAATTGTAAGCTGATCGTCTGCTTTCAATCAATTTTAATGAATTGATTGAAATTGATTGAAAGCAGACGATCAGCTTCAGATCTTAAGGTAAAAAACATTTCATTATTATAACTTTAATTCATTCGAAGACACTAATAAGATCGCGTTCAAATCTTGTTAAGAAAATAAAAATAGTTTACATAGTTGGGAAAATTAACACCTCAATTAATTCCGAACAAAGTTGATTCATTTCCAATAACATCGTTTAGGTTCGAAAGAAAGACAGATTTTCTTTTATCTCTAAACCTAATCTACTTTTATTTTTTTAAAACTAAAAAATGTAAAATACATCTGTAATCTTGATTATTTTTAAGATATGTAATTTTACACATTTATTCCATTGGAATATTTCACCATTATTTCAAAGTATAAAATGATTTCTTACAATTTAATACATATATTTCTTCTTATATATAAATGATTTTGTGATTTCTTTACGTTGCTATTCATCTTATAATAAGTAGGCCTAACATAAATATATAATCAATAACTTCTTTAAACAATTTGAGTAAATTTATAAATCCTTCAATGAAATAATTAAGAAAAAAAATAAAAAGAAATAATTAGTTCTTTTTGAAGTACCGAGCTCCAAACACAATATTTACCAATAAAGGATAGTTTAATTAAAATGTTGGTTTTCAATTAGAGGCTAATTATTTTCAGCTTTTTTTAGATTAAAAATCTTGTCGTTTTATTTATAGTTAATTTTAAAATATTATTTGAGCATTAGTAACCAATTCATTATTTATAATGGTATTAGATATAATGAATACAGGTAACCCCCGAAGAACACGATTAATTGGTTCCGTGTTCTTTGAAACCGTGTTGTTCCAGACTACAAACAACGGGATTCCGTTTCAAGTGTGAAAATAAAAAAAAGTAACGTTTTAAGTTTATTTTGTTAAATATAAAACTAAAAAAATTTATTTAAAAAAAATTTAAAATACTTACGATTAAAGAAAAAAATATTTATAAAACGAATAACATTTAAAATGTCAATAGGGAAAAAAATAATCAAAATAATGAAAAAAATAACTAGATAGGCCTACAATTGGTTAAAAATCTTTCCAATCAATAAATTGAAGAATAATTTTGGTTTAAGTTTGGAAAACTACATAAAATATAAATTATTCAGTCAAATTGATTGTGA
>JAFIDM010001028.1:24906148-24955069 GCA_023159025.1 Thereuonema tuberculata | reverse complement strand
TTGAAGAATAATTTTGGTTTAAGATTGGAAAACTACATAAAATATAAGTTATTCAGTCAAATTAATTGGGAAAAAATATAATTCTAAACACTAAAAGTATTAAAAAGATTAAAACTTCATTAATCGCTGATGTAATTGATGAGAATATTACTCTAAATTTTGAACTACTGTAATTTTATATCAAATAACATGTGTATTTTATTCTTTTTCAAAAGAATTACTCGAAAATCGTGTATTTGAAACCGTGTAATTCGGGGAAAGGTATCCGTGCTCTTCGAAACTCGTGTTCTTCAAGTACCGTGTTGTTCGGGGATTACCTGCATTTAAATGATGATGTATTGACTAACGATTGTCATTCAATGGGTTAGTTAGTTTCTAAGACACGAATCCATTGCATTTGGGTTTCAGGACTATTTTACTTAAGATCCCATGAACTATATTCTTAAGTAACGAACTGATGTACAACAAAGGGTTAAAGGGTTAAGATACAGATTAAATTACAGGGCCCTAATTTTGTAGGGCCATAGAAAATACATATGTAACGAAGGATTTCCTTTGCTTTTTACATTAGATTAGGTTAGGTTTGTCGCAAGGCTTACAACAAACTGAAGGTAAGGCTCCAACGTTTCTTTGCGATAACGTCGGGTGGCCAGCCCGGGAAAGGTACCGACCCTTTCTATAGAGGGCTGGGTAGACTCTAGGACCCGTTGAAGGAGAATGGACCGCGGGAAAACTCCCGTCCTCCGCAGAGGCCGGGGATCGAATCCGTCTCCTCCCACCCGGAGCTAAGGACCTACCATCGGCTGCGGGGACTACTATTTACACTAATGAGATTAATTTTAATTTTCAACGTTTAAAACTAAAACGCTTTATTCACTGCCATTCTGTAGCAGAGATGAAAAAACATCATGAAAAGATGGCAGCCAATTCCAAGACAAACGGGAGAACGTGGAGAAAACCCCTTCTTGTACAAGTTGTGCACCAGACACCCAGGTGAGCATATGTTTTTAAATCAATATGATAAGCAACGTTACCCAAGAGGTTTGATATTCCATTTGTAAACTGTAAATGAAAAATAAGAAAGAAAAATGAATTATAACAAAAAAGAAATGAGTAAATAAACGAAGGCACAACGCCACAAGAAAGGATTCGCACCCTGAGTTGCCACCGGGAAGAGATTTGGACGGACCGTTTCGTCCTTTTTAGCACTCATCAGCCAGCCAAACTCCATGACAGACTCAGAAGGTGCGAAAGGATTTGTTTACTCATTTCTTTACATCATCAGGCACGTTAAATTTCTTTTTCATTTATAACAAAAAAAAGGTTTCAAAAAGGGATATAATCATGCTCGGTCTTTCCATCTCGACTCAAAAAATAAATAGTTAGGTTTGTTTAACAGTTAAGTTAGGAAGCTAAGCTTATATTATTAAATGGAATCTGGTACAAACCAAATTAGGAGCGTTACAGAAAAGTTGAAACCACAAACTATTCACCAAATACGTTGAACATCCACCCCCCCCAAAAAATAAAGAAAAAAAAAAACACAAAAAGTCATCAGCTTAGAAAGCTGAAAATTTAGAAGCTGAAGAATACTATTAATTGTGATTGCCATAATGATTTTGTTTAAATGTTTAGTTATAACTGTACATAAATCTAATTTCATAGGAAATTTGAACATGTATTAATATTTTTTATTGCATACCATATTTTGAATTTTGCCTTAGAGTTTTCAAAGATTTATCCTCTAATTTTAAAACCTAATCTGTAAAAGTGTTACACAAAGTGCGGAGGAACCTAGGAAGCTGAAACTTGATATAGATGAGATGGACATTTCTAAGACCCTTTTTTTTTAAATCTATCTCCTCCAAGAGAATGTATTGTATCGTACTGAGATCTTTCAAATTATAAAAGGAACGTTTTTGTGAATAGCGGACATTTGGAATGTGTACTTTTGGACTATGCCAGAACAGTAGATTAGTTTTGAAAAGAAAAAAAATTAGATAATTAAAATTTCAAAAATCAGATTAAAAATTTCTAAATTTCATAATTTCTTAAAAATAAGTAAGTAAATAAATAAATAAATAAATAAATAAATAAATAAATATAATTCAGACTCGCAAAAAAAAATCAAAGTTGAATTACCAGTAAGAAATTAGATAGAAAACGCTCAAAGATATAAAAATTAAAGATAAAAATTTCATAAAATTAATTTTTATGAATATTTTAAATATTACACGTCAAGCCTTGGGATATGGGAAGTTGATACTCCTGGAGTTTCGTTCTTTGGTTTAAGTTGAGTTCGGATGATTAGCCAGATTCCCCCACCCCCCACCTTTAACTTCTAGTAAAGAAAACCGGTAGAAACAGAGGTAGAAACAGAGGGCTGAGTAAAGCCTAGAACCCGTCTGAAAAAGAATTTAGAGCAGAAATCCCGATCTTCGCTGCGGTTGGAAATTGAACTGGCTTCTCCATTTGTTAATATAATTACATTTAACTAATTATGTTTATTTAATTTAATTTTTTAAATTATTATTTAATTTTATTTTTAAATTATTTTATTTTTCTTAATAATTACAATTATAGACCATTTCCGGTAATATGTTATTTAATACGTTAAAAATGATTTAATAATTAATAAATTGCCTTTATTAAACATTATTAGAATAATTCTTTCATTTTGTTTTAATTATTTTGCTGTTGTAATAAACGGTGAAATTTGGTAATTTGTTGGTTACTTAATATGTTATTTTTGGAATCTAAACTTGAGATGCCTGGGCCTTGCTTTAATACATTGAAAATGACGAATTCTTTTTAACAAGAATATTATTTGTTAATATTAACAAATGTTAAGCATTTTTTTTTAATTGAGAAGATGATTCACATTGTATACGTTAAGATGATTCTGTATTGTCTTTAATTTTAAAAGAAAGACAATTATCAAATAGCAAAAACAATAAGTAATCCAAGATGTCTTTCTTGGCGAATAAAGGGATTAAAGGGAAAGAAAAAGGAAACTATGTAAGGATTACTTAAATTTTAGCTGGAAAAATGGAACGAGGGATTGGTGCTTTATTCTGAAGGGATCTGCGCCAGCTCTTTCTTCTCGCAAAAGTCCCTTTTCAATCGGAGAGAATCTCTGTGTGGTTCCTGGCGCGCCCTTGACGGGGGCCGAAATGGAACACCTTGTTCCCCACTCATGTGAACTCTTCCAACCGCCGAGTCTCCATCGGGAGCGGGAGCGGTTCTCCCACCGGCAGCTGCAGCAAATCCGGTTCGATGGGAGAGAAGTGGTCCCTACCGAGGCGCACCTGTCAATAGGCGGCCAGTAGAGCATGGCCGAGACACGTGTCAGCAGGCAAGCGGCGGGGGCCAGATGGTTCTCTCTCTTCCTGCTGCGCCGAAAAAAGAAAAAAAAAGGTAGGGTGGAAGAAAGAGAAAGGAACCCATCCCCAAGGAAGAACACAAACGTTTGAAAGCAGTTAAAGATGTCTCCGTTTTCTCAAAATCAATCAATCAACGCTTCAATTTTATTTTAAAGCAACTCAAACTGAATACATAAAAAAATTAAATACATTTATTTTAATAAGTACATTAAAGAAACATTAACTTTTTACTTATTTACAAAGTTGTTACAAAACATTTTTGTCAAAAAAAAAAATTATAAATTTATATCAATATTTTTTATTTGGTTTCTTTATTCTTTTTTTAGTGTATTTTTGCTCTGAAATATTTCTGAATAATTATGTTAAGGTTTTAGCAAAGAAGTAAACAAGCATTACTTAAAATCCTTTTACGACTTATCGAACGTAATGACGTCTTTATACATTCTTAATGAAGAATTTTTTTTAATGGATTTTTTTTTTTCTAAAATCCAATAGATAATCTTCTTGTATTCAAATTGTGTATTTGAAATGTAGATTTCTGCTTAAAAAAGGAACCCCAAAAAAATAATAATAAGGAAAATTCTCCAGTAACAACATATAGGCTACTAATTTATATACTAAATAGTAACTTACTATTTACTATATACTAGCTTAATATGGAAAACAAAATATTTCGAAAATGAAATTTGTGAAGAAAATAATGTTGTTTTTACAATTTGATTATGTGAAACATTTCTAGTAATTATAAAAAAAAAATATAAAAAAATAATTAATATAAAAATGCTACAAAAATATTCTAAAAAATATTATTTATAAAAAATATTCTTTGAGCTATTTATGCGATTCTCCCAATTCACAAAAATACCAGAAGTCGTGCTCTCGAATGTTTCCCGCTTTGCAAGTGCTCTTTGAATTCCTCTACCACGGCTGTAATAATTAGAACGACAGGTGGTTCATGTTCTGAGAAATTGATTGTAAGTTAGATTAAAATATGACGCCATCGAATTTCAACGAATAACAATAATAAAATTTATAAAAGATCTATTAAGAGAATTCATTATCAATTGCAGTAATCGATTGTGAATAACGTAACGCTTTTTAGTTTACTTTCCTAAGGAAAATGAATTCAGAATGTTTTTGATGGTGTGTTTGTGCATTCCTTATTGCTTTTGAACAAGGGAATAGATCATTTCGAAACTTGAAAGTCACATTTTCGGACGAGACTCTTGCATTTGAAAATGTCTTTATAAATTTGGAGAAGTTTGTGATGGAAGGTGTAGAAATTCTATAGAAGAAAATGATTTTGTTTCTGTAAATTCGTTTAAAATTTACTCGTACTTTGACTTGAGTTCATTGAATTAAAGATGTTAACATAATGATCGACTTGTGAATGTCTTCTATACATTCATATAGGAGAAAAATTTGAACGAGGTTTTATTCAGTAGCTATTGCTCTTTAGAAAAACAGAGATTTTTTTCCTGTTTATTGTTTTAATGATAAAAAGAAAAAAAAAAATTCTAAGGAATTTGATCTTGTTTTCTATATTTATTTTCAATTACAACAGCTTCAGAAATGAATATTTAATGATTCCAAAAAAGTTGAGTTACAATACATGCCAAACTATTAAAATACATCCAAAAAGGAGTGTTTGCTACGTTTGATGAGACGCAATTACCTATTCCATTTCATGTTAGAATATTTCATATTTTTAAGATGCTTACGTTATTAATGTAAACTTCAAATAAGTAATTGAAGAATAATATCTAGAGGCAATTTACAAATAAGGTTCCTGTTGTTCTCTTAAGGCATTTTATTCTTAAGACAAGGAAGAATATTCTAGATTTAATATAAACTTTAAATTGGGTTTGTAAAAGCATGATGAGCATTTATATTTGTTTAAGGCTGTAACATTGCATTTGAGCTTTTCCTTTGAATTTTCAGTAATTTTAAAAGCAGTAAATGAATAAGTCTCATCGATTGTCAGCTTAAAGCTGACCTAAGTTGAGGGCGTAAGATTAAAGTAAATGAAACGTGTAATGCTAGTGCAAAGTATCTTAACCTAAGTGATAAACTAACCTAACCTAAGCATTTTAACCTAAGCATTTTAAGCTATTGCAGAATAAATTCCAACTAGATAACCACATGAGATCTTTTATTTTAAGCATAAACATCATTTATTTTTTTTATTTTTTTATAATTCTAATTGTGTTTTATGAAAGAGCACCTTGTAAAGGCATTGCTGCACCCTCTGTATCGGCTGGGAACACCTGCTTTTATCACTTGTCCCTTCTAGAGGTGCTTTGTTGTTGAACCCTGAGCCGTTCAACCAGTTTCAAACCTTAATTTATGCCTCATTAACCTTATTCAGGCAGAAAACAGCCATTCACATTCTTCTTCAAAGCTAGATCTACTTTATTTTCTTGTTGGTTTTATATCTGCATAAAGATAGAGGCTATTAAAGTATATTCTATAATTGGAATAATGTTTATAATTTAATTCCAAATTCCCAGAATAAGGCTTAGAACCAGAATAATTCGTGTAAGTTTTACTTAGAAATATTCCATAATTCATTTGTTTCACCATACTAATTAAATCCACAAAAGTAAGTTTATTTATCCCAGAGCACTGAAATTTTAGAAAGGTTTTGAATTTGTAATGACTTCTACTTTTTGAGCAGATCGAATTTAATTTAAAAAAAAAAATTAGGAATGCATATATGAATGCTATACACGTCAACGCTAGAAGATTGGAACCCCATCTATAATTCTGGTAATAATAACTAATTAACTTTAATATTTTTTATCAGATTCTTTGAGTATCTGTTGAAAAATAAGCAAGAGCAAGTGAATGTCATAGAAGGCTGCCGTAACACTCTGTGTCCACAGACTGAGGAAAAAAAAAGAAAAGATGGCGGGGTGGGGAGAGGAAACTGTGTTTGTGGTAGGCAGCTGTCGTCGCATTAGCGGATGTCGTTTGAGCTTCTCTCTTCTACCAAAGTAAGCGCAGGGATGAAAACTCGTCGTCGGGGAAAAAAAAAAAAAAAGCCCGCGGATATTTTTCCTGGAGTCTTACTTCCACGGGAATGTCAAAAGCTTGTGGTAGGATGTGAACAGTGGCAGCAGCCGCCACGAAAACTCACTTCTCCCGCCGAAAATAGCTGCTGCGTGCCGCTGGATTATTCCATTTGCCTGGTATTGGATGGGGCCAAAAACCTTGCTGCGTGTCACCCCTCTGTATGTCGGGCAGAGAATGCACGTTCCGGAAATACATTTCTGACTTCGCAGAATTAAGAGAGAGAAGCGTTTGCCTATTTACGTCCTCGTATTTTTCGGTTAACTTGCAGCAAAAATAAACTTTTAAAGTCATTTGTTGCCAAAATAAGGTTCTTGAGGAAGAGAAGGAAAAAAGACAGGGAGTTAGGAATATTTACAAAGAACATGAGCACAGTTTTATAAATGAAAGTACAGTTGAGGTGAAGGTTTTTTGAAAGTACTAAGATTTTACTTGCTTCACTCGCTAAACCCAGGCCAAAAATTAAAAAAAAATAAAGTTTCGTAATAAATATAGAGCATTTTAAATAACATCGTGCCTAAATTTATTTATTTATTTTAGCAGTTTAAAAGAATTTTCCCTTTTTGTATCCTTAAACAGTTGACAACTTTTTTATTTTTAAAATATTTACGTTCTTTTATTGCTGAATTTAAATTTCTGTAGATCACTTTTTGGCAGACAAACAATGTTTCCTTTTTATTTCCGAAGTAAATAAATATAAATAACTATTTATTAGGCTATAAGTGCAACCTAATAATATCTCCTTCGCGCATCTTCCGTGGTAAATGTGTTTCCCAAAGGTCAACTATCTCGAGATTTGTGAATAGTATTTGTTAATAATGTTTTAATAACAAAATTTGATATTCAGTCATCCGAAGACAAGCTTATTTTAGTATTTGCTGAAGTTTACCAAAATTTACTGAAGTTATTCAAATCATACCTTTGAGGTCGTATCTTACTTCTAAGCTACGCCCCCTAAAAACCCGTGAACAGATGTCGACTTTGTTGTTACCAATTCCTAGTTACACCAGTGCCCTAAAAGCTGTACAAAATTTATGGCAAACGCTGTAAAAATAACGTCAGGATAAGGGTTTGAAGATAGGAAAAACGTCAAAAAGTTGAAATTTTGGAACGGTTGATCCGATTTGGCTGAAATACAATATCAGCCGAGTCGGTAAGGGTATCTAGCACCCACAGAATTTTAGCTCAAAAGTTTAAAACACTGCATTTTCCATGTCACAATTTTGAGGTCACGCCTCACTTTAAAGGCCCGCTTCCTAAGAAACTCGTGAACAGATTTTGAATTTTTTGATGCTTATTAGTTCAATTAATGCCCTAA
Source organism: Thereuonema tuberculata (assembly GCA_023159025.1). NCBI lineage: Eukaryota > Metazoa > Arthropoda > Chilopoda > Scutigeromorpha > Scutigeridae > Thereuonema > Thereuonema tuberculata. The sequence goes on along the minus strand of JAFIDM010001028.1, from coordinate 24,947,296 downwards.
AAGCTCTGAAAAGTTTGTGGCAAAAATACTAAAAAGGTGACTAAAAGGTTCAGAATAGGAAAAATCGTCAAACAGTGGAAATAAAATATACATCGTGGGAAGAAGAATTTGAATGGCATATGTACAAATTCGTGATCTAGGATCCCAATCGACATTTATCACAAGGTCCCATCGTCATCTGTTCAGATAGGGGAGAACGCAATAGTGTATTTTCCACAATACACAAAAAAAGAAAGCCTACATAGTTTTAATATTAGCATCTCCCAATGGTCTAAAGAGATTAGACTTAATAACATTTTGACAGCACAGTTAACTCTGTTAAACTGAATAATATATTTAAATTAGATTATGTTACATAATTACAGTAATAATGGAATTATAGTAAATTACAAGTCACTGTTGCTTGGTATAACAAAATCAGAACGTATTATTGAGAGCTAATAAAACTAAAATAACATCAACAGATAAACGTTTGAAAACTGGCAAAATATATTGTTTATTTGCTGTTCGTTGAATGATATTTGTTGCATTTTTTTATTGTTTAATCCATATGAATTTACAAAGGGTCGTGTAGTGTAACTCAACAACGGCTTGATCAAAGACTGATGAAATCTGAAATTTACTAGAATTTACTGCGGAATTTCAATCTCTTTGTATATATGTTCTTCATGGATTCTTTCTATAACGATCGTCTTATTTTTCTGTACGAAATATGTGCAACAATCAATTTTTGTGTTACAGAAACGGCCATTCTCACTGAATTTACGAAAAAACTTTTGACAAATTTATACCAAGTCTAAGCAGTACTGTATTGACTGCTGCACAAGCTGCACTTTTTTGCTTTTTTTCTCAGTTGTAGAAAGACATTTTTTTAAAATATCGCATCCAGAAAAAATAACCTGAAAAGAGATAAAAAAAATGAAATCCTGCTAAATAAGAAAATTTATTTATAAAACTTTTCTGAAACTGAACAGTAGAGTAGTAGGATTAGGCAAAGTACGATTAAAAGTAAAAAAATTCTAAATTGAATAAATATTTTTATTTATTCATCGTTTTTCTAATAAGTTAAAATAAAGAATTATTAAAGCTAAGCAAAACATTTTAGAATGTTTAGAGGCCCAGAAAGGCTATTCAACTAATTTGAAAAACAAAAATATATTGTTTTTCTTAACCTGGTCCGGTACGGAATTTAATAAATGATTGCTTTTTTTGTAATTGAAGTTCAAACACTTATTGCTCAAAATTTAAGTTTCCGTTTTTATTTAAAATAACAAGACAGATTGTACCATTTTAGCTATTCTTAATTCAAGTTTTTTAGAATAGCAAAACTGAATAAATAGAACAAAAAAAAAGACTGCAAGAAGAATTTAATAAATAATAAAATGGTCACATGACAATAAAATGTGCATAAACAGTGATAAAACAAAACTAATGTTGATTAAAACCAAAAACAAAAGTCTAACAGAACTGTCACAAACCAAATTGCATCAACACTTAAAACTTCTTCTTCTTCTTCTTTTCTTCTTAGCCTGGTTCAGTCCACTGCAGGACATAGGCCTCCCCCAATTTCCGCCACCTTCTTCTATCTTTTGTCTCTCTCCACCATCTTGCACCCCTGAATTTCTGTAGGTCATCTCTCCATCTCTTTTTTGGGCGTCCTCTTTTTCTCTTTCCATTTCTTGGCTGCCATTCCGTTAGTAATCGAGTCCATCTTTCATCATTCATTCTTCCCAAATGCCCTGCCCATCTCCATTTAGAATTTTTTATTACTTCTATAAAGTCTTTGATTCCTGTTTGTTTCCTTATAGTTTCATTTCTTATTTTGTCCTTTATAGTTATATTTAGCATTCTCCTTTCAAGTTTCCTTTGTGACACTCTTAATTGCTCGCATTGTCTTTCTGTGGTGTTCCAAGTTTCACTGCCATATGTGAATACAGGGGTAATACATATGTCAAATATTTTTCTTTTCAGACATATTGGGAGATCACCTGTAAGGTATTCCTTAAGTGTCCAAAAGGCTCTGTTACCTTGAACAATTCTTCTATTGATTTCTCGATCTTGTCTATCCTTGAAGCTTACAATCTGTCCAAGGTAGATGTATTCATCTACATTTTCAATTTCTTTGCTTCCTAAATATATTTTTTCTCCTTTATTATTCTTTTCCATATATTTTGTTTTATCAAAGTTTATTTTAAGTCCAACCTTAGAACTTTCCCACCATAGTTCATTTATCATGGTTTGCATTTCTTGGTTCGATTTTGCAATAAGGACAATATCATCTGCAAATCTTAAATGATTTAAAAATCTGCCATTTATGTTTAGTCCCCTTTCTTCCCATTTTAGATTTTTAAATACTTCTTCTAGTATAGCGTTGAATAGTTTTGGAGAAAGTGGGTCTCCTTGTCGAACTCCTCTTTGTATATTAAATGGTGAACCTAGATTTTCCAACTTTATTGAAGCTGTTGCTTTTTCATAGATTTTATCAATTATTCTGGCGTACTTTCCTTCAAGTGTTTGTTTTATTATTGCTTGGTTCATCTCATTGTGATGTATTGAATCAAATGCCTTTGTGTAGTCTACGAATACTAAATGAACATCATTCTGATATTCATTTGATTTTTCTATCAGCTTATTAATTGTGTGAAGATGATCGATGGTGGAAAATTTTGATCTAAAACCTGCTTGTTCAACTGGCTGTGCTTCGTCTAGTTTCAATGTTAGTCTTTTTAGGAGTATTCTTGTGAATAGTTTATAAACTTGAGATAGGAGGCTAATGGGTCTGTAGTTATCTATATCATCTCGATTCCCTTTTTTATGGATGAGAACAATAACAGCATTATTCCATTGCTCTGGAATCTCTTCTTTTTCTATTACTTCATTAAACAAGTCTGTTAGGGATTTCCACAGTATTTCTCCACCTTCTTTTAAATGCTCCGCTAATATTCCATCCTGACCAGGACTTTTGTTATTTTTCATTTCTGAAATGGTGTCTATTACTTCATCAAGCAGTACTTTTGGGATTTCCTCATTGCACTTTTCATTTGTTCGTTCAATTTGTACGTCTTGGTATATATTTGAATAGAAATTTTCGCAAATGTTCATAATTCCCTTTCTATCATATATTATCTCACCTTTTGTGTTTTTTAGACAAGGCATCCAATTTTGTCTTCTATTAAGTTTCTTCCTAGTTACTTTTAAAGATTTATTGTTTTCAATAACTTCTTTTATTTTATTTAAGTTGAAAGACCTGATATCATTTCTTATCTCCTTTCTTACCAATTTTCTTGTTTCTACAAATTCTATATTTTCTCTTGTTCCAAGATGTCTTCTTTTTCTCATTTCTTCTCTCTTCTTTATTAGGTCTTTTGTATTTTGGCTTAGCTTGCTGGAATTGTTTTTAGTATTTTTAAAGGCTTTAGACATTTCTTCATTTGTTTTTTCAATTGCTGAGTAAATATTTTCCATTTTTTCAGTTGTCGATGTATATGCTTTGTCTGCGAGTAGGTTTAATTCTCTAGATAGATTCAATTTGAAAGTTTCTCCATGCATATGTAATGTCTCCCCATTTAAGTTGAATTTCTTTCTTATGAATTTTCTTCTTGTTCCTGTTACTACTTCTATTTTTGCTCGTAACATCCTGTGATCACTGTCAAAATCAAATTTATTTATTACTGAGACATCTTTAATTATTTCTAATTGGCTACTGAGAATGAAGTCTATTTCATTTTTAGTTTTTCCATCAGGTGATTGATAAATAAATTGATACTTCATGAAGACACTTAAAACTATTCTTCGATAAACTGCTCTTGCAATAGGCTTAGACCTAATAAATGTATCAATATATAAATATTTAAGTATTCATGTAAACAATAAATTCATATGGACCAATACTAATAATTTTTGTAATACAACCTTATTATAAAAAAAATTAACACTTTTACTTAAATATCTCAACCGTACAAGCATCGCCTAATGGATTCTGGGTTCTGGGTTGGATAATGGTACCTGGGTTCGAATCCCGGCGATGGCATGGATGTTTCATTTCTTTCCTGTATTTGTCTGCTTTTCTCCTTCTCTTCTTCCGCTGTCTATGATACTGATATGTATTCCAAAATTCTAGGGTTTGTGCGATATTTGTAAGGATAAAAGTAGTTCCCGCGGCCCTACTCAGAGTGAAGGAAAAAATAAGGAACTGAACTCCATGAATATATTGGGTCTAACCAAAATAAAAACAACAAACAAACAAACATGTTTCATCACATTAAGAATATCTTTTCCATTTAAACAAAAACATATTATTTCAAGGCTTTTGTTGATTAAACTATGGATTACACTGCTTAAATGAAAACAGAAATGAAAACATTGAAAGGCTATTAAAGAAAACACTTACTTTAATTTTCTCAAAGTATAACACATTAAATGCAGGAACAACAACGAAAGTATCCAATTAAAGTCAACTCAACAAATTAATTGTTAAAATTTTAAAACGTAATCATTAAATAAATTTTTCTTAATGACAATCGAAATTATCTAGACATTTTTGGAAGATAGGTCCATAATAACACAATAAGCCGGAAACAATTTTGCGGAAATTTAGATTATGCAAATGGGTTGTACTTTTCCGTTAAAATATTAAAGTTAATAATAGCAAGCAGAATTATTCTCGTTGATTAACTTACGAAGCAGCTTTTAAAGATTAAGTAAAGCTTTTAAAGTATGGTGCCTCCCTTGTGTCAATGTGACCACTCTTTCTCTGTGCGTGATTTAATTACAGGCTGATGCATTCAGCCTCTGTTTTAACTCCCCCAAACCCGGATTCAAGTAAAATAGAATTTTGTTTTCGTCGTAATTTCGAGCGTCGCGAAAGATTAATGCGGTAGTGAAGACTGTAAATTAAAGTCTGATAACTGCATTATCTTGCGTTAATTTTGAGCCGTTTGTGTATCAGTTAATTGTGCAAATTATTAGGCGCTAACTCATTAGAGGACACTGTCGGAAGAGGAGTTTATGTCTGCTCTCTACTTAAGGCAAATCGCATGTTGAAGCCTTCTTCTCTAAGCTCTTACGATGAAGTGTTTTGCTTTGGTTACATAATCAGCATTCATTCTTCGTAATTGAAATGCAGAGGTGTAGTTTAAACTCCCACCCAAACGTACCCTCCTTCCCTCCCTCCTTCCCAGCGCCTTTACCTCCGCCTCTTAATCAATACGGAAAATGCACCGTTCCTTACACGCCGGTGTCCATGCATTCTGGTCGTCGAAACTTAGCCAAATGGTTATACAGCACATTGGAGAGAAAACTCCGTTTTCTGGGGCCGTAACGGCGAACCGGAGTCAAGGGGTATCGTCTGGTGAAGTCATCACGAAACGGCGCAGAAAAGAAAGAAAAAGTAATTGAGACGAAAAAGTACAGCTTTATAAATAAAAGAACTTGATAGCACCCACTACTTGACGGACGCAAACGCTCTCTCTTTTAAAACAGTCGCGAATTATTTTTTTTTCTTTTGGGAGGCAAAACGAAGCGTGGAAATTCTCTGCCATTTGCTCGGAAGAAAATAAATCAGAAGTTGTACCACAGTAGTTCTTCGCACCCCTCTCTTCCCCATTCGCAGTTGAACAATGAAATGGCGAGCAGGTTGTTCATCATTCCATAATGCCACCCTCTTATCGTAACTGTATTTAAATTATTTCTTTGAAACTGAAAAATTTACTGCAGCGGTTTCCGTTGTGCAATCTTCTTGTTTTACTGTCGGTCGAAGAATATGCTTTCATTTTCGTGTTTCGCCAGCGCTTTTTTTCGCTGTGTATATATATACAGAAACTTCTCGCTGTGGTGTATCTGCTTTTTCGTCGTTGCTGCATTATGGTTTTCTCCAGAATCTGTCTCTAGAAGAACTTGTGTGTTGTCCTCTTTTGCGAGTTTCATTTTCAGACGTTTACTCAGTGGAGCCCAGAAGAAAATAAAAAAATAGAGGGTAAATAAACACAGAAAAATGCCTTTGCGAATGAAGTTGACATTGGGCGTCTCATTTTCAGTCTGGACATAAGTGTCTTCGGTGACTTGGAAAGTACCAGAGCACTCTTTCTCTAATGGTAATAGGACTGCTTTTGCTCTTTATCCTTTCCATTTACGACTGTCGTAAAGAAAATAGCTTTTTGGTGTATTTATTAGAAGGTCTCATTGGAGAATATAGTGGGAGAGGGAGTTTGGTTCGGAGATTGGTTGGGCATCGGCGAGACAGGGGAGGGTGTGAGAAGAGCAAACGCAATAAAACTTTCAGTAATTACTATCGGTTGTTTGACCTCGCGTTGGTTCCTCCCGCAGAAAGCCACATCATACGCCAATATCCTGGAATATAAAACAGGGATATTAAAACGGAGCAAACGGACGTCTCATCAGTTATTAGCGCCAACAAGTCTTGTTTAGTTCCGCGTTTAATGCCATAGGACGGTCGTACCCGGCGCGCACTTTAGAATTTTTCGCTGTAATTCTGGTAGGTTTACCAGTGAGTTCATTTCTGTGCCGCTTCATAAGCAGAAACACATATGCCTAGTTTTCCAAAATATCTCATGAATACTTGCAAAGCCGTAATCCGGGCGACCGAATGGGATTTACATTGTTCCGTGTGTTTGTGTGGAGTTGCGCATAATGTGGAGTAATCCAATTCCGAACAAGATGTCTCTTTCCCGACTGGCAACCTTTACAAAGCAGTAATGCGGTCATTGGCATATGATGTAGAGGGCAATTACCTCTTAAGTTTCGTAGAAGGTGGATTTCTTAATTGAGCTATTTGTCACAACAAGAATCCCTTATTTCCCTTAATAAATAAAATAAAATCCTGAGGTCTTCGCAAGTTTATCTTCTTAAAGAGAAAATCTTTTGAAAAATAATGTAAGATTCATCTGAAAACTCAGAAAAGCTGGATTAACGATTGTTATTTAATAAACTTTCTTTTATCGGTTCTTAGTTTTATTATTTATATTCTGTTATGGAAGGGAAAAATTTCACAAACTCAAAATTTTGTCCTTTGCGAAAAGAAAGCTACGAACTGTTTTATGTGAGCCGTCCATTAGGAGTTCTAACAACTGTTCTGATTGGATGAATGTTATCGGATGACAATTATAGAGAAAGGCTAAACAAATCATCTTTTTAGCTTCTATAATAATATAATAGCTGAAAATATAATCTTAAAAATAAGAAAATACTACCATTACAACCAAATAAAATCCTTATCATGAATTTAAAATGTATTAATTGCCTTCTTTAATTTCTTAGAAAGTAAAGTTACTGAAAAACATTAAGCCTCTTTAATGAATTTTTGTTTTGTTTAAGGCCTGAAAATAATAGAAAAGTCTTCTCAATTACATATTACCAAAAATTCATTCACATAAAACATGCAACTTAATAATAAAGAAAATTAAAATTTTCAAAAATTGTATGACTATTTAACTACTTGTAGGTAATTGTTCGCAAATATATAAAATTAACATACCTTTCAAGAACAGAAACACATTATCGTAAATATCTGCTTGCTCTCTCTCTCCGTATATTTCTACTTCTACTATAATATTTACATACACACAAACACACAGCATTTACATATCTAGCACTTCCAATCCAGCGCTCTGGAAGAACAGAATTGAGGAGAACACGTGCTACAGATGCGGATAATCATCTCCTGCGTTTGCCACCAAGATCGCTAGATCTAACACCGTGTGACTTCTTCCTATGGGGGTACGTGAAAGACATCCCTAACACCCAGATCCATTAATGACGTAAAGGAATCATCCATGCTGTGGAGGCCATCACATACAAAAAAAAAGGCGCTCACATAGAAGGAAGTTTTTTGACGCATCAAAACTTCCAATTGAAAGATGTCGTGACTCTATACATTAAGCAATACAGAAAATACACGTCTTTCAAACCTCACCATTATTTATATTATTCCAGCCTTCTATGGATAAAACCAATTGTCGTATAACTTTGACTTTTGGTAGGGACACTAAGGAGAGGATGTGGAAGAGAATTACATACAAAAATATTTTAGTTCCAATTTTCGCCACCAGGCACATAAAAACATTTTCTCAGTGAATGACGATACCATTTATGCAATCGTTAAAAGATCGAGTGCAACTGGTAAAATTGTTGTGTCAGAACAGAAATCTTGCTACAATTCCGAAGATTGAGAGGCTTACGACGAGGTCCAAGACAGAAAAATGGCATCGTAAAATGATTTTAAAATTGAAAGAACAAGTTGGCCAGTCATAACTCCTGGGAAGGACGGAACTATTCTCGATCAGCAGGTTGAAGACATTACTGTAAATACGGAGGAAATTATTATGACAAATGTATAAGGAAGTAGAAGTGCACAAGGTGTTGCACGACGAATGTGCTTGATCTTTGACTGTCCAGACGGTCGTACGACACATTCTGCAATTGTATTTAACCAGAAATACCTATGTTCAGGCGATTCATTTCTGTGACGGACATTTGCCGTTTCTTGCACGAATGGAAGTGGAGAACGATTGCCCTGAAATATTTTTTGGACAAATGAAGCCTTTTCCACCTTAATGGTGCCGCTAATACAGCTGCAGAATTTGGGCAAAGGACAATCCACAAGTCGTTCAGGAGATCCCATTACTTTCGCCTGAAGTTACTGTGGAGTGTGGATTTCCGGCAAAATTCATCACTGATTCTTTTTTTATTTCGAAGAGATCCTTCGCACACGTTCTGTTACACGTTAATGACCAGCGCTACCATTGCATGTTGATTACTTACCTTGTTCCAGCCCTTGAGCAGTGAGGATGGCTCGAAACGACTGTTATGCAGGATGGTGCCCTCCACAGTTGTACGTGTCAAGCTGCTTCGAGGACATTTCACTTACGAAAGATATTAGTCACCGTACAGCGTGGCCTCCACGTTGGCCGATCTGAACCCCTGTGATTTTCGGTTTTGGAGATGTTAGAAGAACAATGTGTATCGGGAAAATATCCTTACTCTAAGAGACCTTAAGGCTAGTATTACACGGTCTGTCAGTAGCATCTCACTTGATAACTTACGTTAGTACCGTCATATGGGGTGACTTTGAACATTATTTGGAAGATTTTATTTTTATTTTTTTGCAAAAATATTTCAGACATGGATCTTGTAGCTTGGGAAATTTAATCGATTGTCGAGTGAAATATATTTAGATTTAACAGTTTTTGAACCAGGAAAAAAAATTTAAGCTCAGACGTAAAACTAGCGTAAAATTTGTCACTAAACTTTTATCTACTCTTATTCTGCTGTAAGTATGGTACTCAATTTTTTTCAGAGAATGGCAGAAAAACTGTGAGCAGAATGACATATGGTTCCTATTCTTGAGTAAACTATTACCTTCGAAAAACATTTTTTTCTTCATTTCATGGGATATAATTGAACATTTTGGTTTTCAAGGAATGTAACACAATTTTGTTTTGTAGGAAGAGTATATATCATTGCTGGCCATTGGATGTTGCTACATTTCGTTCCATTAAACAACAGTGGATGTCGGTCCTGAGTAAATAGAAGCCATGATAAATCAAAATTTTCAATGTTGCTAAACGATTTGTGGCAAGCAATCCAACCAGAAGTAAAAAAGAATTACAGTAGAATTTCGTGCCACGGGTATCTCCCACTACATTGTCAAGTAGTGTTGTCAAAAATCAGAGGGGAGGAAGGAAGTGTCTTCAGATTGAACCAGATAGAAGTGTTGGAACACAAGTGTTGATATCTCAAGGACATTCCACGAATAACGATAGATCCAGTTCAGAAGATGACCCTAATGAAGACGTTTCAGTTGCCAGTAAATCGTCTGAGAAAGCACTGGAAATTTAAGCAAGGAGTTAATAAAAGATTAATCTTACATTTAAGATTAACAGTGTAGCATAGTGCCTTCCCAGTATATATCAGTATGTAACACATCACTATCCCGTGTTTCTTTCCTAAACTTCAATAAAACAAAACTTCTATAAGGCAAATTTTACTCTACTTTACATCAAAGCGTTCCTTACAAGATAGAGAATTTTTCTGGACCAAGAAGTGTTCTAAGATTAGCTTGTAACATCACGTAAGTTACAACTGAAATACGTCACTTAAAACAAATCAAATATGTTTCATTTTTTTTACTCTGTAGTTATAAATTACATCCAGATAAAATATTTATATATTAATGTAGAGAATTTTAAGCTGAATCAAATGGTGGAGTTACTTTGGATAAAACATATGTCTGTAAGATGAATAATGGAGAGAGAGAGAGACAGACAAACTAGCGTTCAAAGTCACACAACATTGAGGGAAACTTTGAACATCAACATTTTATTTTATTTCTTTAGCATCAAGAAGATTATGTCTTTTATGCTGTTACAGATTTGAAGCTAACCAAGTGAGATATACATGGGTAAAACAACGAACACGTGACCTTAAAACAAAGCAAGTTATTGCAAAATACATTTCTAAAAATGTAGAATGTACCGCTTGACGGTACCATAGAAGATGCGATTCTTCGGTTCCACAATTTACAGATCAAGGAGGATATCATATCGAACATCTGCTTCCTCAAACACGTTCTTGTTCTGCATCTTTTGTAAATAGGGGTGCCTCCCAATCTTAATAATCACAACGACAGATGTACATCGCAACACCAGCGCCACATATTCATCTGGTGGCGAAAATTGGAACTAAAGTATTTTTGTGCATAATTCCCTTCAGCGTCTTCTCCTTAGCATACCTATCAAATTTCAAAGCTGTCCGACAATTGGTCTTAGTAGCGCTGGAGTAGATGAACTTTAATAATAAGCACTCTGTATATTATATATTTATCTATATTATTTTGTTACTTAACGGGCAATTTGGTTGTTAATGTAGAACTAAATTTAGAAGAACCCTTTATCTGTCTGCACAAAATATTCAGAATAGACCGAAAACATCGTAAAACAATTGAAAAATGTTTTACCTTAAAGTCTTTCTATTCATTGAAATGAGTTTCATTATTATTAAAATTTCATTTGTCAGGAATTAATGTTCATCTTAATTAGATACTCGTTTCAGACAGAAATATAAAGGAAATTTTGAGAATAAGCATTTAAATACTGCTGTAATTTTAAAACTCGAAAATAAACGGAAATGTGCTGATGGAAAATGATTGAAGATGAAATCACTGCCATCACTGAAAATTATTATGCAAGAAAAAGAAAAGTTTCGTTACTGGTATTTTTTTGTTAACTAAGAAAAGTATAAAAATTGATGACGAATTACAGTTTTAATTTAATTAAAAAAAGTCTTAAAGTTATCTGGGTGAGAGATTTCAGTGCAATTTATATTTTAAAAGTTGCATTTTCGTTTTATTTTCTGTGTGCTTTATTTGTCCTGGATGTTTTGCTATTAAGTATTAGGAAAGTTCTTCCCGAACTTGTTGGAAATTGTCAGCAGTTTTTGTAGGCTTTTGATGTTTGGCATCTGCTCTCCCAGTAGAACAATGCGGCTGAGAAGGACAGTGTCTGGGGACGTCGTACTGCCAGCGGAGGCGTAGAGACCGTCTTTAGGGTCAGACGACGGTGCCGTTTTGTTTTACGAGGGAAATGAGCCGATACACACCCGGTGGGTGGTACCGGAGAAACTACAGCGTAATAAAATAATTCCTGCTCGTAGCGTTCTCACCGCATTAGCCCCTATTAAGGAACAACGGTGCAACAGCGGAGGCAGATGAGGCGGGACTGCGTCCCTTGTCATTTACCAACAATTCCGCCGCATAACCGACGCAATCAGACAAGGAAGAGAACACCAGCACGGTCGTTTCAGTAATGCCAATTATCCCCACCTACTCTGCCTACCTGGGCAAGTTGGTTGGTAAGACTGTTTTCGACTTAGGCTTTACAGGCTTATTTCATTTGAGCAACGGGAGGTCAGGGTTTAAATGCAGAAGAGTCAACATCAAATTCGATGCCTCTAAGTTGGCCTCCGGCTGCGGGGGCGAAGAAGGCTTTCCTCCCTAATTTAATGAACCTTTTCCAGGTTTGGTGTTCGCTCCGTTTAGACTCATCTCAGTGAAGCTAATTTGCTTAATGATATTTCTCGAATAAAGTATTTAATTGCACTCAGTACTTACTTCACTACAAGGGTTTGAATGGAAAAAATCGTGAAATTAACTTTATTTACACCAGGATTTTTTTTTTTTTTTTTGATACATTGATTCAAAATATCTCGCCAGAAGATAAAAACTGTTTGTTTTGCCGTGGAATTAAATGGTAGGCAATGCCATTGTAATTTTTATTTGTTTAGTTTGTCCTTTTTTTTTCTCCTTATCTCATTGTTGGAGAATCTCCTTATCTTTTCTCCTTATCTCATTAATTCAACAACTGAAAAAGAATTATCTCGACAAAGGCGAGTCTTACAGTTTAATTTATTTATTCACGTATTCAAAAAAAAAAAGTCACATAATTTTGAGTGAATTTTTGTAAATATTTTTTAAGCAAACATTGAGATCTGTCGAAGTGCTTGTAAGCATTATGTTCTATCATCAAAATTATCCTATTTTTTTTTGAAGATTTGGTTGAATAGCTTTTTATTATGAAGTGCTGTAAATGATTTGAAAAGAGATCTGAAGTATTGACATTAAGAAAAAAAATCTCAAGACCATCGTGTAAATATTTATTAGTTTTGAAATTGTCCGCTGTGGCGCTATCTGAAACAATAAATTGAATCTCTATAAAAGTTTTAATATCAGCTCTTTCGTTGTTTAAACCAATTAGATGAGTATCCTAGAAAAATGTATAATTTTATCAATAGATGCCTATCATCGAATGTAACTTCAACAATAGTTATATTCCTCTGTCTAGACGTAGTCTTCTATCTTTCTATCTTCTAAACTATTTTTGTTTTGTTTTGACTGATCTAAGTTATCTTTTAATTGATATAAACATGATATTAAGAAAGTATCGGCTTCTGAAACTGTCTATGAATATTATATGACAGTCTATATCAGTCTATGACTTTTCTTAGCTACTTCAACATTTAATGTTCAATAGCCTTAAACAAGCTAAGAAACAAGTCATCAGCAAATAGAAAGATGTTTGCCTAAAGTGACTATGCAAACAATGAAGAATATTTTAACGAACAAAGTAGTCTATTTTCTCTACCATAGGCTACTTTGTTTGTTAAAATATCTACTCTATTAAATATTTATTCTTATATAGATTGCATAGTCACTTTACGATTAGAGCTGGCTTAAATGGAACTTCGTTCCTGATATTCATAATATCGTGTGCCCCTATTATGTGAAGATTATTGCATAAAGTTGCCTCAAGTTATGGATATCATCAGTCTTGGATTGCCAGACATAAAATAAAAACATGCTTATATATGGGCTTCTTTACAATACCATATACTTTACGAGTACAGCAACTTAGCAATCTCCAATAGTGCTGATTTACTGTAGGATCCTTAATATCCTGACGGATATCTTATGGTTAAAACTATATTGCGGTTTGACATTCGTCAAATATGGATGGCGTGACTGAAGACTGTCAAAAGATAAATGATTAACAAATCTTAATACTTTCGAAAATAAATTTGGTGGGAAATGTCACAGGATGGATATGATTGACTGGCCTAAGGCACGATTTCTCAAATTCGTGTTTTTTTAATGAGTCATTTATTTTAAATGTTATATAATTTTGATAAATTACGGGGATTCAGTAATAATGAACATAGTTATTTATTTATGCCTTTCAGCGCGAACTTATAATCTTTATTTATTTTATTTTGAATAACTAATGTTATTTATTCAAGAAATAAGTAATTTAAATGCTGAAATAAATTGAACCAAGAAAAAAATATAAGTATTTAAGCCAGTTATACATACAAAATCATGGTTGATCGAAATGTAAGAAAGTGAGGATTGCGACAGCTTAATAATAAATAAATAAATACAATATATCAATATATTTGCTCAGAATTTTTTAACAGGATCCTTTAAATCCTTTAGATAACTTTTCTTCATAAACACTGAGACGATCAACATCGTGGAATCAACTCTTTTAAAATCATTGCTGACAACTTTTCACCTACCTAACCCCCAGAATGAGATGAATTACTTCTGGAATTATTGTGAAGAAATGGGTTCATCATTCTTTGACAGAAACGAAAGATATGAAGAAATGTATTGCGCGAAACGCTTCGAAAGTAATGATGAAAAGGAATAAGGAATGAAACACTGACTGCAGTATTTGGACTCTAAGTTTTATGCTTAAGAAATATTGAAGTCGCCTTCCCGAATTATCTAGAAAAATTGATATGAAAAATTGCCGAATAAATTCTGGGCTATTCAACATTCCCTATGTGTTTCCAGTGATGACAAGCTTTTTTTATTCTTCCTTCCTGATCAGTCCTAGAAGCCAATCCTAGACCAAAACTACTCGTGAGAGATACAATATTACAACAGCCAGAATTAGTGTAACTTTTAAGTACTTTGATTTTATTTTTGTAACGATTTCTAGTAAACGGTTTAACGTAGTTTGATGGATATCGGATCTTCATTTGATCACCACAGTCACCTATGCATGAACGTATTGTTATAGTTGATATATGTATATATGTGTTAGTTACATGTTAGTTAAAGATCTGTTCACTTTAACTTTCCAATTTAAATTTTTAAAATTACAATTCCTTCTGTAAAAACAAATACCAATTAATGGCTATATTTTGACATTGTGTTGGAACACTGTGCCTCGTGTAATACAAGTCCTGGAATTCCCTTCTTTAATTATCCAGCGAATCAATTGGAACACTTGCGTCGAATTGTGCATGTTACAACGACGACAAGCTTGCGCTGGAGGAGGTTGTTGGGCAATTGAAAGCGGCCTCCCCCTCCTATCACGTCTCTCCCTCCCCGCTACACCGAAATCGTTTCCTATTCCATTTGGAAGGTTGGTGTTGGAGTCACTTTCGTTTGCATATACATATTGTTTGATTTCTGACTAGATTAAGTGCTGTTGTATCCTCATTGATGCTGAGTGGACAACACCTAGAATCACTACAATCCGATAAAATCAATGGCAGTGGAACAATGATGGTTACATTTAATTCGGTTTTGGAAATGAGACTCGGAGATCATAACCTCCCACTCCGCCCCCAATCCCGCTTTCCTATTCATCAATACAAGACATTCGAATTCCATTGTGGATGGGAATCGGTGAGCGGCATCTCCCTTGTCCTTTTCATACCATTGTACATCGACTCACTCCAATTGATAACGTGGGAATTGAATTTACAGAAACATCTGCTCTGAATATTTTTTCTTTCTTTCTTTCTGATGATATTTGATTTTTTTTTAACTCTCGCGAATTTCCATGCAGCCAATGCGAAAGGATCTAGGCAACTGTTAATGGCACCATAACAAAGGTGAGTTTGGAATCCAGGCTCGTCTTCGGCAATCTTCTTGCCAGAATCTAATGAAAAGTTGTGGAGACTCAGATGTTCGAAAACCTTCTTTATCTTCAAGGAGACTAACGCCGAACTATATATGGCCGTGGATTTAGTGAAAGGAATCTCGTTTTTTTTTTTTTGCGTAAATTTGTCTCTTTTCCCATTTCGCCAAAGATTTTTTACCCCCAGTTCATCCCCTTTGAATTGACTTTCTTGCAAAACCCTTTTTTTTTATTTCTTCGTGAGATCAAGAACAAAAAGTTTTCTCAATATTGCGTTCGCTTCGCAGCTTTTAATCTCTCGCGATTCAATAATTGAGGCATTATTTTTTTGACAATTTTTTAAATCTTTCGAGAGGGGTTTAACACTTTTTCTTTCCTAGAAGTCACGTTCATGGTTTTAAGGAAATGAATGCATTATCAAATTATTTACTTATATTCAGAAGTAAAGAATGTATTCATTATGAATAATATGTCGAAAAACAAAATACTGTAGCAAGACTCAAATGACTTAGCATTTTAAGTTGTATGGGCCATTTATTTATCAAAGCTTACTGTATAAAGAACAATCATGATTTATATTTAATATATTTTATGTAAAATTGAGGTTAAATTCTTTACATATGTGTTTGCATTTGTGCTAATTAATAAATTATCAACTTAACTTTATCTTTCATACGTAGAAAACAGTAAAAATATGTTTAAATGTTTCTTGGGATCACTGAGCTATAAGATACTGGGTGAATCCAACTGATGAAGGTTAGGAAACCTGAAACAGCTGTTCTAGATTCCCAGTATCGAAAAAGCTAAAAACAGATCAGTTATTCGTTATTTATGTGCGTGTATGTTTTTTATTGTGATGTTAATATTACTTCCACATGTTAAACTTGTTGTTAAGTAAAAATCACTATTTATATCTAGAATTAAAACCAGTCATCTCAACTTTTGATTTGAGATTGCCAAAGAGGTTTGCAAAATATTTTTATATTTGTTATTTTAGTTAAACAACAAACAGGATATTTTATAAAAAACAATAACTTTTTTTTTAAGTTTTTAAGTTTTTTTTACCTGTCCTAATATCAGTATATGGCCGTGTTGGCGTGGTCGTGCGGTCTCGGCCCACCCCCAGTATCTGTTCCCTAGTATATCTACGGCTTCTCCTAGGGGTTCGCCCTTCGGGGGTCACTAGGTTCCGTAGACCGCGTAACTTCGTATATACGAAGATCGCACATCATGATGATGATGAATATCAGTATATCGTAATAGTATGTTTCATCAAAACCTGTATTTTTTTCAATTTCTTCATCATAAAAATTTATTTTCAATCTTTTGTCTTGAGTTACCTTACAGATTTCTTAAAATTGAGCAATTATAAATGATTCTGAATTCTTTCAGTTCTTCGATGTTAGGGAATTCTAAAGGAAATTGTTATTGTAATCGGTAAGAAATTACTCGATGGAGTCTGCATCACAACATGATGAATTTTATTTTTTCGTTATTTCTAGCTATTTCGTTATGGGTAAATACAATTCTAGCGTCTATCAACAACATACTGGTTAAGTGTGTAAAAGCTGCTTTAAATTAAACATAAAACCAATATAAATGGAAATGTGAGAAAGTTTATTATTATTATTATTATTATTATTTATTATAACTTATTAAAATCGATGAGGTATTTAGTTTAGGATAGATTGCTTTGTTTTTTATTTAGAAGTAATGCCAAACTAGATTTGACTGCAATGCTCACTAGATCAATCTAAATCTTAACATATTTTTAAATTTTGTTTTATTAACTTTTATTAATTTTCCGCACTTTAAATAGCAAGCCAATTTATTAAAGAGCCGGAAGTCCATATCTTTTGGGATTCTAATTTCCCAAAAGGATTAGGCGGAAGTTCTGGCTTTGCGATCCAGAATTCTGCTTTAGCTAATGTGCTACGGACGAATAGAAAGTTTGACTGAGCGGAATGGCTTGTGTGCTTCTGACGCTGTGAGCTGGAACGGACTTTGGTAATGGGAGCAATCTGGTGTCTCTTGGCTCTGGATCTAAGCTCCGGGTGCTTCTGTGAAGAGGGAAAGATTGCATGAAGGATAGCCCGTACGTTTCTCTCCGCCCCCCCTTTTTTTTTTCTTCCGGGCAATTTAGAGACTTCCACTCTCATTGCCATTAAAAGCTTATTCGAGAGATTCGGTTCCTTTTGCGCATATTTAATGGAACTTATTATAGGGCACTCACAGTGACATCTCCAAAGCACGAACGGACAATTAGCTGTTGTGTCATTTTCAACGTTTTCTGCAGGATTCAATAATCACACTGGTATTGGCATCGAAATGCACTCCGAGGATCGAGTGAATTGCGAAAATCCATGGATCCTGGTATGCTGTACCGCGTATTGCGCTTACTCATCAAATATTCGTGGAGTATCCCCTTCCCCTACCCTCCTTCCACCCAATACCCCGCTCATCTTCAATTACGAATTGATTTGCCAATGATAAGCCGAAATGGTGCTCGCTACCACCGAGGTCCATTAGCAATTCGAGAAACATGTCACGGGAGCGCAACTTCATTAAAGATGAGGAACAACTTTTGGCTCCACCTCCTCCTCCGCCAAAAAAAAAAAGAAAAAAAAAAATGGGAAGAGGGTTGTTGGATCGAGTCGCTAAAAAATTGCAATCGCAATATGAAATATGGAGACGCTTAAAAGTTTTATCGGAATAGCACGCTCGAGTGAGAAAGAAGTTCCCGCTCGAAATTACTGGGGAATTAAGGAACCGAGAGTCGCAAAATCTTGAGGGTTTACCAGGGCGAGGGTGGAAGATCCCGTAGAATTTACTTTTCGTTGCTTGAGAGAAATACACTGCGAGAGGGGCTTCTAAGAGAAGATCCGAGGCTGAAGACGGAGGAGGAAACATGTATCGTTTCTGAAAATGATGAAATACAATTTTATGTGTCGGTCGATGAACAATTACGAAGAAAGAAAAACACAGGGAACCTTGAGTTGCGCCGCGACTGGAAGGTAATATTCGTCTTCCAACAGCAGCGAATTGCCGGGTCCGGTGCTGTACTCACTCACTTGGAAAACAGAAATCCTGGAGAAATTCTTATTTACCGATTCAATTTGCCAGGGAATAAGAGCGGAGGCGTGATCCAATAAGGGGTTTTGGATGATTGTGTTGTCTGTCTGCCCGTCTCCGGTTCCTTTCTTATCTGCCTGCATCGCTCAAGTATGTTTGAGCGAACGGCACTCGAAGAAGACACGACATCACTAAATCTACATTTCCCTTTTACTTCTCGCGCTGCATCTACATTAACAATGTTATTTTATTCTTTGTCGCCGGATATTATCTTATTATCCCGCCACCCTCATCCCACTCCTTAGATTAAACTGGGCCGCCGGAGGGTGTTCCCGAGGCAAGCAGAGCTTTGCGTTTTCCCCCCGCGGGCAGTTTGTAGGAGGTGGACAGTCGAAAATTCCCCGTCGTTTACTCTCCAAACTCGGCCGTATTGATCGTCTTCGTCTGCGCTGCCTGGGAAAGAGAGCCTTTGCGCGAACCATTTCCTCCAGGTCTTAGGAGGTCAGGTCGTAGGTTCAAGGATATATACGGCTCCTCTTCGGACAGTGTTCGGAGACAGGAAATAAAAGAAACGCCTTATGCACCCGTCAGCGTTTATGGCTCGAAAAGATATCTATACTTTTCTTCGCAAGGACCGATTTATTAATATAAATCCCGTTGTGTCTTCCGTTTAAAACTGGAACCGTTGAACTCAGTGAATAATTATTCAATTCAATTTTCAAGGCTTCGTCAAGGCTTGAAGCTGAGCAAACGCAATTCTCAACTCTGAATCAATGTATGGTTTTGAAATTATAAAGAATAGAAAGAATGTAAACGTCATTTGATTGACTAAAATGAAGCAATTTTTATTAAATGATGTCGATGGATATCATTGTTTGCTACAGTGCGTTTACTGCACTACTTTAAAGATCGTTTTACTTAAAGCCCCTTTGTTATTTACTGATTATTTACTACTGGAGGTAAAGATAGATGTTCGATTCAAATTTCTTTGCCATATCTTCGTTTTCATACAGAATTAAGAAAATTTGAAACTAATTAAATTATGTCCTCAGAATTAACCTGCGGCCGGTAGTAACATTTTCGAAGACGGTTGTTGTAATCTATTATTGTAATTTAGCTTAAAATATCCGGAGTTGCTAGGGGAGGGGGTGGGGAGTTCTTATTTTCCCTTTCTTCGCAACCCTATCACATCAAACCTTCCCCAATTGTTGCCATCGTTGCAGAAAAACATTTGCGTAATTCCCATTGTCGCCACCATGTCCATTAAGTGGCGCTATTTCAGAGATTTTGCCCGTTTTCACTCCCTTGAATGTGGTTAATTTGGTTCCAAGGTAGCCTATAATTTCCGCAGGATTGTAGAGAGTATGTATGCAAAATTTGGTTCCGATTAGTCAAACGGTATAAAATTCTATAGAGAACATACAAACTTTCACTTTTGTGTATTTTATATGCAAAGCTATTGTTTTCTTTTAAAGAAACTAGGCCATTCCCGTTTCTGCCCCTGGTAAGTATGAGATAATCCAAGAAGAATCGATTCCAAGCGGTTATGGCAAAAAAGTGATATTTTATTCCTTTTTGCATGAACGCTTATTTGATAGCAAATAGAATAAAAGTAGGATTGGATATTGGGGAACCAGAAGTAGTCCAATGGTTAGCGTTCCTGACTGCAAGGACAAAGGTCCTCGGTTCGAATCCCAGGCAAGGCGAAAAAAAAAAAAGAAGAAAATTTTATAATCTGACTTTCTCAGCAAGGGAAACTAATAATTAACAACTGCGCCAGACATAATTAAAATAACAGATTTTAGTACCGGTATTATAGATTATATGTGGTGGCTCACTCGATTTCTTAACAAAATTACACTTTTTCAATTTCATCTTTATCTTTAAGTATCATCTTGGGTAAATTTCCTTGTAAACCTTTAAAACATCATCCTTTTAAAATGGTAGAATAATAACAGAGATTTAAGAAAAGTAAAAATTTGAATGTCATGAAATAACTAATGCAAAATCAGGTTCAATATCACCTATTTTTGCAGAGAAAACAAAAGAATTTAATATCTGGTTTGCAACAGCCTTTTTTGAACCAACTTATCCATGAAATGACGAAAAATAATCTAGTTAATTGAATTAGTGAATGGAGTTGAGTTAGGGGATGGAAGAGGATTTAATAACTTATTCATGAGAATGCTTTCTTTAAGAAATAAATTCTACCGTAAACAAAAGATTTAGAAAAACTAATAAAATTAATGTTATTATCTCAATGCAGTTTTCAATTGTTTAGATCATTTTTTTTCCATTTTATAAAGTTTATTCTTACATAACTTCAATCGATCTTTTCATTGAACGATTAAAAATATTTCACCTTTATTTTTTATTTAACCTTTTTTAGTCTAATAATTATAACACTTAATTACGTAATTACGATGTAACGTAAAGATTAATTTTAATTTTAACTGTTAGTATTACACATCTAAAACAGCGGATCTCTAGAAATTATGTTAGTTTTGTTTTTAGAGGGGAAGGCATTTTTACATTTCAATCAAAATTAATATATGATAAAAACCACATTTTAAAAATATATATATCTAAAAATTTTAATGAAAAAAAATCAGAATTCAATGTGTCGCCATCAATAAGAATTCAACTTATCATTGTTAAATGTTTGTAATCAGTTAAGTTTAATTGAAATACATTAAACTTAATATATAAAAATGAATATTTCTTTCTTTGTTTGTCCCGTTTGCGTTCCTATACCATTCATCGGATTGCGATGAAATTTTGGTGAGTTGTTGTGCGCATGCCCGCGAAGGTTTCCGAATTAGTAGAACCATTTTACAATATCTGGTGCGCGAGTCGTTGCAACAAATGAGTGTATTTCCGGTTTCAATGTTTGCAGTTTCCGGTGCGACTCGCATTTGCAATGACCATCAAAACAGCAAAGGGACAATCACTACAAGTGTGTGGACTAAATTTGGAAAATCCATGCTTCACACATGGTCAGCTGTATGTGGCTTGCTCACGCCTCGGAAAACCTTCTGATTTATTCGTGTATGCACCAGTCGAAAAAACAAAAAATATTGTCATCCAAAAGCACTTCAGTAAACAATTAAAACACAAATACTTTCTTTCTTTGAGTTGGCATTGCAACGCATGCCGGATACAGCTAGTAAGTTATACAGAGTAAAAGTAGCGTTTGAAATAAGTTTTTAGTATTCATTTTGTAATTCGGTTGTTTCACAAGCTGTTAAGATAGAGTTTTTTGGTCAAAAAATTTATATACACTTATTAGCTTCCATACATTCTTAATTCTTGTAATATTTTAGCGAAATTCAACTGAAAATGCAGATTAAGTAGGATTAAAAACCTTGCTCTTATTTTGTATTGGCCAATAATAGTAATGGGATGGAAAGTTTTTTTTTTTTGCTTCTGTCTTTCTTGCAGCAGGATATGTTACTCTTTGTTCCATTCATATGAAACCAAGAAACAAGATCTAAAAATAATTAATTTGTCTAAGTCTTGCAGAATATTTCGTCTTAATTAGTCGTTATCAAAATAACTTGAAATAATGTTCTAGTAACTTTAAGTAGCAAGAGCTGATTGGAAACCCTTGTCGTATCAGAATGGACTGAGATGATGTGTACCTTGCAATTGACTCTTTGGCTGATAAATAATATCAACAAATTGATTGAGTTCTTTGAGTTAATGCTGTGAATTCTTGAAATGATTCCGAAATGAATTATTATCTCTGCCTCGAGGCTTTCCATATACCAATGGTTGGATGGGCTTTGAGTGGATATAAATTCAGCTGCATCATTTATCAAAAGGCATAATTGCAGTTGGATTTATACGTTTTCGACTGCTAGTGAAACAGAATAAAGCAAACAGAACTGAATTCTTCGCAGTCAATTTTGCCATTCTTTGTTTATCATTAACCAGATGGGATTGGCCGTAATGTCACAAAGTAGACTATGTGAGTATGTCATATTTACAATTCATCCATGTTGATTTTGTTAAGTCATCTTTGAAACAGGAACAAGTTAATTTCAAAAGTCACTTTCAAGAAATGGTATCTTTATTAAATCTTCACCATTACTCAAAATAAACGTAATTATTTACATTTATTTTCAAAAGCAGCAAATTTTCAAGGAGAACACTCGTCTTCTCTTTCTCAAGCCTATTTCCATAGCAATAAGTTTGCGAAATTTAAAAAGAAATGTTTATTTTGAGTGATGGTGAAGATTTTATGTAGATATTGTAGGAGGAATGAACTACGAAATAAGTATGGATCAATTGTATATAATGTAATCTTTTCTGGAATGTAAGCACTTGTTTATTGATATTATAATAAGGTAATTGTGAATAGGAATTGTTCAGTGGTAATTCTAAATTCGATATTTTTTTAATGTGTTTTTCATTTTTGAAAAACATATACATATTTTATATATATATATATATATATATATATATATATATATATATAAATATATATAATACAGTGAAGTCTCACTTATACGAATATGAGGGGAACCAAAAATTATTCTTATAAGTGAATATTTCGTATAAGTGAATTACATATATGACTATGGGTGTTTCGCCGGGGAATGAGAAATTCTTCGTTTAACTGAATGTTTCGTATAAGTGAGACTTCACTGTATATATTTTCAGAAGCTCTGCTTGATTAGATGATAACATGTTAAGAACCGACCTCTCCTTAATGAAATAAATAATTAATTAATTAATTACTCCAAAAGCTATTTTAAGAAATCCAACATGGGCGGCTGAATTATTAAAATACCTTGTTTATTCAAGTACCAAATTATCGAAGAGTTGTGCTGGAATAATAATTCTAGTTATTGTAGTTAGCGCTGAAAAATAAATATAAAATTCAAAACTTTCATTTCAAACCCTTATTTTCAAACATTTCATTTCATTTCTTGAGTTCAAAAGCATCTTCCTTAAATAAGAATGAAGAAAAAATGAAACAGTCCTCGAGTTCTTTCTGGGCTACGATCATTTAAAGTGAAATTCTGTAAATACACATATACTAACTGCTCTAGACATGTCTTGTTGCTAGATGTTGCTTATAGCTTATGCTGTTGATGGATTAAGATCCTAAAGCAGAAGGTCCTACTACTGATGTAGAAATGAATAATTTGATATTTTTTAAAAGTTCTAGCTTGTTTACTTAGAAAATTGATACAAATCACTTCCAATATTGTAGAACAAAAGTTTTAAAAGTTGTAAATGGTCAATAGGCAAAAAAAAAATCTATATATGGTTTGATTTTTTTGTTTTTTTCTAGAATGGTCTCGCATTTTTTTCTATACGACTAAATCTGAAGTTATTTGTTTGCTGAAGGAAGAACGTTAGACGATACATAAATGAACCAATCGGTCAAAGCCTTCTTCCAAATCGAAGACTGTCGTCATTGCCCCTTATACGTCCGAAATATGTCCAGTCATCTGTTCCTTACGCACATCATTGCGGCGCTCGCTTCGTCCACTGCATTTGATTGGGGCTGAACAATGGCCTTAGGGGCACAACAGGTGGACTGGCTCAAGTAATAGAATCCAGTCGAGCGTCTGGGGGCGACCTCTGGCAGCGTGGATCTCTATTAAACCCAAAGATTGATGGGAGTCGGCCATTAAGGTCCCCTAGGAAAGGACGAGGGAGGCCGTCGGGAAATTCCATCTTCTTGATCCAACCAGTTGAAGTCCCTGGATCAACGGTCCCCACCAAACTTTCTGCATCCCTTCTTCTTCTTCTTCTTCCTTCTGCAGCGAAGAATCATAGCGAGGCTTAAGCCAGAGGCGTTCCAACTCCTTTTTATGAGATTTGCCGCCTCGGAAGAAAACAGAATGGATTTCAAAGGAAATCAATGCGGTTTACAATATTCATGTATTGCCAGGCAATATTCCAGTGCTCTTTAGATAAAAAAATGACAAAACTTTAACAGTCATTCTCAAAAGTTCAAATTATTCAGAAACTATATTCCTGGTGTACAATAAAGAATTAAGGCTTATTTTATCAATCTGCAAAACTTTCATTTCATTTTCATTCAATCGATCGATTATTGAAGTTCATTAATAATAAAAAGGAGATTCAGATTTAGAATATGACATTGTACATCATATAAAATGTCTTTTAACTAAAACTGTCGTATTTTCTTAGCTGTCGAATTTTGTGATTCGCAACTTTTTTGATAAAAGAATCCTAAATAATTTCTCAATTTTTCATGGCCGATTTTAATGAGTTCATTTATGTTTAATTTATAAAATAATCATCGGATAAATCACTTCAAAATACTGAAGGTCAGATGGATCTTTGATTGGTGTCTCGACTAATAAGTTTGAGAACCACTGCCCAAAAATAATTGCTTTTATTTCTATACCCTGTATACATTTCAAAGAAACAAAACTTTTTAATTGCCTTTAGTTAAAATTGAAGTAATTAAGTTACCTTATTTGATTCTTGTTTACTCTATAGTTTTAGACAGAACTTTTAATTAAAGGTCTAATAAGGTTAATTCGTTGTTGTTTCAGTTTGGAAGTCAAGTAATAATCGAATTCAGTATAATAATTAAATTAAACTTTGATATCAAAACAACTTTTCTTAGGTCAACATTATAGTGAATATTTAAAGGCTTAAAGTTTCATTCTGAATAATATATTAAAGATATTTTTAATGGTCATGTGTCTTTTCGTTTATCTTTTCTTGAGCATCATTTTAAAGACTTCTTTGCAATTACGTTGAATTAAAACTTAGCGTTCTATTATTAGTGAATGCTGACTTTAAGTTTTATGATCATGTGAATAATTTATACTAAGGTACCTTTAAGAAAATTAGATACTTCAAAGTCAATATAAAATCGGTGAAAAGCATCTTTTACTAACGTTTAAAATAAAAGCTTGTTTTAAACATTAATACTTTGACTAACAAGAAGTAATAGCTAAGTAGACCTATGTTAATTCGCTGTCTCAACGTAAGGATTAATGTCTTCCACGACGTTGCTCAATGTTTTCATTAAGTATCTAGAAGAGACTTTCCTGTTTAGAAAGTCAGTAATGTGTGTTGTTCTGTATGTATTTACATCTCCTGAGTAAAGTTCAGTAGCGTTGACAATAAGGTCTAAAGCAACGTTGAAGTAGTTTCCTGAATATTATCTGTCTAGGAATTTATTTGGATAAATAGCGGTAATAATGTAAACGTGTTAACAATCATGAAAATAGAACAAAAAAAAAGTTTTAGATAGTACAGGAGTTTGAAACATTCGTCAAACATTATGAAAATTATCAATAACAGTGTGTCGAGCCAGATGCAAACACAGCGGAAGCAATGTTACCGCAGATTAATTACAAAACTAAAACTACATTATTAGCATGCATTATTTAGTTAGATCTGATGATTATAAATAGTGGTTGAGGTTCTTTACCGCTGTTTGATCATTCTAACACATGATGTGGTTAAACCTTATCGCTCTTGACATAATCTTGGTATCATAATGACAGTTTTTCAAACTAAAACTTTTCTGACGAATTAACAAGAAAACGCAAGATTTTTATCAATTCAAAGAATTTTAGAAATTACAAAATGTAGATTTATTCACATTGATTCTTAGTTTAAAAATGCTTCCACTGCTGCGACAACAAAACTTTGTTTTCAGTTTTAATTAAATAAAATAATATATTTTATAAATTTCAGCATTTTAATTTAAGTCGTAAGTAGTTATTTAGTAAAAACAAATTCTGCATTAGTGTAAGTCTTGTGATGAACTTTTTCTAGATATTACTGAGTATTTTGAAAGCAATTTTTAATTCTTTATATAAAATAAAAAAATAACTCAATGACTAAATTTCACAGACCAACAACTCAGATACAGTGATACTGAAGAAAAAGTGGAAAAAAATAAATCAAAAGCAGTTAACACAGTGAAAAATTTGGAGACATGAAAATCTCGTTCTTCTAAAAAATCAAGAAGTGAAAATTCTTCCCACAATGGAAATGAGAATAGAAAATATGCTGAAATTCTAAGCATTGCCTGGAATTTACTGGAACTTATTTTGTCAAAAAAATAAGTTATTTTATGATCAAATAACTATTTCTAAAATTGAAAATTAGGTTTTAAATGATAGCGAAATATCACAGATAATTTAGTTTTATAAATTAAGATTATACTAACTTAAATGTCAGTCATAACGGCCGATGGGCTTTAAGTGAATCCCAATTTTAGAAATGCAATGGAGTATATTCAGCAGCACTTCTACATCAAATATCAATTTTTATGGAAATACACAAGCTCAATCTTTGGAATCATTTATTTTTCTTCAGGTCGTTCTCTTCAACAATGTGGATTCCTAAACAGCTTTTTAAAGGTAAAGAGATCGTTGCCAAGTCATTGCTGAATATTCTTGATCCTGCTGGAATTTTAAGAAAATTTTTAGTTTTTTCTAAGTATACAGTATTAAAATCTGCATTTTTTTAATTTTAAATCATCGTTCTCAAGACTAAATCAAAAGAATGCTTTGTTCCTTTGTATTCTTTTCCGTTTTCTTCCTTTCTTTATGTTGATGGACAATTTGGAATTCAGTCGAATCAATTGGACGTTCTTGTTCTGCTAAGCCATCAGTGGGTTGCCTTTCCTTTAGGAATTCAGAGAGAATATAACTTAAACATCATTAGCCTAAGCGAGACGATTCGTATTTCTTCGAGAGTGTTCTACCATCTCTTTAATGGCTCCTGAGTTTCAAGAAGACCTTTAATTAAAGCAAATACCATCACTCGCTACAATGTTTACTTTATCAACGACTATTGAAATTTCTAAAGTTTGCTCGTTCACTGACTCCTAGATGCCCTAAGCGTCGAGCAAAGCTAGTTCTTGCATTAACCCATCACCCTTTTTTCTTATCGTAAGACATTGATAATTTTATTTTCTAGATAAAAAAAGTTTGCTTTTGGTATTTGTTCTGTGAGTATATCAAGTTAGCTTTTTTTAATGTTTCTTTAATTCTGTACTTAAGTAGAGGATTACTTTTGAATTAGAATTTCCTCACAAATTCCTAGATACTTAATCCGAAAAATGAATAGAGTTAATAATAATAATTAGATTCTCGTTTGAACAGGGTTTTATCTCTTATTTGTTGTTTCCGCAAGGATTTCAAATAACAGTAAATCAGTCAATCATTGTTTTTTTATACTGTTCTAGCTTAGAACGTCGATGGGAAATGAAGAACATTCATAAATTAGCATTAACTCGTTGTCTCCATGTTATCACTTGAACTCTCGCATACATCCAATATTTATTTGTCTTAAGAATTTAGGATAAAAATTTCTTTCAAAATTAGTTAATAAAGCATAGTTTTTTTAGCAGAGTCCCCAATTTTCTCATATTTCGGAAACAGCCATTCTATTGAGAATTTTTAAACAGCTCTAGAGTAATGAATTCTGTCTGTAAGAGTAAATGTTTTATCACAAGTTTGTACAGTATTGCAATCTCGATTATTTTACTCGGGAAATAGGGTGTGATCGATACGTGCCGTGAAAACTAGCGGGATCATTGAATAAGTACCATTAATGTACCTCAACCATGGAAAAATAATTTATTAATCATAAAAAACAATGTTTATGTTCGGTATTTTCTCTTTTTCATCATTCTCTTATGCCACCTTCTGCAGGTTCTTTCTCTTTGATGTTAGTGTT
This sequence comes from Thereuonema tuberculata, assembly GCA_023159025.1. Lineage (NCBI taxonomy): Eukaryota > Metazoa > Arthropoda > Chilopoda > Scutigeromorpha > Scutigeridae > Thereuonema > Thereuonema tuberculata. The sequence continues at coordinate 24,919,085 of JAFIDM010001028.1, read as the reverse complement.
TTAAGGCCTAATATCTCAGTTCTCTCTCAACCTCTCTTAATACAGATAACATGAAAGAGAAATGCACCCACTAAAAAAAAAGAAAAAGCATCCAGGCCCTGAGATTGAACCAGGTTTCGGCGTTGAGTATATTATTATTAGTACTCATTTTTCCGTAGTACATTGTTTTTACAAAAATTCAACTGCTGTAAACTACATAAGAAGCTTTTTTGCTAAATTTCTTTACCATTCATTATATAGTTTATAGAGTGGCTTTTTGTATCAAAGGAATAAAGACTTTTAGATTAATTTGAAGGACTTCCTTGCAGTGGAATAAGCTAGTAGAATCCTGTATCCGTATATTGAAAGAACTTCTTCAAGATTTAAGAACTACGCGAGGTCTTGTGTGATTTTATTTTTAAAATGAATTTGCTGTTAAATAAAACCCCAAATAGACGAATTCGTTTTTCTACGGAAAGGATTTACTAAAACTTTCCAATTTAAAAGCTTTCCTTCCAAGTTAACTTATTTTACAAACAGATATAATATAAACTACTTTGTGACTGAGTTTATTCATCCCATATTTTTGTTGTCATTTAGTAATATTTGAGAGGATTTTCTAAATCATTGAGAAGAAAAGTTATCCATCAGTTCTTTATCAGTAATCAACTGAATTAATAGTTGGCGAGAGATTAACGAATTAGCTTAATTAAGACCACACAGAAGCTGGTACCAACCAATCGACCGCATCGCAGTCATTCCAAACTTCACGAGATATCCTTGATTTAATTACATTAATAAGTTGTATTTCAAGAGGATTATTGCTGTGATTATGTTTGATTATTCAATTTTGAGAAATTTAAGCTTTGCTTTAGGACAAATAAGCCGGTTAAGATCAGTAGATAAAGGATGCCCCCCCCCCCCCACTCACGGTTTAGTAACTAGATACCATGTGTTCAAACTCTGCTTTGTTCCATCAGCTCCAGAAAATCAATAAGCTCTCTGTACCACTAATTAATTTATACCAATAGTGATCCCATTATATGATAAGATATTTATTTATTTACTTTATTTTCATTTCTATTAAGCTATGACTCCACCTCCATGGGCTTTTCCATTCAACTAGACACAAGTATGCAATTCCTCATCAGGAATTGCTTATTAGAGGTTTTCTTTATCAGAGCAATATTCCGTCATAAGAAAATGACGAATTGTTGGATTCTAGACATCCATAAATGCTTATAAAAACCTTTAAAAGCTTTTGTAAACAAATGAATGTTCAGAAAAGAAAAAATACAATAGAAAAGTAATTAAATTTGAATTAAATCAATATCAATCAGGAAACGGAGCTATAGTAAATTTTAATACCATTGTACTTATTAGAGATTACTTGCAATTTGATAACCGAAGAACAGCCAATATTAAGGAATTAAATTATTAACAATATTTTGAAAAATTATAGATTACAATTAATAAGTCAGATTGTAAACAACAATTAAATTTGTTATATCACCATGCTTTTATTTATTTATTTTTTGTAACAATAACATTAGTTAATAGTCACTTTGAGATGTTTAAGCATATTGTATCAACAATTAATTTTATTGATACTTCATGTTTTTAAACCAATGCTGCCAAGCTTATTCTTAATTCTGTTATACCTATATTATTGACTTGAAAAAAGGAATATGTACAGTTCCTGAAAATTTGTCTCCCTTATTAGTATTTTAATAAATATTTTAATACTAATGCAATGTATGGAAGAGTGTGTTTCTATCTAATATTTTTGATATGGAAAGAAAGAAGATTGTGGAAGAATTTGGTTTATTCCTTATTTACTTTTATTTTTCATATTTTCTTTGTTGTGATCATTATTGACGCAAATGATTTTTTTTTCTGTTAAATTAATTAGAAAGTAAATAACTATCCTCAAAAAAATCCGTCTTTGATTATATATTCTAAAATATATACAAATTCTAGAATAAAATTATTTAATGTATATTTAAATCTATTGAAATTATTTAAATATTTAATTTAAAAAAATGTATATAATTATTTTTTACTGATCTAAGTTTTCCTTTTAAATAGCTAACCATGAAAAGTATTTCTCCACTTATTTTGCACGAAAAGGAATCTTTAGTTTTATTAATAATCTTTGAAAATAATGACATCTATCATTTTACGTCTTTCATTAAAACTTTTGTTTTTCGTTTTCTTTTATTATTTTATAATTTTCTGGGTTGCATCAAACACCTTCGAATCCTTGCAGGTTGTAGATTAGAATTAATGCTCCTAATCTTCTATAATTTTTTGAACTGCACTTTTCTTATTTGGAGAAAATAGTTTTCTTTAGAATTTCGATAAAATTTTCAGAAAAAGTTCATGTTTGAAGTCGAATGACTTTACTCACGTAAGTGAGTTGTTAAACAATCATATAAAAGACAAAAATATAGTAAATCTAATAAGAAAAAGCGTAAGTACTAAGACATCAGTGTAGTAATTCCCCGTTTTTCATTGAATTGAAATTAAATTAGAGATGGTAAAACTCCTTGTCCATAAGATAATGTTTTTTCTGAAACGCTGGCAATTAAATATGGTAGTTATGACTATTATTGATATGTAATTTTTCTTATCACTGTTTAATAACTAAGTTTTATTTCTATGTAATCAATTCTTTTCTATTTCATGTAGTTGGATATTATGAGAGGCATATTGAAATCGCGAAAAATCTCCCGAATTAAATAAAAATAAAAAAATAAATCTTATTTTTGCCGACGTTTATAAGAAAAAATAAACTTTTTTTATCAAATTTGTAATTTTTTATATGTTCCCTTTCTGTTTCCTGGTAGAGATTTTCTTTGATCTATTCAAAAGCACAAATCCCTTTCTTTTTTTCCTTTCGGAGCTAAATGCCAGGAAAGTTTACTCAGCCGAAAGAGCTGATTCACTGTCCTTTTCGAATCTAAGACCACAAACCCCGTCATTCTTGGCGCGTCTGGTTCTGCTCCAGAATGAATCGCCAGGTTTTTAGGCAGTGACGTCACAGCTCTCCATCCTCCTCCACACCTTTCCTTCGTGACGTAGCCAATAGGAGTGTGCCTAATGCCCCGAAAAGCTTATATCTTTGCCATGACAACGGCACGTTTCTCGAACGTTCCCCAGCTATCGCCACTAAAATCCTGTCTTTCATTTCACTTATTATTCTCCAAAGAGCCTAAGTGCATCACAAAAATATGATCTCAAATAACACAGTTCCTAGAAACCTTACATCGCCTTTTTCGGCACAACAAGGAGCTCAGTCAGGATGTTTGGAAATATAATACTCATCGATTAGCTGTCATTTGCAATATATTGGATTAAAGTCCACGGAACAGCTTAGCCTTTGAAATGATTTTTGTAAACTGAGATTGTTGATAAAAAAAAAAGAACTCTCCTCTCAAAAAATGATATTCCATAGGTTTCTTTTAATAGATGACCAATTTCTTCTGCAAGCTTTAGTTTCGGTTGGAAATTTTATCAATAATTATAAAAAAGAAAAAAGGTATAGAGAAAAACCTTAGAAGTCAGATATAAAGGGAACGGGCTTGGACAGTGACGAAAACATGTAGATAATTCTTTCTCTATTGAAACAATAATGGAATAAAAATGAAATGACGGGGGTTTATAATTTTTTTGTTGAAGCCAATCAAGTTAATTCGTTTGTACTTTACATTTCCATCTTGTTATGTTATGTAGTGAATGTGGGTGGCAGAGAAGCCAAACACTGCGACCGGAGGTTTATTATACTATCCCACGGAAATAAGGAGAGAAAGTATGGTGGGAGAAGTGAAGGGGAAACGGGAGAACTTCGAGTAACATTACTTTTTTTTCCGTTATTTTTTTTCCGTTTTTTTATCTACATTAATAATTTGAGAAATACATGTCTCCTACATAAAACTACATTTTAGATTTTATTGTAAAAAAAAAAAAAAAAAAAACTATTTTTTCCCTCCAACGTCAATGTTGAATAGCAACGTGTTTTTAATAGCAAATGTCGAACTGTTAGTGATCAGGCATTGGCAGAATTACCTCTTAGGGTCAATAGAGAAAGAGTTTTTTTTTTATCAAGCATCTCACTGGGAGTTCTTTTATTAGGCGTTTTTCCAGCCTTAAGCTGCTTCATGAAAGAGACAACAGCCGTGAAATAAAACCCTGACAATCTTATTAACATTGTGCTGACAATGTAATAACTGAAAGAGGAGTGAATAACGAGCGACGAAATACGAGAATATCCCGTAAAAACCTTTTCCTTTTTTATTTGTATAAAATTCATACGGAACACGTACCACGAAAGTATTTCTGAGACAGTAGTATTAATGTAATACAATGTAACTCTATGCTACCTTTTTAAAGGAACAAATGACATACATCTACCAAAAACATGTAAATTAATATCGTACAACATTGATTTCATACTTTAATTAATTCTAAGATCATTAATTTATACTTTAATGAAATTTACAAGAACCTTTTTTTATTTTACGATACTATTTCTAAGATATAATATAAAATAATATGCATTATTTTATTAAGTAATATTGTATTATTTCCAAAATTGGATAATGAAATAGGATTATAGTTTAATAAATCTCTATGAAAACATGTCGTGGTATTTGAATTAACTACTATTTCTTCTTGGAATGTTTGCTGCTTGATAAAAAACCTAATTAAAGATTTATTACAAATCATCATTTTTATGAGGAAACTTTTTCTTCAACAGTAACTACTAATTCTTTCAGTTCTATGTAGTTCGCATGGCGTATTTGCCATTATGCCTTCACTACACATAAATCACAACTTTCATCATTATATCTGTCAATGAACCTGTGAGGCTCGTATGGCAATATTGTTATGTAATCTCCTGTCAGAATAAACAACTAAATCAATAAACGACTTCCAAGACGTCTCTTTTATAATAACAGCACGAGCTATTATTATAAATTCACTCGTTGCGTTTTCTAATCTGGGTTTTATATGGTTCAGAACATATCTTTAAAGTAGTGTAGTATATAATAAATTATCATTTTCAAAACTAAATTACTTTATTGATTTATTTTGGATAATATTTGTAATTTTAACTTGATTGTACAAGGATAACCTCTAGGTCAGATACAATTTGTATATACAGCAAGTCTGGATTAAATGAATATTTTATATATAGTTATATATAGATACAAAGAGATAAATCCCTTCCACCTGTGTACCTATCGACATATCTATGATAAGCCTTCTCCAATAACAGTTTACAGCAATCAATCAGGACAAGAGTTCTATATATACAAAATCAAAGTAACGCTATCTTTGTTAGCTATCACTTAATTTGAAATTAAATTAGTTGTCTGAAGTATCGTTCCCCTCTATGAATACATCATTTTTTTTCCTCCTGGAAACCTAACTGGAACTCATTATAGATTTCTTATTGAGTTGCCGGTGTCCATATCTCTGTCAGACCGTTTCGATATCTGATTAGGATGCAGATATCAGCTTTCAGCTGTTTTAATAAGCGGCCAATTCGATCGACTGAACTGTCCTACTAGTAATAAACTTGAAATGCTATTCATTATCTAGCCATTAAAGTTCTCAAAATCTGCTGTTGGAAATTTATATTTTCACCTCTTTAATAATAACGGCTGTAAATCCAGTAACTGGAATCGATACGTGTAATTGTTAAAGTAGAATTTTCATATTTGAAATTATATCATAATTAACTAATTGACATACAAATGAGGAAATCATGTTAGATCACTGAATCAATATTTTATGTAATGTATTATATAGTGGAAAAGGAAAAAAAAAAGTCTTTTCTAAAATTGCAAATGCATTATCAGAAACTAAAGGGATTGTAACGATTCGTTTCCGGGTAAACTATGAAAAAACAATTAACTTTTTGATAACATTAAGTTTAGTTTATTGATTTATTATAAACTATTAAATTTTAAACTCAATTTTCAGTTTGAAAATAAATGCAATTTTCCAAATGAAATTGAATTAAAAATTCAATAATTTCTAATAAATCAACTAATTAATTTATAAAATTATAAAGATTTAATTTGTCAAGTAATGAACATAGATTAAATTTATGTTCCACTAATTAAAAAAAGATTAAGAATATACCTGTGGTGTCCATTAGTTAAACAATCCTTTATAAATTAATACGAGAATTGCTTATTGGAACAGAAAATTGAAATATGTTAAAATTCAATATTCAACAATAAAGAATTAGAACAAGCTAAAGCCAGACAATAGCGCATTGTTGCGTGTGTTATTGAAGTAATTAATTCCAAGCAACTTTAATAGAAACTTGATAAAATAATGAGTTTGTTAATATAGTTTGCATTTCGATAAAATAACCAATCACGAGGGCTGTATCATTTTGGTCGGGGTATCAATCTTAACAAACTCAAATTACGTTATTTTGAGTCGTTTTAAGAAATATTCATACAAGTCATTGCACGGGATTGGCGAGCGAAGCGAGTAGGATTCTCTAGCCCTAGTATTTTAAAACCTGCATTTTACTGTGAGAAAATTTCTCTTTCACAGTAATTATGTAGACACGATTTGGCTTTATTATAGAACGAATCAATTTAATTTGTTTCTGTTTGGAAACAATTAATAATGAAAAATCGATAATTCAAATATTCCATATGAAAACAGTTAATTTGCTTGATGAGCGCTCGTGACAGTGGAAAAGTAACGTAATTAAGGAGTGTACGTTATCGAATTCATCACTTCTTTGTGATACCTCGTGTTTCCCGAGAACTTTCTGGAAGCCGATGGAATTTGCTTGTATCTGTCCGAATAGAATCGACCGGTTTTTGGCGATGGGACGCAAACATTTTATCAGAAAGCAAAATCTTGATGGAAGAAGTTAAGACTTGGGAGTTTTGGATGTGATATTTTCTGTTATCTTTTCCTCTGATGATTTGTATCTCTTCAAAACGAAATGCTGGCAATATTGCACTTGTCATTTCTTGGCAGCCTTCAATGTCTTCATAACAAGAACTTTGGCTACTTCGGAAATACCTGCAGCAACCAGAAGAAAAAGTCGTAGAAGAAAAAGTTCTCTGAGAACTGTAAATGGGAAAGGGGCTGTGGACGAACACAAAAATAGGTTTCCTTTCATTCATCGACTCAAGCTCCGTTTTTTTTTTGTGTACAGATGTAAATTTAGTAGAAATTAATAGATAAAAGCATAAAGGCATCACTACCATTAATCTCTCATAGCATCCCTCACCGTAAATGATAAGGACTTCATTTCCAATTGAATTCTTATAAATCGAAAATTTAGATTTATTGATACAAATACTTTTAGCCGCGGTATTTCAGTTGTTTCTAAAATATTCTAAGATATAAATAATCAAAATTCTCTGCAAAAGCGAAATTACTGTAAATTATGCAGCAAACTCAAAGTACATTAAACTGATGTAATGGTGCCAATTTGGCACTCATTTAATATTATTAAATTTAAGGATTTTCGACAATTACGATTATGAATTACGCTTGAACAATGAATAAAAATTCAGTTACTATCTTATAATGTTTATTATTGGATGATAAACAGCAATAAAGTAAAATTAAGTTAATAATTTCTTACTATTTTTTTTTTTTTTTTTACTTTGTTAGAATTTGACCTTTAATTAATAATTGAATGTAGCTGGAAAAAGTGCTGCTAAAAGATCATTAAAATAATATAATAAAGATAAAGGAGAATTTTATTACTATTTGATTAATGATAGAGCAGGCGCATTAAACGTTCTAATGCGCCTAAATATGCGCCATCATATTTAAAATAGTATAATTCAATTTAAAATATTTTTAAATTAAATATTTGATTACCGTAATCCGATGTAAAGATTTTCAACCGTTATTTTAAAATAGTTTCTGATTACATCGAGATGAAGGAATGGCACTTCGTATTGTCTTAAAATAAAAATAGAAAAAAATTAAAAATTAATTTGAAAACCACTTTTATGAAATTAGAAATATTTTGCCAACTATCGATAAATCATTGAACTATAACTCCACGACTATGTAGAAGGTTAAACTATAAATACACCTGTAAGAAACACTTTAAATTACGTATAAAAATGTTATGTTCTTATTTATAAAGAGCCAATTGGAGAATTCTTTGTCGAACAACCTAATTAAAGAAAGCTGAAATGAATCTCTAAGGACGGGCTTTAGGAACGTAAAGTGCAAACAAAGACAGAACAATAACATTTGCCTTAAGATTTTAATCATTATCAAATATTTTCCCTTGCAGAAAGTCCATTAATGTTCTTTGGTTACCTACAACAAAGGGGAAAAAAGCAGCCACTCTTATCTTGAGTCTTATTTTAACATTGTTTAAATTTCAAGATTCTGTTTCCTTTTCTTCTATCAGGGGACGTCACTCTCCGCTCGCTTCTTACGCCTACACCCACTATCTTATTTTATTTAATTATTTAACTTGTTCAACTTCTTAAAATTATTTTTTGAACGTTTTAAAGTCATTCACTTCTTTCTTGTAATACTTATCTTAATTTGAATTTTTCGTAGTAATTAGTGTTATCAACTCGAAGAATATCGGTTTTGTATATTTAACAATAGCAGTGATATATTTATCGATATAGCAGGAGATATATTTGTTAAATACAACAACGTTTCGAATATAATAGCACTTATTTTATAAAAATCACGGAGAAAGATGAGATCTTCTTAAATCAAAGAAATCACATGAAAGTCAAATGTAAGATCTTATACTTGTCTATATTTTCGAAGTTCCTCTAATGGGAGAAGAATTAAACAAGAAATTCCTAAAGAACTTAAGGACTACTTTCCTTAAAATGTTGTTCCTTATTTCTTTTTTTTAAAAAAAGAATTAATTACGTTACAAACAAGTATCTACGTTTATTGTCTAATATATAGTAGATATTCAAAATTTTTCTAAAAAAAACATTTAAAATCCACGTTACTCACTTCAGTTGCTTAAAGACGATCCATATCAAAGCAGATTCAAATTAACGAATTAGTTAACGGATTAATAATCGGTGTCAGATAGAAATCCAAGTTTCGTTTCAATGAGAGTTTTTGTCATCTTCCCGCGCTAACTTCATTCGACAAAAATCCGTGGGGGAAAAATTCAAATATGAAATTACAGGATTCACGTACAAACAATTAATAGTTAAATAAATAAATTACAATTGTTGAAAGGATGGCCGAACACACATTATTTCTCTTTAAAACAATTTAATTAAAGATAAAGAAAATACTTGCATGTTTCGTTAAACTTCTCTGTTTAACTTTCTTAATGTTACATTGAGAAAGTTAAACAGAGAAGTTTAACGAAAGATGTATGTATTTTCTTTACCTTTAATTAAATTGTTTTAGAGAGAAATATTGTGTGTTCGGCCATCCTTTCAACAACGAACCTGGCGCACATAAAATCACGGATAAATTAAAATTTTTAAATCATAAAAGAAAATTAAAAAAAAAAAAAAAGTTAAAAAAGAAAATCAACTAAAACTGAAAATAAAACCAACTGAAAGTGAAATAAATAAAATAAAATAAAAATAAAATAAAATTAAAAATTAAAACCAACAGTTTCAATGGTTAACAGGCCATCATTTTCAAGTTGTGGAGTCTTTGTCCCGTAATAAACCTCTTCATAACGTCTACTCATGCGGCTGGATTTTTTTTTTTTTTCCAATCCTGTTTTTCCTATATACGTACTTGACCCATTCCCATGATCCTTTTCTCTCTCCCATTTGCACTACATAAACAGCCTTCCAACCTATCTTTTCTCTATTTACTCATTGCTCTACACCTGAAAATGATGGCTTATTAGCCATTAAAACTGTTGGATTTAATTTTTAAATTTTATTTTTATTTTCGTTTTTATCGATTTTCTTTTATTTTTTGTTAATTTTATTTTATGTGCAATTTTAATTTATTCATCTAATTTCAAATAAGAAAGTTAGATTGCTTCTTGTCCTTAAATATACATGCCAAGTTTAAGATGATCCATTCAACGATTGAAAAGTTATTCGAGAGAGACACACACTGATTTGACGATCCTTACTTTTCTAGGAAAGCAGACAAACAAACAAATAAACAAACCTGATACTTCATTAGAAGGAAAAGAAAGATTTTCTTTTTAAAAAAATTTAAGTGAGGCAACATCGAGTAATTAGAATGATTTGGAAGGATTTCTTTTCGTAGACCTTACACTGATCTTTTCTCATTCCACCTATTATTTTCCAAATCTACTGATTTAAGATTATGATGAGGAAGATAATGGAACGATTCTGACTTATTTATTTCACTGATAGATGGAAAGATTAAATGAAAAGAGAAAGGAAAAACATCTTTGAATTGATGAAAAACGTGCAAATTAGATTAACTCGTCTCCTACAGATTAAGTTTTCATCGTAGATTTATTAAAAAAAACCATCCATTACAAATTGATAAAGACAATTATGAGTTTTCTTTGTTTTTATTCGAATTCGCTGTTGATAATAATATTCTTTTTATAGGTGAAGGAATTTAATCAGTTAAAAATTAAACCTTTTCATACTAATTTATTTAAATAGGTAGTTTGCTACATTTTATTAATTAAAATAACTTTTTAAAAATACTTAACCATCGATATAAATTCCATAACAGACTCTAAAATCCATAAACTTCCATTTTTTTATATTAATTTTACCTGATGAAGAATGTTTGAGAAGATGAATTCGAAAAATCGTAAATGGATTTTTTGAAGTATATGGATTTTAGAGTCTATTATGGAATTTAAAATAATTATTTGTTTTGTTTTCTTAAATTAAAAGCGTTTTTTTTGTACTTATAAAAAAAAGCCTTTTTTAAAAAAAAATCAGAAGCATCAGTTGTTTTTTTATCTTAAAAAAAGATTAAAAAAAATTACCAAGCTCCTACAATCAATATTGAGAATTGTGATTAATTAATGTAACTAAAATAAATATTCGGAATCTCAAAGTAATTATTTTTATCTGTAACTTGTTTACGGATAATTTAATTTAATTGTTTACGGATTTTATTTTACAAATCTTTTAATCTACAAGAGCTTTTATTTGTGTGAATTAAAAACAATACATAGCTTTAAGAATATTGATTAGAATAAAAATTATTGCAAGTTTTTTGGTGTTAAGGCATTTCGTCTGGCAGAACAATTACCAAATTTTCTCTTCTTATTTTGCGAAACGCTTCTCTGTGGCAGCAGTTTTTATCAGTTTAGATTTTATCTGTGCTCTCTTCAAAACAACCTTTTCTATTTTGGCCAAAGGCTCGTGATACCTGTCAGTCCAAGTGGTTGTCAAGGTAACCACCTTTCGGTTGTTTATTGGAGATATCTAAGACAACGTCAGTCCAGCTAATGTGAGGTTTCGTTCCCAGCTCGGCTGTAATGTTTGACCGCTGTTTGGCACGCTAACTTCAGACAGAGACACAGACGAATGGAAGGCAAAGGTCTTTACCTAAGGGACAAGAAAGAAAACTCTAGAAATTCTATTTCATCCATTTTGCCGTTCATATTTTGAATTGCTTTGTTTTCTCTTAATGTTTTCATGAATTAGTAATTTTTGAGATTATCTTCTGCTGTTTTTTTCCCCACACTTGGACTGACTTGCTTTTAAGTATATTTGTTATAATCTTATGTAGTTCTTGGGATGTTTATTCTTATGATTAAAATGTTCAACCTTGTTATATATTATGTTGTTCAAATATAGCTTTACTTTCCTCTTTCCTCTTTTGAAAAAACATGTATATAAATATATGCATAATCGCATGCATATTCTTCCTGAATATCTCATTTGAAAATGGATTGTGGCCAATAATGTAAAAAGTCAAGCCGACATTTAATCAGAGCATTTTTTAATAGAAGATAAATACTATACAGGGTAGTATTTCCAATTTTTTTTTTTTTTTATATATGAGGGATTAACAGAAAAATCAAATCAATCTAATTACAAAATATCCTCCTCCAAAAGAGAGAGACCCATACAATTATGGAGAAAATACATATTAATCTATAATCTATAAAGTCAAAGCATGTTTCCATTTTTTCTACTGCTCGTAGAAGATAACAAATTCCACCATTTTGTCCTTTATCTCTTATAAAAATTATAAGGAATCTAAAGATGTTATATAGCTAAATTTATTTTAAACGAGATAGAAGTTTTAGAGTTTTTATCTCAATTGATTGTATTTACCAAGTTTTAGTTATCTAATAGTTAGTAATGGTTAGTATCTAACTTTAGAGGTAAGGGGAACAAATGCTACTTTCTGTGACAAGTTTCTGTGACTTGAATTCTATATCGAAATAATTTTCGGATGAAATTTTCTAGTATCATAACTGATTGAGTGGTTATACTCTAATACAGGCGTCATAGCCGAAGAATAAAGAAGTACTTTGGAGGAGATGCTTATTATTGTTCGCCTCAAACAACGTTTTTGGGGGGATTATTTTTGCAAAGATATACTTTTTGTTTAGTAACTTAAGTCAATTCAGAAATATTTTTAGTACTTATTATCACTTATCTTAAACTTATCTTTATCAATTATCTTTATTCTGAGATTTTCTAGTCTTTCTTCAAAGCAGTACTTATCATAATTTTGGTTAACTGTGACAGACGGATTGCCCGATAGAGAAGATAAATGAACAAAAAAATACCAGTAAAAGGTTAAAAAAATTCTTGCTTATAAAAACAGTAAGGAATGCAAAACATTTCTTTGACAGCGGAAATTTTAGATATTATATTCAGAAATCTAGACTTAAATCTTTGTCGCGTTGATTGAAATTTTATTAATCTTATTTGTTCTGAAAACGACCAAATAAGGTATGGATTGTCAGAAATTCAAATGTAAAATATTGTACATCCTCTTTATCAGTAGTTCATCTGGCAACAGCAATTTATTTGAC
>JAFIDM010001028.1:24891077-24906138 GCA_023159025.1 Thereuonema tuberculata | reverse complement strand
AAATGGAGAGGAAGAGTTCAATGCAGTGAAATCGGAACCACAATTAAATACCAATTCAATGTTCAATTCAATCAACTTTATTCATTAATTATTCATGGAACAATGGATACAATTCGCTTTAATTATGTCTGCAATTTCGCTCCAAATTCTCAATTTCGTTTACAATTAATATTAAAGGTTATAATCGTAGCAGCTTCAGCTTGAATTTTTATTGCATTTAATTACATTTTATGATAAGGATTTTTGAATCTAAGAATGCTTGTTTTTTAAAAAGAAATAATAAATTGCTATTATATGATGCTCAACAATCCATTGCAATTGGAAAAATTGAAGTAAAAGATTTAAGCAACATACGTTTTGTTTTGTTTTTTTAATCATTTCTCCTTCATAATATATTAGTGTTTTCATTTGATAAACACCTATATTTACCAATGACTGTATTTATTATAATCTTATATATAATACATAACGTACGAAGAAGTATACTAAGATGATGATGATATCCTTAGACTGGTCCGCATTTAAGATTATCGACTGTTCCATGAGATACCAAATTTGATTACTTAAGCCAAAAATCTTTTTCTTTTTATCTTATTTCTATATATTTTTAATAATAGTGAGAAATTAAAATAATCATTTTGTATTTGCGTAAATCTAATCTATGAATATTAAGTAAAAATCACTTCTTTGATGTCATATATACATATAGCAATTTATACTGTTCAACTATAAAACGGAACATTATAGTTGTATGGAAACTTTATTAGTAAATATTTAATTTGTAAAACAACGTTGTATTTTGCAGTTGATAACATTACACTTGTCATTACATTTATGACTTATATATGTTCTTGAACTTTAAATATTCTATAAATACACATGTAATTTGAATAGCATCCATTGATAATTTTTGATGATATGTAGTTAAATTCTTTCATCATTAAGGGTCAAGGAAATAAGATAGTATTAGAAACAGAGAATTAAGTTATAAAAAACTCCATTTTCTGTTTCGAATGTTATCTAATAAAAATGTATCATTAAAGTATGTGCGTACAGAAAAAGAGAGAATGGTTAGTTTTGTATCCATTGATGTTCTGATGAGAGTGAGGAAATAATCACTTTAATCAACGTAAAAATGTACTTCTCCTTTTTCCAATTTATAGTTACTGAAGAATTCCCATTTTACTTAAAGTTAAAGTTAAAGGTTCCCCACAACAGGCCTATACAGGCCCAAGGGCTCGCGGGAGGTAAGGCTCCCGGCGTTTCATGACCAACGGGACTAGGTTGAGGTCGGGAGGTCAGCCCGAATGCCCGTCCGCCTTTAACTCCCGGGAAAGAAACCCGGTAACCATTCTACAGAGGACTGGGTAGACCCTAGGACCCGTTTGGAGGAGAATGGAGCGTGGAAAAATTCCCGCCCTCCGCCGAGGCCGGAAATCGAACCCGCTACCTCCACCCCTCAGCCAAAAGCCTTACCCATTCGGCTGTACGACATTGAAATAAGGCCGATTTTCAGAAAACTAAGTTTTTACAACTCTTCTAATAAATCAGCAATTAACATTTAATTAAGAAACACTGAAATATCCTCTTTTTAAATAAACAGTTTTCATAATTAGTATTTTTTATGGTTTTTAAGAATTTAGTATTTCTACTCAATATGATTTCTTAAGTTTAATAAAATATATTGCATCCATTTAAAGGGATATATAAAAAAAAACTTTTCAGAATTTTAATGCAGAATTGTTGTTAGCATGTTGTCAAATATTTTACTTTAAACAATAAGCCTACAGGTTGAAATTACCGCAGAGAACAAGCAAACACATTCGGAACAAAAGGGACACAATAAATTTAATAAAGGTATTTTTCATTAATTGCCTATTAATAACAGTTGAGGGAATTTAAATTTAGAGGTTACGGTACAATATACAATATCAAGAAAGGGGTAATGGCATTTCGACATGTTTTATAAAGATGTATATTTAATAAAGCGAAGAACGCGCAGCTCTTTGTGACATTTTATATAAAATAATTGATAATAACACGATATGGCTGCAAAAAGTAGTCATCGTCAGGATTGATAATTTTTTTAAAAACATCGAAGACATCCACAGTTCTTGAAAAATGACTGCTTAACGCCTCATCTAAATATATACAGGATCTCAACAACCTCATCCAATATTCATGATATTTAGCCAAGACAGAGACTAAATAAACTAAAAATAATGAAATACATTGATTGTGATTGAGTTGTGTTTTGAATACACATTGAAAAGTAATTTATATACTGATGCATCACACTGTCATTTCTATGTGAAAAATCACTAAGCTTTAATTTCGTAGCAAAAAATTAAAACAATAATGAACTGATTATAACACAATCATAACCATTGATTTGTGTTAACTATATCAAAAACTGAGCACTGTGAATACTATTAATTTACAAATGAAACGTGTGCTGATCCTATGAACCTAATGTTGGATTTTTTTTTTCACTTAACTACATGACACAAAAGCATAAAACTTAGAATAAATAACACATTTACAATAATATTCAAATTTAGATTAAAACAGTTAACATCGAACAATAGTTTCCAAAAACTCTGTATCAGATTCGTGAAAGAAGTTACAAGGGCCCAGCCTTTCTAATTGAAAAATGTAAGTAAATTATTAAAGTAACAGATACACTATATCAATGCTGAAATATTAAGAAATAAATATGTTCACTTGACTATTGGTAACAAGCAGAGGTTATTTGGCAAATATTATTTGAATTTTTGTTTAGTGATCAGAAATAAAATGTTATTTGAAAACTCGAATTTTTTTTTTGCGTGGCATCAAATTTTTATTTGAGAATATATTAGAAATGCACTGTACACTTTACATCTACTTTAAGTAATAAATTGAATAGCATTTCTTCTTCCTCTGTTTATAAAACCATTTGGATATTTCAATACTGATATTCGTGTTGAAAGAGTGGGCAAGACATTATAAACAGTTTTAACAAGTTCCACCAATTAGTTTTGCTCAAATTGGCGTCCATTACATAGATTTGGACGTCTCACCGTACATGACCAGATGCATGTAGAGAACAGCTGTTTCACTCTGTAGCAGTGTCGGATAGAATTCTAGTTTGATGGTGGCTTTGTAACATCTGAATTACAAATGAACCCGTTGTGTTTTGATCGGTATCGCCTTTTAGGCGGAAGGTATAACGGAAAACAGGAGAAATAATTGTTTTTAAGCAGTCAGCTTCAACCCTTCATTATAGTTCATTACAGCAGATTTATGACTGTCATTTTGTAAATAACTACGGCATTATATCTTTCGTTTAACCAATATGTACACAGTGGGTATCCGATGGAAGTACTCAATGTCGTACATAAAAAGCGAACGCAATCATATTTCCTCTACTTTATGACCATTGACTTTTTTCTTTTTATCTTTCTCCGTTTTACATGTTCAGTCTGACCACTGTTCGAAAAGCCATTGGAAAATCCGAAGAGTTGGAATCAATCTCGAGTGCGATTCGCCTTCGTTTGTCGCCATGGCAACGGTGCCCGTGATTCGTTGGTAGCCCCTTCTTTTTCCTTTCCGGCGTTAATATTTAATAAATTAGCAAATAAAAAGGGGGATGAGGTAGGAGTTGCGCAAAGGCTGCTCCGAATGGAACTGTACGTTGTTGTTACGAGTTTACCGACCCGAATTTAGGATTTATAGTCGGTTGCAACGGCAGTTTCAAATATTCCCAGAGATTGTAAAATCGGCGGCTGATAGTTGGAAAGGCGTGCATGCGATGCGTGAGTTTAAATACAAGGAGAAGATTTTCTTGGTTTGTCCATCTGTCTTTAGAAATCATGAAATGCTAAATTCGTGTCAGAAGGATTATGGATGGGAAATTCCACACAATCTCAATTTGTAACTGATATCTCCTGATTATTGGCAAGTTAAAAAACAAACAAAAAAAATACCTAAAAATATATAGGTAAATAGCATAATTTCTCAAGTTCATCAGCCCGTAGCAGCTTCGGAAGAATTAAGTTATGAAATTCCTTTGATTTACCAGTACAAACAAAAAGATATTATTATTGATTAATCAGCAATTCATAACTTTTTTAGTTGTATTTTAAGCAATTATTCCAGAAATAATTTTATCGCTATTCTTTTTTGAGAAAATATTCATAAATTCGAATTTGTATTTTTTGATTTTTATTATGAAACAGTCATTTTTGAAAGTATTTAAATGAAGTTTTCAGAAGTAAAAGAATTTTTATTTTGTGAATTTCTGTAATTATGCTGTCATTCGGATGAGAGTTTGCTTTTAAAGACTAAACTAGGACTGAGAATTTTATTAACGTAACCCGATGTCATTTTTTTTCTTTCTTTTAGTTTTTATTTCAGTACAGCTCTGGCAAAGAGCGACTGTCCCATTTCTCGAAATCAGGGTCTCCCGTTGCCAATAGTGCTGTCGTTCTCACGTGTCCAGTCTAGTCTGCTTCTCCCTCACCCCTCCGCCCTCAAAACTAGTCTGTACTTTTGCTCTTTACAAATCCAAGTTGTGGATTCAATTCTTTTTAAATTACATCGTTAAAACAATAGGAACAATGAGGTTGAGTATTCGAGGACTTTTAATAATTATACTAACAATAACAGCACTGCTAAATTAATCTCGAACAGTCTAGAAAACGAAAAACGTTTCGTCTGCTTATTTGTGGATTTCGGACTGAGATATCGTCATTTTTTTGCTTTTCAGCTTTCTTCAAAGTTTTATAATCAATCACGGGTGTTTCTTCCTTGTTTCGTTGTAAAGAGGTAAACGTTGTATTCGAAATAATTGCATACAATTGGATTACTTTAAATAGGAATCTTATTATCTTGGAATTGAGTTTCAGTTAATATTCATTTAATTTTTATGTAATACTACTAGCTGGTATATTCTAATAATCTTTGATTATGACTTTACAGTAAACGAAATTTACCATAATACCTTTTTTAGAATCTCTTTTGAATATACAAAAAATGAATAAGAACAACAGAAAAAAACTATTTTTTAAAATAAGTACCGGACACACATCAGCTACTATTCCAAACATTAATATCGATTTGGGATCAAGCTCTGTAAAAGTTCTTCTTTTTTGAAAAAGAAAAGCAAAGGAAATTATTATAATTTGTAAATTAAGGTATTAATTTATAAAGTATATTTTGATAATGAACCATTTGCTTTTATTTTAATTATAACTTAGTAAATTTATCTGTGACTACCTTATTTCATGGAGGAGCCACAGTTCTTAAGCTAAAATATTTTGCGATTTCTATTTTGGGAGATTGAGATGCCACCAACTGTTGGCGGAGTTGGTTCCATTAATAACTTGCCCGCGAAGTAATCTTTGGTTAAAATTGAAAAATCCAAGTACTTTGCAATTCAACAGTTCATCTGGCTTCGAAGAAGAATATTGGATCACTGCATAATGGCTGCGAGTTACGAGTGGAAGATAAGAAACTTAGCAACTGTTTGGCTTACGTCGTCTTAAGGGAAATATTGCCAGGAAACGTCTATGAACGAAACTTTCTCAGTTTGGAGCGTTTATTGTCTCGGTCTGCTATGGGAAACAAGGAGGACAGGAATGATGTGTAAGTTTAAGTGGGGTTGCCCGGTCTTCTCGCGAGATCACTTCTGTGTCAAACCTCAGATCGCCTTTCCCCTCCCCCTCTTCTCCCGCCAGTCGACTCACCAGGGAAATCAGCTTCGGATTCTCTACCTATCCAATTTGCAGTGCTCCTACACGACGCAAATGCGATGTCTAAGGTTTTGGGGAAACAGATTGGAAGGCAGGCGGTTTAGAATTCGCCCGAAATCTGTTCGCTATTTCGAGAAGCCATTTTCTATTTAACAATGCCTTCGTCACACGTGAGTTTCATTTCTTATCGGCTGCGATAGGCGGTGGGTGCAGAGGTAACGCGCGACCCCCAGTGCCGGAGGGAGAAATACCAGAGTGGTAGCAGTGCCGACGGTCTCGTGATATTGAATCAGATCAGAATTGGGGACTTCATACATAACCTACCTTCCCCTCCCATCGATCCGTCCATCGTATAACAAGAGATACTTTTTCCCGTGTGGCATGTTTAGGTATTGTAATTTATGGGTTCCATATAAAGGAAACAGCTATTAAAAAGCTACAAATCATTGAGTAATTGATGTAATGAGAGACTCGACGACGTTTATCCATATCAGCAGGTTGGACTTTGACTAACAAATTTACTAATAAAACTAAACATAAAAAAGAAAGGATTTGAAATTGGGAGCATTATTTGTTTCTGAGTAGCCGTGCAGTCTCCACACGACAATCAATGTGTCTCAGCGTAAAAGTTTAGAGAAATATAACGAGATTTCTAAATATCTATCGATTGGAATTTGTCGATATTTCTGGCAGCAGCAATTCGAGAGCGGCTTTAAATCAACGGTGCTTCAGCAGAACCATTAGACAATGGAGAGGCTTAGCTTTTCCTTTTTTCTGGGGAAATTGATCGCAAATTGAAAATCTCATTAGAAAATTGTGCCCCTGATTAATCACGAAGTAGTGCGAGAAAACGTATAATTGCGTGCACATCACGCTTGGCGAAGAGCTCGGGCCTAGCATTTCCAAGGACTTTCGTAGCGTATTTCAGCACGGTCGCTTTTATATCCTGGAATACAATGCGAAGAGCGGGCTTGAAGGAGTTGATCCCCCGAGTTTATCCGGCAGAGGTCCCTGTAGGCAGCTGAGCGCCGCTTGCCAGTTTTCATTAATGGTCGGAAAAGCATTTGCAGCTAATCATGCGCCTGCTACCTGCTCCGTTTAATTAGTTACAACCAGTTTTAATTTGCTTGCTGAAGAAAATTTTTATGCTGGAAGGTTGTAATTGCTTTAAAGAAAACCAACCCCCGCTCACGCCACACCCTTTCCTTTCGCCTCTGAAAAGAACGTCTAAAGAAACTGCGCGTCGCGACGAGCGGAATTCCAGTTCATAACCACGAGTAGATCACGCCGAGGATAATCTGGCGTCGTTATCAAAATGGCCGCCCCGTCGCCCCCTACCGAGATCGTCGCACAACAAAAATCTCCCGGTATTAGCATAGAGCGCCAAGACTCCTTCTATAAAGTGGCGTAGGAGTTCCCGTACTCTCTCTCACTGTCTTCTCCATTCTTCCATATTCATTGTGTTACGACGAGACAGGAAATGGCGCGATTCATCGCTGTTTTTTCGAATAAAAAGCAATTGGCACGATTGAAGGTGGATTGTAAAGGAGCATGTCTTTCTTCCACGTGCTCTCCATGTGTGTGTGTGTATGTTCTCTCTTTACTTTTCATATCAACCGTTTTTTCCTATGTAATCATTTTTTTCTTCTTCTTTATTCCATTAATGCTGTCGATACTCGCTTAGTTTATGTGCTCTTCCTCTAATCTACCATCGTTCGATTCGTGATAAAAAAAAAAAAGACAATATTCTGTTACGAGATCATTTTCGCGGGAGACTTCTCGCGCTGTTTGCTGTGAGGGTGTGATTTTTATCCTTGTCAACGTCTCTTAATATTACTTCCCTTTGCTGATGGATTCTTTTCCCGCCCTAATAAAGTTATATAATAACTCTGTTTTAATAACTCTTATTTCTAAATTTATTACTCCGTCGAATTAATCGAAGCTTTTAATAACAAATCCAAGTTGTGTCATCTTCTACAAAGTAAAAATCCAAAAAGATATAAAATTGAAATGATGACCTTTGTGCTATTGAAATTCAACCAACAATGTTGCGGCTGAAGTCGAAGCTATTCCTTTACTGTTAATATATTAGAGAAAGTTGATGATTCGCTAAAACATTTATTTAATTTTCTAAGTCTAATTTCTGAGCATAAACATGTATTTAACAAAGTTTTCTAATAAAATTAGAAGGATTCGCTCTGTTTTCATTCTTAGTTCGATTTTTGGAATAATTTTTTTCTTGATTTTCAGCGTAACGAGATTTCATTCATTTCACGAAGATTTTACGTTCTTTTCTTTTTTATCCTTTCTTCAGTACCCTCTTTTCGTTGTCTTTTTTATATGGAATATCCATATTATCATTAATGCAATATAAACCTCTGAGTACCGAGGTTTGGTTCTCATGTGAGTTTCGTGATGATGGACGATCCGCGCTGGACAGGTTTTCTCGGGGTTCTCCCGTTTCCCTGTACTTCTCCCACCATACTTTCTCCGTCTTTCTCTCCGTCCCTGCCACCAACACTCACAACATAACATAATGCAATATAAAAACAGCTCAAGCTTCCGAAATTGGATTAACAATTGAACAGTGCTATCAAACTGTTCTGACAATCGCGATTCTCGACATTGTTCTAATATTGCTTCAAGGCACGTAGCCACGTCCGCCCATTCTTTATTCATGTAGTTTATCCGGTATATTTTAAATATCTTAAATTTATTAATTATTTTTTTTAAAAAAATGTCTTGATAGTTTTGCAAATAGAATTAAAATTTACAATATGCAATAGCCAGGGGAAAAAAATCACAACAATTTACGCTAATTTAAGATATAGTCGTCTTATAGTTTTTCTCTGATGCATAATCATTTTACGGTTGATGAGCTACTCGTTCTCATTAATATTCTTAGCATATCAGATTTCTCATGTTTTTACAAACATCTTTCCACGTTTTAATGTACTACCTAAGTTCTGATATTAACAGTTTCATTTACTTTTATGTTTGTTGGTCATTTCTCGAGCAAAATTTAAATGTTTTATTTCTATCATCTTCCTCACGAACAGTGCCTGGTACATTTGCCTATTACAAACGCTAAAAGGAAGGGCATTTCTAATCTTAACAGTACATTTACAGTAATAATTTAATCTTAGATCATAAATTGAGTTTATTTGTAATATATAGGAAAACTCCATTTTATCTACTTTGAAATTGTTTTGAATATTTTTTAAATTCGTCAAATGTCAGTTTAAGTGGGAGTTCTTTTCGCAGTCGTGCTCTTGTTTTATATTAGCTTTACGTTCATAATTTATATTTGTTGCTACTTTTATTTATAACTGTAATCAGCAGTAAATATCTTCTCGAATTGATTGTGCTTGACCGCCTACTTATCGATTGTTCTGGAGAAAGCTTATGTCTATGTAACTGGAAAAAAGAGGATAGACTTTTATTAACAGATCCCAGTAAAAGCATAAAGAGACAAAACAAAATAAAAATAATATATTATTCCTTTGAAGTTAATTTTTTTTTTTAATAGTTAAAAAAGCATCAATTATTTTTTATCCATTCCGTTGTTAGTCCATTTCTTAGTAATTTCTTTTTCTCTGTAATTCCCCTGACTTTTTAATATTTGAGTACTACTGCTGTTTTTTTTTTCTAATTTTAAAACCAAAAAAGACTATCTTAACAAATTGGATCGGGAATTCATAATGACGTATTTTCAATCTTCGGATCATTTTCTTCCTAAATAATACTTGTCTGTACATTCATTTTTATCTTACTAACACATTCGCGCTCAGCCACCAGCAGGGCTCCTAAGTAGAACACAAAAAAGGTTGGATCAGCCATGCCTTAAAAAGGAATTGAACCGTGTTTTCAGTACACAAGAATACTTCATTTCAGAGAAATGGGGAGAAAGGGGAGAAATCCATTCATCGTTTCCAAACTAATAATCACACTGTAGAAGCAAAATTCTAAGGTTTGCTTATTTTTTTAAATTCAATAATGAAATTTGAATTTGATATAAAAAAAATCTTTAATCAAGTGATTTTGTAAAAAGTACTTACTTTATTTTGTAAGCCTTTTCTATTATTATGCACCTGATATCTCTTTAACTGTTATATATTTTTCTATAATATTTTCAATTTCATAGTTTTAAAATATAAACTTTATTATTTAGAATATAGAATACCTTCTAGCATTCTGTGATAAGTCACCTTCTGTAATGATACTTTCACTTTTTTGTTATGGCTGTCAGCTGTTCAATATTTGCAGAAATGCTTTTATGAACAATCTATGTTTTTGAAATTGATAACACCTTTTTTATAATTCCTGTTTTGTTAAATAATAAAAATTAATTCTCCAGTTTTTCCTTCAGTGTTTTTTTTCAAGCACTCAATTTTAAATTAATAAGGAAGTTAATTTAAATGTTATAACTAAAATTATTCACATGTCTAAATTACATAGATGCTAAAAGATATTGGTTTACCGTAACTTTTATAACAACTTAATATGTATCGGAGGAGAAAAAAAGAGCATTAGAACAGAAAAGTTTTAGAATATAATTTTTTACTTCGAAATACATATATCCATCCATCCTTGATCAAAATAACCCAAATACTTTTTGTTCTAGGAAACTTTATCTTCTGATAAGGAAGATACTGTGGGTTTAGGTCCAAAAGACAAGGAGCTAAACGGCCAAAATATGTTGGCGATCAGTTCAATACACCATGAAATCTAGTTGCATTTTTCCCTGTGGTTCCTATTGCTTTTCTCCGTTGATCTTTCAACTGTCTACTTTTCTGTTTGTTTCTTTAACGGACAACTTTTATCAACATGATTTTGGGATAGTTTGAGTAATGGAATGTTGGCAAACCAAATATATTTTGTTTATTTATTTATTTTTTATTTTATTTATTTTTTATTTTATTTATTTTTTATTTTTTTTATTTTAATTTTTTTTAATATTTATCTTTTTAATTTGTTAAATTTCGTTTTGGTTTTTGACAATTCTAAATATCTAATGAGTTGTACTTTATAAATTAGAAAAGAAAGAACCCCGACTACAGTGTTAGTTATAAAAAGATACTTATAATTTTTGTATTGAAAAGATACTTTTTCATTTTGAATTTCATTCAGTAAGGATTATTATAGGCAATTTCTAAATGGGGAAATAGTTGCTTTTTCATTTGGAATAACTCCATTCTAATTATTTTTTATTATAAACTAAATAAGTTCATTTTGCATTTTTGCTGCTTTTGAAGAAATTACAGTGGTGGTATTATGGGCACATGGGTTTGCAGGAGGTAAGGCTCCAGGCATTTCGTGACCAACGGTAAAGTATCCCGGTATCTATTCATCAGAGGGCTGGGTGTACCCAAGAACCCGTCTGTAGGAAAATTTAGTGTGGAAAAAGTTCTGACTTCCACCGAGGTGGGGAGGGGTATCGAACCGGGCTCCTCCAGGCCGCAGTGACGCTCATTACCACTTGTCTACTCGACCCACACAATTATTGTTGTCTATAATTTTAACATCATGACTAGTGTAAAAATGGGATCTTTTATAATGACATATAGTAAAATATAACTTCGAAAGTACTTAAATAAATTGAAATTGAGGTTAAAACCTTTATGCTCTTGTATTTATAAGAATACTCGTGCAAATTAGGAACTTTATATTCATTTTATGTTAAGTTTTCTTTATGAAGGAACCATTACTTTTTTAACGGTTTCCTGAAAAATGCTAAAACATTGGGTTGATTTTTTTTATCAATTTTGAAAATATTTTATTTCCCGTTTCTTATAAAATATCCATTGTATCGAAAGACATAGACGATATTTCAACAACAAGAGAAATCTTTATTTATGTCCTCTATAAAGTTTTATGGGTAATTTTTAGTACTTGTCTCTTTTTTTTACCCAACAAAAAAGAGGCTCAACTCTGGTGAGGAATTGCCATCTTTTATTAAAGTAATGAAAGTTAAAAATTTCTTTTAGAAGATTCGGTTTTACGACGAAATTTAATTGGTTTAATTTGCAATTTCGGAAAACGATGATATCAGTTTATTACCGAAAATTGCGATCAGCCACAATAAATAATCATTGCACTTAAAAATAGGAAGTAAATTAAACAGCTGTGAAATTTTACGCCGTTATGATGACACAGCACGAAAATGAGTTGAAAATGATGAAGTCCATCTCAGGTTCTGTAAACCATTACTTTGATGACTAACAACGACATTGAGGTACACGTTCTTTCTATTATTTGTGTGCGCTTTTATATCTCTGTTTATTTAGACCGAGAATTTCTATAGAAAAATTGAAATGTAGCTTACAATGAAAACAACGTTTCAAGCTTAAAATTACCATTAGTGACTATTTCGATGACGGTGAATGGTAATATATGATTGACTACGTAACTAGTACAGCATTTTGTAAAGTAAGAGCAAGTCAGTTTTAGAGTATTTTTAGTTTTAGAGTTAGTCTGAAAGACATATGTTATTATTATCAATATATAGAAAATTCATTATGTTAATTAATCATTGCAAGTTCTCCTTATTGGTGGAATCTGCAAATGTTGTAAGGTGAACTTGTCGTCGACTATAAAGTTACGAAACTGAAAAAATAATAATAATCCGATCATTGACAGTATTAATTACTAATTAGCTCATGACTTTCGGGTGCAGCCGAGTGGTCATGACCTGCTATAAGGCTGGCACCACAGAAACTGGGCTCGAATCCCTGCTTGGGTTGGATGTTTCCTTCTTTTTTCTGTGTCCGTTTCTTTTCCTTTTAAAAACTTATCAGTTTGAAACCTTGTTCCTGGCGCAGCTTAAACTCTGTTGCTCTTGCACACTTATATACACGCGATAAAGAAACAAACAAACAAATTAACTCATAATAACTCATAAAAACTCATAGAGATGTATTGATTATTTATAAGAGATCCTTCACTTTTTTTAAGCAAACGCGTTATTATTGAATTTTCTCATTCAGAAAGAGAAATTAATATGCAAAAATATGGTACGCATTTTCATTTAATGTTTTAATTACTTAAGTCGCATATTTAATTCATGAATTTAAAAAATTTAATTCATTTCCTAGGTTTTAATTTCACAAAGTTTTCATAAATTTTTCTTACAAGGAAAGCTGCAGTAAAATGTATCAGTAGTGGTTGGCGAGGGCGGTCAGTGAGAGTGTTTTAAATGGATTCCATTTGCTATCACGTGAAGGTAAAGGTTATGGTAATGCTAGAATTAATCATCATTAGCGGCTCGTTACGCTTCTGAACTGAACATTTAATTTTCCGGAGATTTAGGAGAGAGAGAAAAAAAAAAGTCTGACTGGGAATTACTTTTTTAACAGTAATTTAAGTGTTTATCAACAGATACCCAGCCAAGGTACACTAATAGCTTTGACCTGAGTGAAATACAAGGCCAGACCATTAGCCGCCCACGCGTTTCATCCCTCCAGGGAGTCATCGACAGTCTGTTCTAATAGAGAATCGGAAATCAGACAGATGAATAGCAACAGCGAACCCAACCACAAATAACAGCACACCCCCACACCCCCGCTGCTACCATTTTCTCATTTGATTTTCAATGTCCCAACAAAAAATACGCTTGGCATTCGAAAAGACAGGTTTGTTTTGAAGCAGATTTCAATTACGAGTGAAATATCTTTTTTCTCTTTCCTTTGGAACTCTTCTAATCAAAGGCAATTTAAGCTTCTTTATTGATGTACTGTGTTTATTGAAACCTGTTTTCTACGAAAATAAGGTTTGCTTTGTTTTGTTTCTTTTTTTTCTACAAAAGATTCCATTTACGTCTATCTCTTGGAAACGACATTTCAAAGGAAATTTATCCTATTTCCCAAGAAAGGGAGACTCATAACATGTTTGTATATGTATCTGTAAATATTTTTATGTTCCTTTAATATCTTTGGTATCGATAAGTAGATCTTTTGAAACTTGGCATGCATATTATGAGATAACAGACAATCTAACATTAATACTGGAAATTTCTTCATGTGGTTCCTCATTGAGAAATTTACGTGAACTCCTGTCGAAATGCATTTCGTAATCCATTTAATAAATCCTCGTTTGATAGGATTAAAATTAACTGAATTGAGAAATTTACAAAGACTTCAATTTCGCAATCAATTGCGATTTCAATTAATTTTCAAAAACAAAATCAAGACGCTGTTTGTATTTGACAAGGATTTCCAGGAGACTGTAGTTTTGTTTTCACGACTTTGAAATCAAAGAAGAATTAAAAACGCTAAACAAATAAAAAAAAGTAAGGATACAAGATTTGTTTCAGAAACTTTATGTTAATAATTAGGTTTTTTACGTTTGTAAAATATTTTGGAACATCCTTAGTACACAAAACATTCTTCCGACATTGCTTTAGAATAACGGTAATTCGACAACTATTTATCCGCGAATGCTGAAACTTTTCTTTTACTTGGGATTAACAGCTACTGATAGATTTTTATATCAACAAACAAACAGAATTAATATAGCCTATTTGGAACATCACATAATTAATATATTTGAAACATCACAGATAAAAATAAGTCTATGCAAACAAAATAAGAAATTGGAAGAACAATGTCTGAAACAACTTACTTTTACGAAGTAACCTTTGTAACATTGGTTTTGATCATCATTGATCATCTGTTTGCAAAGTACATCTACTGTGTGTTTGTAACCACAAATGTTTCTAAAATAATTAATCAAAACCATTGTCCCAAACATTGTTTCATTAAAAGTTGTTATAAAACTTGGGTTATTAAAGAGACTTTTCTAGATCACAAATCAGGCTTTATAGCATTTGCTGCTTGGCCATTTAGGATAATCGCTTAACTGACCTTTCGTGTTTAAACCGAATTCGCAAATCCGAGAATACTTCATGTAACCCAATCTAATTTACTATTGAACCATGGCAGGCGCTGAATATTCACTGCACTGGTGTACACTGGTTACTTAATGATGCAAATAGCAATTTGTAACGGTTGGATTGAAAATTTCCAAATCCATTCCAATAGCCAGTCATGTTAATGGCAACCATTAAGGGTATGATTGCACAAAAGAATTTTTTGTGCAAATCCATTCTCTGATTGAAAACTGCCCTGATTAATTATTTGCTTCGTTAACACTTGAAGATTGAATTTCAGCAATGAGAGGTCTCATTTTCTCTTTAGTTGCACTGAAAGAAAGAAAAAGATAATTCACCTATTTTAGTAGAAAAGTGAGCAAATCAATATATTTGTTTATGTATCATGTGTGTGTGTATATATATATATATATATATATATATATATATATATATATAT
>JAFIDM010001028.1:24835469-24891067 GCA_023159025.1 Thereuonema tuberculata | reverse complement strand
TATATATATATATATATATATATATATATATATATATATATATCTTCGTAATAACGTTTTAACCAGTGGATGAATCTTTTTCAAACTTATATATTTACGTGTATCTTAATACTTACATACATTACATAAGATATAAACTATGATACAAACTAATGATGTAAACTATGATACAAACTAATAATGGCGTAGCTTAGCCACTGCTGCTTTTGCGCCATTAAAATACCAACAAACAACAACAACAAACTAACGATGTAAATTATGATACAAACTAATGATATAAACTGTAATATAGACTATGATATAAACGATAATAAACTATATTCGTATTTAAAAAAGTTTCGGACACAATAAACTTTGCACTTAAGATAAGTAAACACCCCCAGAAAAACGCTTAATGTTAAAGAATGAATTCTATTGACATATGTTTTATACAGGATTCTACAATTTGAATTGTTCTTTGGTGAAATCTGAAATAGTGATTCCATTCGTCAGATAATGTAGAAATACGAAATTCTTACTTTGTATTGTTAAGTAATACATTAAGTACAATTTGAAAAACAAAGAAATACCAAAAAAAAGCATATTTTTTAAAGACAGTATTTCGGTCTATCATAAATTCCTTGTTAAGTTTTAAATCTATGTAGTAAATTAGGATAAAAGAAGGACATCTTCTAACAAAAATTCAAAAACAAACAAAGTAGTATTGAAACGAAGAAGAGGTCTTAGATATGGTAATCTTCTGGATATAGAGTTTAAAGAAATCCTAGATCGCGAAACTCATATTGCTAAGATATTATCATTCTGTCAATAGGCGTCAAATACGGATGCTATAAACCATTTGAGATAATGATAAAAAATAGAATAGGAAAGTTTGAAATCGAAGCTTTAGATTTACATATGATTTTTTTGCCTTCGTAATACGGTAATTTAAAAGCAGTTTGTGAATCCCGAAGTACTCGATTTCATGCAATAGTCAAATTAAAAAATTAATAGTAAAATTAAGAAATAGAGATAGATATAGGATTATCAGATTTTTTTTATTACAAAGTGACCATTAAAACACAAATAACATATCAAAGTTTTATT
Source organism: Thereuonema tuberculata (assembly GCA_023159025.1). Classification (NCBI taxonomy): domain Eukaryota; kingdom Metazoa; phylum Arthropoda; class Chilopoda; order Scutigeromorpha; family Scutigeridae; genus Thereuonema; species Thereuonema tuberculata. Next base: position 24,889,981 of record JAFIDM010001028.1, on the reverse strand, counting down.
AAAATTAAGAATAAAGAATTTTTTTTTTTTTTTAATTTACCAGCTTCGTCACACACAGATAGCCGTTTGGGAAGCACTGATTTAAAGAATAAACTAAAGCGAGTTTGAAATGCGCCTCAACTGCACGGGAATTTGATGAAATATTTTCAAATATTTTCAATTATGGCGGGAAAAGTTTTTTGTTTCCATTGCAGATTCGCTAACAAATGAGTTCCAGATATTTCTCCTACACAAGTTACTTTTCTAGGTATATCGGGAATTTACCTTTAGTTCAGTTCCAGAAGGGAATTAATTCAAAACATTCTATGAAGGAATGAACTGTTTCTATTGTTATTTTTAAACCAAATAGTCCCACATCAATAAAAGAGCCTTGTTGCCTCAATGTAGATTCGTTTTCACTGTGTTTTATGGCTTAAAAAAGTATAAAACTTATCTTGGAAATTTGCTAAAGTTGGATCCATTGCTTGTGTTATACACTAAAAATTCTTAAACAGTTGTAAATCAATTTGAGGTATAGATTTATTGAAATGCATTGTGTGTACAATATTAATGCAGTATTAATCACTTTCAAACGTTATTGATTATAATATAAATTATCCGTTTAATAGCAATTATCATTGGGTTTATAAAAAAAAATGAAATCCCTTTCTATATTGCATTTATAGAGGTATTAAGCGATTTTCGGAATTAATTTGAATTTAACCAATAATTGTCATTACAAAGCCTAATTTATTAGGTGATTTTTTTAAAAATTTAAGCAGAATTCACTTCAAATATTTTTATTGACAGATAATAAGCTTAACAATAATGAAACTCCTCGAAAATGCTTAAAATACTTTCATATTATAATATTTATTGCTAAAACTTCTCGTAATTAGGAAACATCGCAAGTGAAATAAAAATTACATTGCAGTATGCCATCTTAAACACTCTAGAAGCTTTTAGCAGAACAGTTCATCAGATGATGTGGTATTAAAACACTTCATATTTCCAATTTTTATCTTCTGTACGCACAACAACAACAAAAAAAATATTTAATCATGTAGAGACTGAGAGCTAAGAATAGTTACATCTACATTTATGATGGTACATTGCTGCGCATTACCTTTATATATTATTTATAATTACATATATATATGTATGCTATGTTATATATCTAATATATTAAACATCAACACTTCGCTTTAATATTTTTTATCTTTTGAACTTTTAAACGTAGTAAAAATAAAATATTTTTAATGAGAAGTAATAGAGGGGTAGCATCAAAAGAGTATATTACATCAAAACATCATTAGAACACTTTATATTACATCAGATTTAACTGTTTTGCTAGTTAAAAAGACTAAGAATTTTGTTGAAAATAGTAACGAGGATCATTAACAAATGTTGTGTTTTGCGATAACCGAAATACTACGCAATGTATTTTTGCGTTCTGTTACTTATTTAGTTACAGTTTTCAATTATTAAAAGATGTAAATATCTTATTAGAAGTGTCCAAGCAATAAGCTACAGTTATATGGTTTTAATTGACGATACATTTTAACTAATTTTCTTGATAAAGTCAGAAGTCATTTGGTTCGGGTCTTGATAAGTCGTCTGATATATTAAATTATCCATGGAAGAATCAAGCTCTAAAATAGAGGATACAGAAACGACTTGTCTTACCCTTAGCAGAATCTTTTGATTTCAAATCTATTCTCTTTTTATTCTTTGAATTTTTGTCTTTGATTTTTCTGATCCGACATAGGAAAAGAAAAGAATCAATTAGTTGTAATTGCAAGGAGAAACCATGCTCTGTTTTGTAGAAGAGAAGGCGGAGAAGTAAGAGTGAGCCTGTTATTTGTGGATTGTAGGTGTTGTAGATATCAGTTGTAATCGGAGCCAACTTGAGCTCGGCCGAACAGCCCTTAAAACAGTTTGAAGTAAGCGTTCGAAGATTTCGGCGTTCGTTTTCTCTCTCTCTCTTTTTAATAATCGTGTAAATGAGAACCACGAAAGGCTTTTAGTGTTGCGAGGGTGGCGAAACTCACTGGGATTCCTCCTCCAGTGCCAATAAACAGTTCTTCCTCCGCCTTCAGGTAATCACTCTGATCTGACACATTTCAAGCCATTAACTCTTTATGTATGATTGCCACCTCTGGCCTGGTGAAGGGCGGCCTTACAACATGTCTTCCCGCCAACAACAGATGGGTGAAACGGCGAAGCGAAAATGGGCACGACCTAATCAGAGAAGGTAGGCAACAGAAACAAAAGAAAAGGTGAATGCATTACCCTGGATGTGGATGAAGAAAGAGAAAAAAAGAAAGAGAGGAGAGGAGGGAAGAAGGAAGACAATTCGATCAAACAAATGTGCTTCGTTCCTTAAGATGAATGCTAGAATGAACTTGGGTCGACGAAGCCTCTGGGAACAGGAGCTTTTCTTCCCAGAACTCCCACGTATCTACAGCGAACAACAAACATCACTTCGTTTTCCAACGTCTCTTGAAGCCTTCGACGACAGAACTAAGATTACCACATATCTAAAGCCGCTTCCTTCCATTAGAATTTTATGTGTTTTGCTGGTACTTATTTCTGCTCAATTCTGCTACGGTCTGAATAAAATTTAGTTCATACTGTTATCGCTTTACAAACAAATAAAATTCAAAGAGATAATTGAGGAGTTCATTTCAGATATTTTATAGGTTCCACTTCCTACATCCATCAAATTTTCATTCATAAGATTGAATGAAAATATTATTTTAAATTACCACATATTCTTAAATATTGTTAGCAGAATTAAAGTTGTGTTTATCTATGCTTCAGTTTTGTCAATCACGTTGATTTTTGTCGTGATGATAAAGAATTTATAATGGTATAATGCCATACATGTTCATGGGTTATTTACTTTTGAGAATGTAATCTTTGCGAATTAAAAATAACTTTCTATCATTTTTTTTTACGCAAAAATGAAATCTGAAATCATTTCCTTGAATTTAACATTTAATGTTGTGAATTCCTGCAACATTAATGGAAATACATGCTAATAAGGATTTATGTTAAAAAGATGAAAATGAATTTGTGGTGATATCAACTCTAAGTTTCCAAGCTGATCATAAGTCACTCAGCAGAAAAAAAAATACATTTCTGCTCCAAAAACATTTCAAAAACATTTCACTTACAAATAACTATAAATACTAAATTATAAATTTAACATGGACATATTGTTCATTTTTCAATAAAAGGTTGATTTTAAAAACTATCTGTTTTCTTTTTTAACACTTTTTCTTCGTTCTTAAATATATGCTTATAGTAATAGTTATACAATACTTTTCTTTCATATATGTAGTTAAATTCTGTGCTTATCATTGTTAAGCTTAAAGCTTCTAGTTTATATAGAATTTCTTAAATTGTTTCGAAAACTTTCATCAACATAAGAAAGATTAAAGTACCGAAAGTACCGAAATATTAAAGTACCGAAATGTTGATGGAGAAATAATAAATGAAGAGCCGTCTTCATGGTGACATTTTTCTTTCCATTTTGCTTTAGAACTAGCAATCCCTTTTCTTTGAGTGTTCGTCCTGACAGAACAACGCTGCAGATGATGTGGACCAAAGTAAATATCTGCTTTGCACAGCACAATGCCTCTAGTGGCGAATTGAAGCAGGGTTTCTCAAGTCCTTCAGAAGTTATCGATCAGTGGACGAATTTCATCATGTTGAATTTGGAGATAAAGAAAGTGCGAATTTAAGATACCAGAATGTGGAAAAAGGGAAAAGAAACAGTTCTGTTTAGCACTATTAAATTACAACAGTACATATTAACAAACCTATTCGTATCATCTATACTATACGATAAGCGTAGTTACAGCAGGATATGTTATAGGTTTGTTCTTATATAGATAACACTTGTTCATTTGCACCAAAGAGAAGAAAGGACTTGAAGAGAGAAAGGTTTAAATTGCAATTTTAAATAGAAATACATACAAAGCTGCATCCTTTGCAACTGAAATTTTAAAAATGATTACGTTGTTGAAAAGTTCTTATAGTACAACGTTTTCAGGCAGGGATATGTGTCTTACCCAGTTCTATCACATAAATCTAAAACTGTTTATCTTAGAAAGAAGATATTTTAGTTGCAGATGATTGTTACAAAATGGGATCCGGCTGTGGAATTTTGCTCGATATGTAATGAGGAGCCAAAAATCATGAATGTAAGAATTTTTTTTAAAATATTGTTATAAAAGATAATTATAGTAACTTAGGAAGCTTACTAAAACTTCATTATCTTTTTGAAGGAGTGCTTTTGAATCAAATAAGTGCGAATTTAAGATACCAGAATGTATAAAAGTGTAAAAGAAACATTTCCTTTTAGCAGTATTTAATTACAACAACACATATTGCCAAACCTATTCGTATCTTCTATACTATACGATACGCATAGGTTTGTTCTAATATAGATAACACTTGTTAATTTGCACCAGACAGAAGATCACCAGACACCTTTCATATCAGAAGTTGTATTTCTAAAATTATCATGCCAACTGAAAGTTGTCTTGTCGTTGAGGCATTACCGTGTGATTTTGACGGTGGACTCCGACTTGGCTCCAATGTCGGAATGTGGGTTCGAATCCCTGAACCGAACCTTTCCTGTATTATCTCCCTTCTTTTCTTCTTTTTCTCTGCCTCCAGCCATCTAGTCTACAGCCATTATTAATTTACGAGTCAATGCAATAGGTAAATCATAGTACAAATGGTCCTAAGTGTGGAATTAGAATAGAAATTTTCTTAATTTACTGGGATTTTCCAGTAAATCCTATGGATGCAGATGTATGGAATCTTTCCTAACAATGATTTCTCTCTTTCGGGGAATGATTACTGGAAAACCAGAACTTAAATAACATCTCAGTAAGTTATATTGGAACTCGTCTTCCATGTTTTTTTTTAAGGACCTTTATTGAAACTAAACTGTGTTCAATGTATCAAATGTATTTATCTGGAATAAACTGATCAGCAGATTACATTTGAATTTCTGATTAGTAAAATATAGTTTATTACATTATAATTTATTAATTTAAAATTTACTTGTAAAATTGACTCCTGTCCCCATAATAAATATTGATCCTGTTCCCAAGATCAGTATTATACCAAACTCAGTTTTGTAATTTTTAATTTTTTTTGCTTTCTTAGGGAAATGAGACTTATAAATCAATCAGTCTGTTTATTAATTTTTTAATTCCATAATTGGATCTTCTTGAAACTTGCCAATCATATTTATGGATAAGACACTAGAATTTTTGTATTTGGAAATTTTTCCTTGTGGATGTTTTGCTGAGAAACGTGCGGGTGACTTTGACAAATTCCCTTGGTGAATTTGACAAAGCCATTGGACGAAGCCACGGAATTTCTATCGATGTTTGACAATGTAGATTTATCCATTTCTTAAATTTCGTGCGCATGCTTTGAAATGATTCAAATTTGAAATAGGCAACCTAAAGTCTAACAGATGGATTTTGACGATCTCGTATTTTCGTGATTTCACGTAATTTACGCGAGAATTAGTCTCTATCCATGTCTTCTCACAAAATATTGAAATATTTAAATGAATTATAATACGGGGAAATGTATGAGACTTTCACTAATTTTAATATAGTTTTCATAAATTGAAAACAGTCAATAAACAAACAATAAATTCATTAGGTAGCAATTTCCTAGTGCCAGACATTGAAAAATCTAAATTTCTTTGAGACCTGCTGAAGAGGCTAATGGCCAAATCTCGTGTTTTCCGTAATTCTCATGCAAACGTGATCATCAACATCCATCTGTTAGACAGTAAGCATTTAATTTTTTAAATAAGTTTTTTTTATAAAAAAAAAAGAAAAAGAAACATTTTGTTTGTATTAGGCAGTTATTATAATTTTAAATTAAAATTTTTGTATGGTGTTCAGGATTTTAAAAAAGCAAAGGAAAAGAAAAAAAGCAGCAACCTTTTAAGGATGGTAGTCTTCAAGTTCTTTAAAGAATTTCTTGTTATTTTTCTTTTCTCTTCTTATAACAGTCATATTCTTTTTGTAATTACAGAATTATTCGTTCTTTTTCCTTTCTTTCTTTGTTGAGGTCTATGTTATTTATCTATTAAAAATTCAGTGTTTCAAACGGTTCAAATTAGGCCTAAATTTCTCGTGAAAAATTGGAGTTTTCTCTTGGGAAAATCTCGCTTCCTCTTCTATTCTTTGCGTCCTGGCGTAAATCCTGAATTAGTGTCTGGCATTCAGGCGCGTGACGTACTTTACCACAGAGCCATCGCCCTAACACCATCCTTCATTTGCGCCTCAAACGCAACCAAGGAAACCATTAAACTAAAGTTTGAATTCCAAGTTACTTAACTGTACTTGGTTCAGCGTCCGTTTTATTCCTTCACTGGTTCGATCAATCCCTTTTCCATAGTTAGAAAAAAAATATAGAAAATAATAAAAAAAACAGGCCTAATTTTCCAGGGCCTTACATTGGATGCTTGATCACGTTTCCATCGCTTCATGCAAATATCAACTTTCCCCCCAAACACCCTCCCATTTCCGCGTAGCTTGCTTTCGAAAGACGCTTAAGAAAGCCGCCTTTTCCTTTGATGTTATTTATGAAGCAAAAAAACTAAAAAAAAAAAAAAACATAGATAAGAATTACGAAAAGACATTAATTTATCATCATACCTGTTTTAGTATATTTATACACTATTGCATTCTGCCCTACCTGAACAGATGAGCCCGGGACCTTGTGAAAGCACCAATCAGAGGTCATAGATCATGAATATTCAGGATATGCCATTCAAATTCTTCTTCCCACGATACATAAATAAATTTATAATTTTTAATTCTTTATAATTTAATCTTTATAATATTAAAGATTTATAATCAAGCACTAAATAATCTAAGAACTAAAGAACAGAGCTTCTTGAAACAGTACATACTTATGAACAAGACTTGGAATTTGTCGAAAGGACAATGTGGCGTAAGGGAAAAATTGTGACAACAGATGACAAAGATACATTAGTCAGTAAATGAACAAATGATAATCGTCTTAGAAGCACTGTTATTGGCTGACTGAAAGAACAGATCAGCTGCTTCAATAAAATCTCTCAGAATCCATGTTTGATCTTTGATCCCCAAGATGATTACGTTAAAAGTGTTCTTTACTCTTGAGTTTTTCTTGATATTTAGTTATAAAAGACGATAAAGTAAATAAAACTGATGTAATTGAATGAATAAAATAGACATTCAAGTTATTTAAGGACTTTTTTCCCTTGTAAATCCATTTTCTTCTTCAATCTTTTTTTTTATCTTCAATTGCTTAACTCCTCGTGTTTTGTTGGTTTTTCGATATTTGTCGCACACATGAACATGCTCCGAATTGGAGTGGATTTACTTAAGCAGTTCCGTGCCGATATTCTTGTGAGAGCTCTTGTGATTTAGGAGAGGTTCTCCGGGTACTTTATATCAATAAAGAGCGCCTTGGCCGTGACCGACGCGTCTGCAAAGGTAATTCTGAAATTACCGAACCCTCATTCATAGTGGGCGAGCAGTTTTCCTGCCGGTTGGAATAATCGCGGGACATCGATTTGCGTTTTCCGCGGAATAACTGGATCCCCGGGAGGACTGCCATCCTCCATTCATCTCTTTCATTAACAAAGCCTTTGGGAAAAGTCGAAACCACTAATCGCTGACCTTTTCCACATTCCGAAGCCATTATGCGAAACAAGTTTCCCCTACTACGGCTCTGAAGTTTGTCTTGTGCGCAACACATCGCTTTCTCTTGACTGTTTTAATTGAGTGACTTTGGTTCCGAAACTCGCATTCGATATATTTACAAAAGAGAATGAAATCCTAGGGGGGCTGGTGTCGTGAGTAATACCACGTCCCCGTTCGTTTATTGACGTTGGCGTGCCTTCCACTCTTACGACTGAGGCTTTTAAAAATAAATAACCGAAATATAGGAGGGACGGATTCTTTAATCAGCAGGTAGTGATTGACTATTGTTTTCTCTTGGAATAGCCTCTCGTTTTAATGAAGAAATCATCGATTTTCGCTCGACTTTAGCCTAACACACCTCGTTAGTTCGCTTCATCACAAGAGTGAAGCCAAAGCTCAATAACACGATTTCTTCGACTGTAGATGTCGCTACAGTCGTTGAATCACTACACATGTATATCATTATTATTAAGGTACTTTATTACACACAGCAACCCCTTTTTCAATAAAAAATAATAATTATACAGTAAACTCAATAATTAACGACAGATACATTTAAATTAAGCTGACATAAAATAAAGATTATTATTTATAATAGTTTTATTTACTAATAATAAAATAAAAATTGTTTACTACATCGGGAAAATATAGAAAGACTATTAATGATCTTTAAATCCTTTTAGTACAATATATTTAATGAAGAAATACATTTCATAATCCAATATAAAATTGTATATGTAAACAAAAGAATATATTTTTTTATATAATACACAAAATATACGATGCTACTACGAGATTAATTTATACTATAAGCATACAAAAAAAAAAGCCGACAAACTGCTTATTTGCTAAATAACTTATTAATTAAGGAACGACTATAGTTTCTAATGCATGAGTTGAGCATTCATTTTCAAGTCATTTTCAAACTTGAAAATGAATGCTCAATGTAGTCGTTCCTTAATAAATAAATTATTTAGCAAATAAGCAGGTGCGTCGGCTTTATTTTTGTATGCTTAATATGATCAACGAACGTAAACTTACAACTGTAATGATGTTATACTAACTATAATCTCGCAATCCAATTTCGGGCTAGAACTGGCCTCCAAAATGTAGTGGAGTTTCAAGCATTCTCATGTATGGATGGATGATTTAATGTTTAATATTCAATAAATGTAATACTGATGTAGTATTCAAATGTGTTTAAAAAAGTAATTGTAGCGTAGGCGTATTCTTCTGAATTTAAGATTTCTGGAAATAACGATATTCTAAAAATAACGATATTTCTTCACAGAATTCAAAATACGAGTTGTTACGAAATTTGAGATTTGTGTCTCATAAAAAACATAAATAATATTTACAAATATAAATTTACAAAATGTAAATTTGTAAATTTATTTACACAATTTTGAAATCCATAAAGTAAAGAAAAAGGTAAAGTTTATTAATAAATCTTTAATTATTTTTTAATTCTTATTCCATGCTAATATACTTAGTTTTACTTGTAAATTCACGTGCCTTTCATTAATTTTTTTTACAGAATTAAGATTTATTCTAATGTTAAGAAATCTTAAGCTGAACTCCATCGTGCAGAGATTTTATAAACTAAAATTTACAGACAATGCAATCTTACAGCATTTGTTAAAATATAATTTCATTTAAAAAATACGCGTCCAGAAATAATTTTAATAGTAACTTTAGAAATTCATGCAGGAAATAGAAAACACATTTCAAGGTAAATTGATTGAAAAAAAATTATAGAAACAGAAAATTCGAATATTTACCATCTAATTTATATGATATAACTGATGATGAATTTAGAACTCTAAAGATTCTGTGTCTTTGTATTTTTTTTTATCAATTTCAAAACAGCGCGTTTATTTTCTGGATTAAGTTAAGTTTTTATTACCTTTAACCACTGTTTAGATAAATGATAAAAATAGAAATAGAAAAATGCGGAAGCCGTGTCTACTGATAAGCCATAATTATTTTTATTTCTTCATCTCAAAATGGAGTCACGTGGATTTAATAAACCTGTCCTCAATAACATTGGCAGACGCCCTATTGGCGCCAACTCTGTTTGAACACAATTAATCATTAACACGGGATATCAAATCCAAATCCACCGAGAAATGACAACAAATCTCTTTAGATGAGGGGAAATAAAGAAAAAAAAAATCTCTCTTCGAAAAAGAGATTTCAAACTGTCTCTTAAATGTACGTCTTCATAAAAATTATTTCAGAGATCTGCAGGTAAGTCATTTTCTCGCTAAATGTAAAACTCATTTCTTTTAAAAGTAGCTTATTTTATTTATTTTTTTCGTCTTCCTAACAACCCGCACTTAGTAATTTTCGAAAATTTAATCTTCAAGTTTTGTAAAAATCCTATTTGCTGAATCACAACGTCCGCTCATAAAATGGTCATGGTAAGAGATGCATCTGAATAAGTAAAGGCCATGAGAATCAGCATATACGGTATGCTCATGCATGTTTCATATCTCCAAAACTTCAATGCACTTAGCTTCTTATTCGTGGATGATGTTCCATTTGGAGGCCATATTTCACTGGATTGGGGGGAAGAATTTTTTTTTCCTCCCTTCGGTGTATTTTTTCTTCCCGCCACAAAAATGTCTTTGTATATTTGGATCCTCCATCCATTAAACAAAAAGCTCTAAATTAGATAAAAAATTTATCGGGGAACATTTTTCAATGCAATTTTAAGACATTTATTATATTTTCCGCAAAGTGAGGGATATTTGGATTTGCAGACCCTAATTGAAACTCAGAGAGAAAACAGAATTGTTATGTAAAAAGACTTGGAATACATTAATATAGAAGATAAATAAGAGTTTCTGAGCATACGGATAAGCATCACCTACGCTTTTGTAGAACAGCCAATGTTAGCGTTTGACCTGCGAATATATATATCTTGAATTGGTACAATAATCAGAATACACGATCAAATTTTTGTTTTACTCAAAAAAACAGATGATTCAAGAAAATTTAAATTTCGTTCAATGTTTTCCATGATTTTAAAGTGTTCCATGGAATACCTGACTCAGTGTTATTTTCTGCAATACTTACTTATTTAGAATTACGAATGCTGAGTCAAGCAGACATAGAAGTAGTTTTCCTTTTTGCTGCTACAGAGCCACCTATGGATTATAAGAATAGATATCGTTTATGGCATGTGGAAAGATATATGTAATATGTTCTTATTCCTTTTGGAGTTCTAAAAAAAAAAACACTAAGTAAAAATATAACCAGAACTTGTTTAAGTGATTGGAAGGCTGAAGTTCGGTTGACTTTTGGAAATGGCCGCAAGCATCTCGCTAAAGAAAAATAAGAAGTGAAGTAGTCCTACTACAAGAACGCATCTTCATCAGATCAAGGAAGAAAGTTTACAAAGAAAGCAAGATATGGTTGCAGACCAAACATTCTTCATTACATGATTATCAGAAATAGTGGCATTCAACTATTTTCTTAATATTCTTAACCTCAATAAATATAATCTATATAAATAAAAATATAAATGTTCGTTTGTTCAAAATCTTAAATCTCCGAAAGTTCCTCACCGATTGCTTTGAAATCTTGACACAACGTTGCATTCGAATATGCGCATGTTTTTATATACTATTGTATAGATGTCACACCTGTGACAGGTAAAAACAAGCTTTTTTTTGAAAAACGCGCCATCTGTTGGACGTAAAAGCAACACACGCAATGATAACTTACAAAGGGAACTATACAAATATTACTGTGCAACAATTGGAACTAAAATATTGTTGTGTAATATATAATAGCGCCGTAAAGGAACCTGGTGGCGACATTTTGAATAAAATATTGTTGTACATAAAAGCGACGGGGTTTTCGGGACACATTACAAATATCTCTCTATATATATACAGAGAGATTTGTAATGATCAAAGGATGTTTAACGAACTGCGGAAGATTTGTAGTATTAGGGTTATGAAGTTACAAAATTCTGATGACCCGGAACTGTGGGTATACAAGGCAGGGCGGTGAGTGGATAGACAGATATGGTTGAAGGATATTTGTACAGGGTTTTCGGGTACATATAGATTTGTAATGAGATCAGAGTTTTTGAGTTACTTTTTATTTTATTTTTTATACTAACCTGGAAAGTTTCGAAGTGATCTCGCAATTGCAATTTCTTTATCATCCGCATCAGGATATTTGTTTTTTAACCCGAGCGAAGATCGGGTCTTTTTGCTAGTATTTTTATACATTCTTTTACTACGTTGTCATTCATAATCTATTGTGAAAATTGATTCAAACAGAATTAATTGGAATGGAGTTTCGAATACACATATGATAAGATCTCACATATGTTATATGACATATGTCATATAATATATGACATTATGGAAAGTGAAAATATAAACTCAACAGAAAAAAATTAAACTTTTTAAATTCAACTGATTCAATTAGTGTTTGCTTATAATGGTAACTGTTTTTCAACATAATATTTTTTGAATAACTGTGATTATTGTGATTTCAAGCAACATATCTGTTATATATTTTTTTTTCCAAACTCAGCTCCTTAGCTATTCGTTGGGATACTTTTTAACTAACTTACATGAACGGATTAAGTTCATGTAAACTTTGAAAATTGCAATTTAAAGTTTTGTATTCTAACCCTTTTTCTCTTTGATATATATTAAGGGAATATAAACAAAAGTTAGATCCAATTTATAAGATTTTGTGGTAGCTAATCTACCATTGCTGGATATAAAAAAGAGATCATGATGCTAATAATGGTGCAAGTGATAAAAAGTTGCTACAACAAGGAATAAAACTTGACATTCTAAGCTTTTCTTGGCAAGTTGAAACGAAGACGAACAAATTGTTTCTATCTTTTTTTTCGTTTCTTTCCGGTTTATGTTAAGCTCAGAGCAATCCAGAGAGACCGACTAACCCTTGAAAATCCGCGTTATGATGTTGTTTGACTTTGATTTCCGCTCCCACTAGCCGAAGAGAGAGAGAGAGGGAGGCAGGGGAGAGAGAGACAGCAACAATTTAATCAGCTCTTGACTGGCATTTCACTGATGCAGCAGAATTAATGAGAATAAAGAGCAAAGGATGACATTTCCACCGTTTGGCTCGTGGCGAATGGAATTTCTATCTCTGGTTGAAGCCAAGATCGGGTTTATATTTATATTCGACGTCAGGGACTTGTCCCCCAAGCCACTAATCCCTCGCTGCTGGTAATATGCGAGACGACAGAATGTGAAGTATGAGAGAAATAGTCCACGGCAGCGATACATCTATTCAAAGAGATTATGGTCGGACTTCATTTTATTGCGGGCATTGTCTGACATATAAGTGTCAGTGGCTGGCGAGAAATTAGATGGAGATGTAATTCCAAACTGGCATGCATTTATGATTCGTGTTTCAGCGGTGAACGAAAGAAAATATTAATAACAATCCCGCTTCATTTTTGAATCCAAGAAAAACCCAGAAAATGGACGGTTGAGACTTTGTCATGTGGGTCTACTGCCTTCAACATTTGAAAGAGATGGCAGTTTTGGGCAATATTTTAAGAACAAGATAGCAAAGTTTGTGTTGTCTTCAGAGAACTTCTATCAAACGTCGGACGTTGATTTCAATGGTGATTCAAAGTCAGACATTTTTGCTTATTACAAGCAAAAATGCATAAACCTTTGTTTATTTTGTGGTTACCAAAAGTGGACTTTAATACGTATCTGAATACATGCAAATGGAGTGGTCAACTAAAGTTGGTAAGGGATGAGCAGCATTTACATTTTTAAAAGGATTAAATACCAAATTCAAACTAAAGAAGATAACTTTACCACCAAATGTAAACCAAAGAGATTTATAACGAAGCATACAAAATTATATTAAGGTTAAAATACATAAGAAAAATGCTTCTTAATTAATTGAATTCATTGATAAAAACTTCCTCAAAATAAAGTTTCTTTTCATTAAAACTTCTTTCTTCCTCCTTATTTAATTTTCTTTTCTTTTTAAAGGAAAAAAAATGAAAAACTTGAATGTATTTACATTCAGAAAATTAATTAAATCCTCAAGTATTTTGGTTAATTTGCCTAAATCCATTTGTCTTTAATCAAATAAAAGCAAATAAGTGATCTAAAAGAATTAATACTCATTTAGAAACATCGAGAAAAATCCAATATTTCTTATCTTATATTTTTCATTGAATTTTCATCACATTTACGTCAACATTTCGATAGAGACCTTTAAGTACAGTAGATGGGATAGCTTTATGACCGTAAATATGCTTGCCTTGTTTCAAGAAGACCCATTCACCGGTTGACAACTTATTAGAAGAAACACACACTCACACACAAGAATGAACAAACAACAAACATATGCTAATTTTTTGTGAGCCTCACATTTCTTAGTTAAGTAAGCTATAACTGTTTAGAGCAGTGCTTGGTGTCAATTATAGTTATTTCGATTCTTGTTTTTGGGCACCACATTATTACGTGACATCCCCTGACCTTCCGCCTTCAATTTCAGTTGTTATTAATCTTTTCTTCCTATAACTGGTAGAAAAAAAAAAACAAAGACAGGATTTTGTTAGGTAATTAGAGAAAAGAAACCTACTTTGAAATTCGTGTTCTTGATAAAAGTGAATTAACATGTTGTAAGTTCATGGATAAGAGATCAATAATTGAACTGGGAATATTTTATTGCAGTATCACATAAAGTTTCAAATGCCTTCATTTTCTTTTGTGAAATTCCCGTATTATTTACCCATACTATTACTGATTTTCTTACCTTTTTCATCTTAATCACCTAAGTTATAATATTAATTACATTACCTTAAGCATTGTACTTCTTAATGTACGTCTAAAAGATTACTTTACAGTCTTTTATTTATTTATTCATTCATTTATTTATTTATTTACTTATTTTTACTTTTCGTTCATTTAATCATGTGAGATCCAAGTTGAAATCCAAGCGAATTATCAAAGTTTCTTAATGATACTACCTAGCCTTGCAGTAAATTGCTTCTGATTGGCTGAGATGCGATTTTAATGTGTAATGACGCTGGTGCATTCTGGAAGAGATTTTTAACAACTTAAAAGATATTCGTACTGATTTGAACTGAAAGGGCTATTGCTATAAAACAACAATGGATGAAACCAAATTATTCGCAAGTGACATCCTGGAGCAGCTGTTTCACGCTCGTTGGCGATAATTGGTGAGTTTTTCATTGTGTATTTTATCTTTGAAGGCTATTGCTATCTTTCATAAAACTCTATTATAACATCAAATTATACTAAATACACAAATTATATAATAACTGACTTTACAGTCAGATGTTAATCGCTAAGTGACTGCCTACGCTGCATCGTAATAGGCCTAATAGCGTTTAAAAGTCAAGAGAAGGGATAAGAGAAGGGTTAAAATGAAAATATTCGTACCCCTGTTTTGAGTTGACCTAAAAATATGAATCGTACACAAAATATTACGTAACTTCCTTTTTTCCGTTTTAGTGTAATGTTTAGTGCAATGTTGAAACCGACAAACAGTTGAATGGAAGACTTTGTCAGTTAAATGTAGATAGGTAGATGATGTAGTTATCTACTCGTAATTCTGTCTAAGAAAAAAAGAAAAAAGGAACTATCAAACTGAACCTAAAATCCATTTGATAGCGATATTTACAATGCTTGTCCCTTTTTTTTTTGAAGGCACTGTTGTAGTCTAACAACGTGTTCTGTACAAATGGAATTTCCTTGCTCAGATCCATTCCCCGTGAAAAGAAAGTTGGCTGCATTTTCTTAATTCTGTCGGCATTCGCCCAATTGAAATGAAATCCCCAGTAAGAATTATCCCCAATTCTTTTCTTGTAGCATTCACATTCAACAGAGACACTCATTCTGTGCGTAATGCCTTTTTTATTATCGATTCCTTCTAACTAATCCCGTGTTTTATTTCCAACCTACGAAGCAGTAATCATTTTAAGATTCTTTAGTGATATCGTTTAATCACTTTCAATGAAAACTTCCAATAGGGAAAATAATATATTTCAAGAAAAAAGCAAAAACATATTCACATAACACAAGAGAATCCAATATTATAATTTTATAAATTAAAACAGTGCAAGTTATAATATAATATAATATAATATAATATAATATAATATAATATAATATAATATAATATAATATATATCGTATTATTTTGAAAATTGAAAATTTTATATTACAATTTAATGAAAGTTTGAATTGGCAAATGATGTCCTCTCAGAAACTGATTCATGTTTCGATGAAGTAGGGCTATTACTTTAGAAAGATTCTATAAGGTCTAATTTTTCCTTATTGTTTTCCGTTCTACTAGATGACTACCCGTCGCTTCACTCCGGTAGCCTCGAATACATAGGGGAAAACAACATTTTATTTATTCAAAAAAAAAACAAAAAACAAATTACATCAAATAAGCTAAAAAAATTAAACTTAAAACTAAACTAAAAAAAATTTAAAGTTTAAATTCTAAAAAACATATGCAATACAATATTGAAATCCATTTGTAATAGTCGGAAATTTGAGCAGTTCAGTTGACCATGTACAAATACTCCTGTTGCCTGGTAACGCGTGTGCGGAAGTCCATTATTGATCATGCAACAATACTACAGGTGCCTGGCAATGCTGGTACGAACTTCAATTTTTGCGGACCCACCCACTCTATACTTTATATAGATTTAATACTACTAATTAATTCATTTGTGACAAAACTAACATCGTATTATTTAAATAACGTTTCCGTGATAATTTTTTTTTTACTAATTTTCACAGATGTCATGTTTATATTGATTTTTTTTGATTTTTTGTTGTTGTTCAGATTCCTATTGAGAAATTTGCGCCTGAAGTTGACAAAAATTGCTACAGAAAAACATTAGAAGTGAAACAATGAATTTCTATAGAAGCCTAACAAAGTTTTATTAATCCGTTTAGTAATCCTCTGACATCTGCACGCGCTTTGATAGGATTAAAACTAATTGGATTTGGGCAGCTAGAAGTGATTGGGATTCAATTGATTTTCATAAAATGAAATTTTCAAGATACTACAGTATTTCTTACTACAGTAAACTAAGCAAATAAATAAGTAAACAAATAAATAAATAAATAAAGGCCCGTTTTATTTATTTTTTTTAATTTTTTATTTTTATTTTAGTCTACATTATTTTATTTTTCTTGTTTTAAAATTTCAAAATTCTAAAAACTTATTTAAGTTATTTTTTTTATTACATCTACCCAAAAATATTACAATTACTTCTTTAGTGACTGTGAAGCTAAATATGAAAATTGTTCACTAAAATTTCCAAAAATAACTATTTGATTTCTTTTGAATTCAATAAACAGAAGTAGGTAAGTTGCCTTCTGAATTGCTTTCACTTTTCAGCTAATCTTCGATTATTTCCCGTCTACTTTTTTGCCCTTTTGCAATTTTAATGTGACATATGTAGTTCTTCTGGCGCAGGTTAATTTTTAACTTCTTTATTTCGGAATGCGTTAACGTCGTGAATCAGAATGAGATTCTCAAATGTGTCTTGGAGTGCGGAGAGGGACCTTGTAAATTATAGAAATCTGATTCGAAAACAACTTCTTCGTTTTTAATGTAAGATAGTGACGAAAGATGGTAAAAGTCTCGAGTTTCTCCCTCTCTTGGTGCGTAGTTGAGGGGGTGTGGGGGTGGCGAGAGTATTACTCTGTTGAGCCGCTCTAGCTGCCTGCTGCTGCCTTTCTAGTCACTGGCAATAAATACTGTATGCGTAGGAGGGCTGATGCATCGCTTCCAAAATACGAACTGATGTGTGCGGGAGAGAAAAGCGAGCAGGGGTCTGTGAGTCGATCTTGCTGCCTTCTTCCAAATGGAACTGACTTGACTGGTGCAGGAGAACACACACACACACGAAGACATTGTCCCAAAGGCAAATCATTTGTTTCTTTCTCATTAGATAAACGGCGATAATTCATTAGTCGAAGCTGATGAGAGAATCAGCCGAATCGTTTACAGCCGTGGCGAGGGAGGGGGGCTAATTTTACACCTGTGTTATCGCCGCTACCAAAGCAGACAGCAAGGTTAATGAAATGCTTGCAAGAAAAACCGTGTTTATGACAACTTTTCCAAACAATTACATCATCATAAAAAGAAAACACTTCCGGCAGCTTCTGAAACACGTTCTGAGTCTCTGTTTTTCTTCGATATCCTTAAAGTATTCTGCAGGAATATCGAAAGCCATTACATCATAAAAGACCGCAGTACAAAAACATAAATGTACTGAAAAAAATGTATTGTTTTCCATTAGGAAGAAAAAAAAGAAACCGCTTATCCAAATTTTTGTCCCTTCCTTTTTAACTCAAATATGAATTCATAAAATAATAACGTCTGTTTTCTTTCGAAAGAATAAGAAATCATCATTAAAAAAAACTTATCTAAATATTTGTATAAACACCTCTTTTCTTTAACGTTTTTTAGTAGTTTCTTTTTTAACTTACTGTGGTCATAATCTTTCGAAAATTCAAAAGGAATTTTTCACTTTAATAGTTTTTTTTTTACTGTTTCATTTGGCTTTATGTAATCAATCCTGAGGTTATATTTAAAAATATCAAACAATGGCAGAAGAATTAAAGTAGTGAAATGTTAAATAAAGGTAATTTGTTCAAAATTTAAATGCAATCTTATTGGGTTGACGAGGAAGCTTGAGTAGGGATTATGGCAACAAAAAAAATATTCTTTCTTTTTACGAATCTAGTGGAGGTTTACAACCTTTATCAACCCCTACGGCATCCCAATGGTAATCACTATTGAACGGTGACATCCACTGTTTAATCTCATCTCCATAAATCACTTTTGAACTGAATCACTGATGATGCTTTGACTTTATTTTGATATTTAATTCCTGATTGATTTGTGATGGTAAACATAATAATGCAGTAAACAGTGGGTACATTTAAGCAGTTAATAAACTGACAGGGGCAGTTTCGAACAGTGAATGTTCGTCATTAAAATTAATCGGAATTTTTATTATTTTTTTTAATTCTTTACTTCGAACTTTTGTTCATGAAATCATGAGAACAGTTGTTAAGTTTGTTCATCCCATTGTTATTTAATTTATCTATATTTCCCTTTAGGCTTAGGCCTAAAGGGAAAAATGAATTATTTTTAATTATGAACTCATTTCTAAAGTTTAAGAAAAAGCTTAATTATGAATTCATTTCTGAAGCTTTTTCTTAAGCTTTAGAAATGAGTTCATGATTAAAAATTTGAAAACGAAGTAGGCTCTATATTTCCATCAGAATTCTCTGATGCAGGTATTTTATAATTACCACCTAACCTTAGAACTGATCGCTGATAGACGAAGAAATCTGCTTTTTTTTTGTTAGGTTTTCAGTTTTAAAATCGTTCTTATTCCTTCTTCTTAAAAAAATAAAAGTAAGATTTTAGAGAAGATTAATTATTGTGATCTTTTCTGACAAAGGAGGCAAAGAATTGTCATTATTTTGGATACATTTAAAGTTTATTATAAAAAAATTTCAACTCTAACTAACTCAGAATGGGATAGATATGACTACCTTGTAATCAACCCTTACAAAAAGATTGGTATTTCCGGGAGGTTTTTTTTCTCATGAGTTTTTGAGAAAACTGCTTTTGTACAAAGTTTTAGCCAACTCAGACCCCCCCCCCCCATCAAATTCAGGGCTCAAGTACCAAATGCCGTAACGGACTCCCGCCCCTCCCATGTTATGGTCAAAATGATACATTCTTAGCCAAAAATATCGTGATACTCCACACGATTTTATATTTCTCTCTTTTAAATAAGCCATACACACAGGTAATATTTAATCCAATTCTGAGAATTCTGATTCTGAGAATTCGCAATCTGTTTACAATCTTAAGTTAACCATATTTATTGTAGTTTCTTGCAATTTCTTTATTTTCTTTAAAAATTTGAATGTTTTCAATGAAAAAAATTAAATAAAGAAACAAGTGCATCGGTTAAGTTATAACGGAAGCTCAATTGTAATGTGACTTCCATTGTAAGGAACTTTCAATTGTAAGGAAGTCGTTAATAAGACGTTCTTAACCTTGAACATGATGTCTATTGTTGAACGCGTGTAGTAGAATGTCTCGATTGATGAAGTATGTAATGCAGAACCGTTCTACGCAAACATTGTAATGCAGAATAGTTCTATGCAGACGGCTAAAATAGGAAAGCAGTTTATATAAAACTGAATTATATAAAAAAAAATGGTCTAGACGTCGTAGGCTAATTCATACAATTTATTTTTTTGGTTAAGACCTCAGTTCGGGCCTCTCTGACGGCCTGCTCCCGGTGCTGAGGGGCCTTCCCTCGTGAAGGCCTTGCATAAGCCTAATGGATCTAAGGCAGAGTTGTACTCGTATCGTGACCATGTCACTCTGTGACTAACAGCCAACTATCTTTAAAATCTCCATCAAGTGCAATGAATACTGTTCTAAATAAAATCATTTGGTTTAGTTCATTAAAAATAACAATTGTCCTATTTTTTGATCGTTTATCCCACATATTTTTTTCATTTTTCAGTTTTATATTGATGTTCAGTATGAAATCCAAAATGAAGTCAAATTAAAATTCCATACAATATACCAAAAATCTTTTTTGTAAATTGGAAAAATTTTCTTAAAGCGATGTCTTTTTTTGAAGTAGATAATTTACAGAAAATCTGAGCCAGCAGGACTCAGACAGAGGCTCAAAATTCGGACTCAGACAGAGGCTCAAAATTTAGACTCAGACAGAGAACTCAGAAAACGCTAAAATGATCTCAGCGTTTTCCAATATCATGAGCTCATCCATCATTGCGACTGTAGTGATAATGTTTATATTTTGGCTCTTACAAATCGCATGTTTTGTTAACAAAGGATTGTATTCTATAAATTCCGAAACATCTTTTAATTTCGGATTTATTAAATAAGCTATTTGAGAAATAAGAAAAAAAATAGGAGACAACATTTCTCTCTCAAAGTATTTACTTTTCTTCATAGAATGATGGCTGAGACTTGGATAAGATGCATTCATTCATCCTTCTTCAATTAACTGATTAAATTATCTGGATTATCACGGGATTAATTTATTATACAAAGGATGAATATTTTCACTTATAAAAATCTTAAGAAATACTTTTATTTTTAAGTATCAATACTTTTATTTTTTTTTGAAAATAATCTTTGTAAAAATATTTTAGTTCGAAAATTTTAATACTTACTTTAATTGTAGAACTTACTTTATCATCGCGAGTAAGTAAAATTAGTGAAGAAAAAAAAAAACTTTATTTCCTTATAAACTCGGTAGCGACAAACTTGAGGAGAGAATTGGATGTTTCGAAGAACGCGGGAGAGCTCATCGTTACCTATAGGGGATGACAGTAATGACGTCGGGCAACGGGGGATCAGTGTGCGGAGCCCCCGTCATTAGTGCAAGTACGACCGTCTGAGCGACCACAGTCTTAGTCGCGATTATCTTATGCCTGGCGGAGCCAGCGCGACCGGTTCTCAGGCAGATGCAGCCGGGAATTAGATTAGGATTACCGGGCAAAACTTCATTAATGGGATTCATTGACGGTGAACTTTGGGCTAATTTCGGTGGTTTCTACCGGATTTTCCTGGGTTAAGGATTCGCTTCCGTTCTACGGAGCGGGGAAACCTGCCCCTGGCATCTCGGCTCTTTGCTCATCCATCAAGCTGTCAGCCGGGGCCTGCATTTGCCCCATATGGAAGAGAGAGGTCTGCTCGCCTCGTGAAATACTAACATGGGATCTGTTGTCACCTTTCTCCGAAATCCAGACTGTGGGGGAAGAATTCCTTGATTCGTGGATGGAATATTGAGATTTGCAGACGCCTTTGACAACCTCCACTGCTATTGGTGCGTTATTCCTCGCAGACAAGATTTCTCCATTCCAAAAACATAATTAGACTTCCGCTTCCAACTCAGCTTCTTTCTGGGTTCTCGAGTTTCTAATTAGATTTCTTTAATATTCAAAGCAGGTTTAAAAACCCAAGAAATAGTTGTGAATATTTCCAAGCAACATCTTGGTTTAAGCTGTGACCGTGTGCTTTGAAAAAAAAAAGTGTAATAAAATGTGTATAAAGTCCCTCAATTTTTCCAGAGAGAACTCAGTATTGAAGTGAAAATTATCCTAATTCATAATTTCCGAAAAGAAATTGTCTCTCTGCAAAATGGAGAATTTCAGTGATGAAATCTTTGAATCTATTAATATTTTTAATAAATTGAATATTTCTTTTGTTTGTTCTAATGAGTAATGATTAAAAGTATGGAAAATTAAATGAAGTAAGAAATAAAATAAAAAAAAATAATCAGATATGTATATAGAGTAGTATAAGATTCTGCAGTTTGTTTTGGGTTAGGTTTCCATATTTTGTGATAGAATGCAAGATAAATTGGGGTGCATAAATTGTGGTGCGTGTAGTCAACATGACATCCCATCTCCTTTCCCATTGAGAGATTTAGAATAACTGTAGCCATCTGTTCTGTATATCCTGGATTTTTAATCCTCTGCTTTCCATACTTTTCTGAATTCCCCAGACCATGTTTTTTTCGGTCTTTCTCTTTTACGTTTGCTGCTGGTTTCAGTAGATGTAATTGCTAGGATTACGTTTTACAGGGATAAGAGTCTCTGTAATCCTTCGGAAAATGATGCTGTCTTGCCTGGAATGAAACCGTGGGCCTTTCAGTTGACGCTGATCTCACCTAGCTTCATATTTAGAAATGATTCGTTGAAATACACTTGCTACCACTGGAAGGTTGTCACTGCAAAATTACAAAGAAAAATATCATTAGAATATTTAGAATGAGTGGACATAGTAGGGCGAAATGTAGTTAGGAATGTAATGTCATCATCACCATTGGATTATACAGCGTCTTCTGTTCTGTGTATCCTGGATTTTTAATTCCCTGCTTTCCAAACTTTTAATTCCCTCAAATCATGTTTTTTTTCCGGTCTTTCTTTTTCGTTTACTGATGGTTTTCATAGATGTAAATGCCACCTTTTCTGCTCCATTCGAAGCACATGTCCAAGCCAATTTAATTCTTTTTTATATTCTACAAATAATATTTTCATAGACATCCATTGGTTTCTAATTTCTTCATTTTTGATATAGTCCAATCTAGAGATCTTTGAGCTTTTACGTAAATAATCCGTTTCTACTACTATTACTCTCCTTTTCAAATCATTATCCTTATTTCACTTCCATATCCAAAACTGATTCTACCAGCATCTTTCCAATGTATTTTTTTTTTGTATCTTTTCTTTTATGCTTATCCCACTTTATGGAAGTTAAGCATGATGGAAATTTTTTACTTTGTTCAATTCTCTTTTTTATTTATTCTTTAATAATCATCACTCCTAAACAGCATTTGCAACCTGCTTTATTACAACTCCTTTCTCTACTACTAAATTTGCGCTTTCGTTGTTTATAGGAAAATAATATGACTTTTGAAAATTAACTGTTAAACCCCAAGTATCATACGTCCTTTTTAGTCTTTCCATCATGAATACAAATCACAATGATCTTGAAATTTTATCAACTGATCATCAGCAAAACTGAAGAATAAAAAGGAAATGATCATTTTCAAAATACGGTACCCATATTCTGACAGCTTCGTATCTAAGTTTTTAAGACTTGTTTGCTATAAAAGTTGAGCAATATCGGTGACAGGCTACATCCCAGTCTTAATCCTTTTGTGGGATAGCCTTAGGTAGGTATTGTTCGTGAAGTAAATATGCAGCATTATTTTCACAAATTTCCCTAATTGCTTCGAGCAATGGGGGATGTTTTCTAGCATTTGCCCACAATTTAAATATGGAAATTTAAATGTATAATTCATCCCTGAAATAATTTAATTATTGATGTCAGTTAAATTTACCTTACTTTCTCATGTTTCGAACTTTTCCTAATTTTCCAAACGTTCATTTTCCGTTCATTTTCCGTTCATTGACCAATGGAAAGCATTTGACGGCGTGTATTTTGCTTTGAATTACTTATTTTATAAATAAGTTAATATTAAAATGTTGTACGATTTAGAAGTTATTAGGATGATGAACCGAAGTGAAGAAACATGCCGCCTTTAATGTCCTACGCCCAGCATAGTATTGACGGCCTAACCGAAAGAAAAGCAATAACGTTAAATGAATGATAATAAGAAAGGCGGGATACTATACTTCATCGCGAATCTCATGATCACGTTGTAAACGTTTCAGTGTTGCGAAATCTGTACAAATAAATACTTTAAAAAAATAAAGCCCAAAATACAAAATGAAGTCGCTTGTAAACCAAGCCGTCCATTAATAGTCATTTCCTTTTAGAAGCTGTATCTCAACCTAAACTAAGCTTATCTGAATAACATTATAAATGCACTTTAGAAAGTGTTGATTGTTTGCCTTGACGATGGGAAAGTAATTTGCTCCTACAAATATAGCCAATACAATATGAGAAGATGGGGCTGGACAATGATGGAAGGATTCCTTTCGTGAGCTCAGGATTCCCATAGAAAACTAATTTCAGACACGATAGGGTTAGATCGATATCGTTCTGTAGTGTGAGTACAGCTAGATTAGGTGTAGTAGGGGGTTGTTCAGGTCGAGAGGGTGGAGGGGAGGGATGAGCTAGCTCTTCGCTTTATATAGGGAATGACGAACGCCGCTAAATTGAAGCTGATTCAACTGTTATAAATTCGACCACTACCGTTGCGGGAGCAACAACATCCCCACAAAATCCTATCGAGACCTAATCAGGGGTTTCTCATGGGTCACTTGTAACCATAGCAACCGGCAAAGTAGGAATCGGAGATCAGTTTGTCCTTTCTATACTCAGACTTAAAGTTCAATTTCCAATTCCATTTCTATGGAAATATAGCTTTTAAAAATAAGAATAAAGCGACAAATGAATTCTTGAACTTTTTCGTCTGGAGAGCGAAAGCATATCCATTGTCAGGGATGTGTTAGTCTTTGATATCCCTGGAAAAATAATGAAAGAGATTATATGGTAAGCTTTAATTTTAGATTAATAGTAGTCGAGTTTACGATAAATGTTTGAATTTAAACTTAATTATAAGTAGGCTAATTGTTACTTAAGATTTAAAAAAAAACATGAGAATTCTTAATTTGTTTTTCAAAGTTTTTGTTTTTAATGATTGAATTTGCACATTAGTTTTGAATTGCATTTAGGACCTAATATTTCTCCAAGCCTTTCACTTTCTACATTATTTCCAATTGCTAACAAAGTATCAATTGATTTGAGTCAGTGATACGAGAATTATTTCAAGATCTAAAGGAGGTCACAAAGAACTAAATTCCTACTTTCTTTTTTAACTACCTTTATTTAATCTTTAATTTAAGCAAACATCTAGCTAATTTGAGATGCTTTAAAGATTGAATTTTAAACACAGTGTTTTGAGGACTATTCAACACAAAATGTTTATGAATTTTTACTTCATTTTACGAATAATAACAAACAATATATCAACCTTAATAAGTAATGTACTTATTGTTATTTTTGAATCTTTTCGCTATGTAAAGAGGAGAATCTTTAGTTATCATAAAAAGATTGTTTACAATGATTGTTTCCTCGATCAAACAAATTCTACCGAAAGATGTTTTTCTAAAAGCGGGGAGTTTTATGTAATTTACTGGTTATTATATTATAAAAAGGAAGTGAAAGTTTTAAGATATGTATTCATAACAAACAATTTATTTATATTAAATAAGAATAAAGAATAAACAATCCCTTGTGACTGAGAAATTGAAGAAACATTCCGTTTTGTTATGTCCTAAAAGCATAAATATTGGAACAAAAAATAATAAGTAAACAATAACATTGTTCAAAAATTATAATTTGAGAGAAGGAAAGAATAAACAAATCTTCGAATTGCAAATAAGAGAAAATGAATACTTTAAATTCCATTTTCATCTTTAATCAATTAATATAAGAGATTGTTATGTGGTTTAATATTAAGATTAAGATAATAAAAAAAAATATATTTAGTTAAGCGAAAATCTCTTTGACAAAGAACAGAAATAAATAAACAAGATTTTAAAGGTGCGATAAAAGTGGAAATAATAATAATAAAAAAAAACTGTGAAACCCTGTTTCCAAGGAAACAGAAATATAATGCAGGAGAATTATAAAGTTATTCTTAAAATGAAAAGAAAAAGAAGAATAAAACAAACAAAAAATGTTCAACTTAAATAATACTGAGTTTTAAAAAGTCCAACTTTAAAATGTAGGAGAAACCAAACGGAAGGCAAATGAAAGTGTGGTGTACAAATGAGAAGGTAAAAGTACAACGGAGCTTCCATAGAAAACACAAAAAGGAAATTAAACAAGTGGCTTTCAGAAAACGCTATAAGATTACGAGTTTGAAATGCCACAAAAGCCACACTACGTAGCTGGCTAGAATCTCATCGAGTGGCCTTCCAAAATGTTGAAGTTTTAGCAGCAATTGAAGACTACCTTCTAAGACAAAATAGGAAACTTAATTTTTAATTGTTTAATCTAACTCTTAAAAAGCGTCTCAATATTAAATGTGTGTAATTTATAAGAAATAGAATTTTTACTTAAAAAAAAAGTGTAGTACAGTAAATAATTTAACAAAAAGTAAGCATTCTTTAAATAATTAAGTTGAAGGAAAATTTTTCAACATATTTCACACGACAGGGAATTCAAAAGAAATCGCAGGGGAGTAATCGTGAATCAGTGGCCAAACAAGAACAGCTGGTAGACCAATTAACGATCTACAATTCAGGCAAGAAAAATGATGATTATTTTTTTGATGATCTTAAAAACTGGAATTATCTGTCAATTTTTAAGGTAGTGATTTTAAGAGTGTTTATGAAATACAACTATTTTCACATTAAAGATAGTTTGCTTGGTTAGAAGAAATTGTAGTGCTAGGCTTCTCTCTGGAGTAGTCGCCATTTTTTTTTCTGGTTATTTCATCTCGACAACCGTCCTCGGTTACATCTCAGCTGTAAAGGGTACGGAGTTTCTTTACAGGTTGCTAAGGTAAGAGTGGCCCTTCTTCGAAGTCTGTAGAGGAAACCATGTCAACGTTACAACTACGAATCAGATCATCTGCTTTTTTTCTGTTTGTTTCTAGTTAACATTTGCTGTGGTCGATTATTAGTTTTCTTTATCAGATTTATTTGCAGCTGAATTTCGTGAATGAAACAGTCTTGCTGAAAGAAGTCAGGATTCTAGTTTTGTTTATTTTGTCTGTTTTCTGTTTTGGTTGAACATTACAATTCGCATAATTATTCATTTAAAGGGTCTTTATAAATTCAATTTAAATTGCAATCTTTCCTCAAGTCAAATTTACATTTGTAATTTAAAAACTTTGTTTCCTTCAAGTAGCAGCTCATTAACTTTACTAATGCATGAAATTCATCAAATAGATTTCTAAATGAGATGCATTATAATTTTATATTCTTGTATTGACATTCATAACAGTTCTCAGTTAATTCTCATTATAAACTAGCTTTGTGAATTGAAGTTATTTAATAACGTCATTGCAAAGGAATTTTTTTTTTCTCAAAACTGAATTTTTTTTTCAAGTTTTTTATTTGTTTCTGAAAAAACGTTTTCCTCTAAACAGAGAAAAGAACTTAAAGTAGATATAATATTTATGACTTAAAATAAAATAAGGCAATATAAAGTATTTAATAAGCAAAACGAAGCCAGCACACCTGCTTAATAATTATTAAAGATTTACTACATATATTTAAAGGTTTCGGTTTAAAATCCAAACCATTTTCAAATACAGGGACACAAAAGAATTACAGTTATTTATATAAATCCAATATCATTAAAAGTTAAAGAAATTACAATGTCATGGAATTTTCCAAAAGCATATCTGCATACATCAACATCAAGAGACATACGTTAAGCTTTTGAATTGACATTAAAGAAAAGACAAGAAAGAATTTTTCGTAACTTTAACTCTTGGAGGAGGAAATCTGAACGCTCGTAGATCCTGAAGTAAAATAAAATAAAGAATAAATGGAAACTCAAATTGAGTTTCAGGAAAGCTAATATCTACTAAAATTTGAAGTTATTTATTTTATTTTTTTATTTACCTTCATGAAGATGTTTTTGGCTTCATGCTTTCGCGAGGTGAAATTTTCGCCACCAAGATGGTGAGGAGGGGGTGGGGGGAAGTGTTTCGTCAGGTGACCGAAAACATGTGGATTTTTCGAGATCTGTTTCTGTGCCAAAACTACTTTGATAGAATCGCCGATTTTTCTGGATGATTTGCTTCTCCGATTCCCGTCGGAGAAATAGGAAAGTGACTGCCAAATGTCAGGAGAAGTTGACTTTTGCTTGAAAATAGCAAAAATGATCCACAGCAGACGAGTAGCAGCCAGCAGAGAAATTGCCGCCGTGATTGGAAGCCGAAGAAAAACTTTGAAGAATCTGACTTATATTATAAAGGAGAAAAAAAAAAGAAATCAATGGGAATGATTTTGGAACGTAGCCCAAGAAAATGTTATCAAAAGAAGAAGGATTCTCGATTAATTGAATAAATTCAAATCCGGAATAGAGAGAAAGAGAGACGCCGTTGCCCTTTTCTGAGATTTAATTGCGCGTTTTTAAATTAAAATGAAATCAGATTCGACAAATGGAACCTACCTGCCAAGATTTTTTTTCCCAGTGCTTAGTATCAGTATTTTTAGCGAATAGAGATTATCACAACAGTAGTCGCTTCATGAATGTAAAAACGCCCAATGCGGGTTATGCGGGTGGACAGGAAGTTCATCTATTGGAAGATATGCTTTCATTCCACTTAACGGTCGCTTTGGAGAATAATTGCATTATAGGGTTGTGAAATTAAATCACATACATAAATGAGAAATTTCTTTCCTCTACGATTCGTCCCACTCATGTACACAAGCCTTTTTCAGTATGAATTCTCAGTCATATTATCATGTCAAATAAAACGATAACATTTATTTCTTTCCTTCCCCGAAAGGAGTCTTATCGAACTGAATTAAGAAATAACCAATAGACACTCAGGAATGGCTCTTGAAAAGATCTATAAATTTATATATACATATAATTTAGATCTATACCTAAATCAATTTCGTGAGATGAAAGCTAACAGAAATGTTTTTAAAAATAAGTTAACATTGCACCAATGCATGTTTTCTTTATTGTTTTCATTGGTCGTTCTTAACTCTTTGAATTGTACAGCTGAAGAAGATACTACAATTATATTACAATCATGAAATATTGTTCCAATGTTCCATCTCATTTTCCATTGGGTCAAAATATTTTCTCCGTTTAAAGGATGCATTTACTAGAAGGATTGATGTACGTTGTTAGAATGCATTTCTTTTGGAATTTTTGTGACTTTCTCGATAGAGACTCACAAAGAAAAACTGAAATAGAAAAGTAAGATCGTCTCTTATCCTAAATAAGCTTACAATATTTTATGAATTTCCATTCACTGGCTCAGAAGTTGCAAGCGGTAGGGACACACCCACACATACACTCACAGACTAGTGATTTTACGAACCCCAACTAGCCTAAAAAGCCCTCGACGAACATTGATTTGCCGTTTTTTTGGTTCATCAGGAACCTTGAATGTAAGAATAATGTAAGCGCAGCTTCGAAAAGAGGAATATTTACTTATAACACAGTTCGTCTGCTACTTAGCGAGAGCACCAGCTCCACCTAAAGTTGAAAATGTGGAACGTGACGTGAATTTCCCATTAGAAGGTGTGAGGTAGAGACTGTCTGTGTGCTCCAGCTTCGTCGAGTTTGCCGCCTTATTAAGCCAAAGATTCCTCAGGTAATTTCTTTTATAGCTCGCGACCTTGTAACAGATTGTTTTTTTTTTCTTTTTTCTGGCGAGGGTATTACCTTTTTTTTATATTTCCAATGTGCTTTTGTGCGAAAGAAAGGTAGCAGAAGGATAGGTTTTTTTTTTTCTTCCCCTCTCCCAAATTCCGTTCAGTGATCAAGCCCTCTCTACGTCCATCGCAGCTGCCGTGCCCTCCCTATTCCAGTCAAGCGTGTTCTTCTCCATCCGTCATCATCCTCTCTATCTCCTCATCCATCTTCTCCACTTGTCTGGTCCGAAACTCCTTGTTGTGGGCGGGTGTGTTGTCCAAGACGATGCCTCCTACCATTTATCTCCTAATAACATTTCATTCCAATTATTTGCGATGACATCACATACCCTGAGTGCTCGGCCGCCGTAATTATTTCTCTTCATCTAAACAAATGATTTGCGACCTCTTGTAAGGTTTACTTTTCCTCGTAATGAAGAAAAATGAGAACAATGTGATTAAGCAGTCAGACTAGCAAAACTTTGCAACTATCGATTGCATTCGAAAATGGATTCGAAAACACTTGTGACTTCCTCTGAATTAATGATATGGATTAATCATAAGTCAGTTCATAAACAAAACAGTCTTGCTCTGAGACCGCAATTAGCCATGAAGGAGTTATTTCCCAAGTTAAAATCACAAAGAAAGTGCATTAATTCATTATTACTAAGTTATAATTTAGAAAAGATAGGAATCAGATGTATTCATTACTTTATATAAGAAATTAAAATGTTGCATTTATGATTTTATGCTAAATAAATAATAATGAACTGATAAATAATGGTAAAAAATATGTACTACACAAACAATATTTAATAATTTTTATCTCTCTACTTAAGACAGTGGTAATCCACAAGATGACAAAAAGTGACTAATAGTCATCTTACGAATGGAATCCAAGGTTGCACAGAAACTATCATTATGCTTTCTGAATTCTCTGTCCTGAAATTTTCATGAAGTAAATGTAAATAAATATTAGAGCCTATGCACAATTATTAATTAAATAAATGTAATTCAAAAATATATACGAATTCAGGAGTCTTTCGATTTCCTTAATGTAAATCATTGTCAACTGATTTACAAAGGTTACAAAACAGTTTGAAAATAATTCAAAATAAGTAAAAACATTTTTGATTGGTCTATCCTGTGAGTTCATCTGTTTGCCTTCCCTCCTGGTGAAGGAATTGTCTTCCGTTGTTTTTGACCCCTTTTTTCCTTCGGTCGACTGCTCTTCAGTAGCAACGTGATCCGATCGCCACTTGCTATGTGATGTCATCGGTTATTTTTGCAGGATTTTTTTTTTCTCCGCAATGTTGTGTAACTTTTCCGTTGGTTGTTGGAGTTTCGCTTTTAACTTTCCTTTCTTTTTCTTATCTCAAACCTGAAATTCTTAATATAAGTATGTATTGTATTATTTGGAAGTTGTTGGTAGAGCAGACGACAAAGGACGCAGGAAGGGAGTCAAAACAACGGAAAAAACAATTCCTCACCAGGGGAAGGCAAACTAAGATGAAGACCAATCAATGTACCAATCAAAAATTTTTTTACTGATTTTGAATTAGTTCTCAAACTGTTTTGTAACCTTTGTAAATCAGTTGACTCCTGAATTCGTATGTATGTCTATATTTTTGAATTACATTTAGTTAATTAATGATTGTGCATAGACTCTATTATTTACTTACATTCACTTAATTCTCTGTTCTCATTTCTAAGTTTTGTAAGGATTGGATTAGACACGGTAATGCCAATTTTTGTCAATTATTGTGTTACAGTAGTTTTGCATCGAAAGGTAAAATTAAGATCAAATGTTTTGAACCTTTGCCATTTTTTACTCTTTTTTAAACTAAAGAATCAGTAGAAAGTAGATTAGATTAATTGAAAGTGGGTGGCATGACTGCCAAGCACGTCGACCTGAAAGATCTTTTGTACTATCCCACGGAAAGAAGGACAGACGGAGAAAAAGACTGAGAAAGAATGGTGTGAGAAATGCATCCCCGGGAACGCCTTTATTCCCGGGAATGACTCTCGGTTTCTATTTTACAGAGACTGGTGAGCCCTAGGATCATTCCGGAGGAGAACAACTGAGTTGAAAACCCCGGCCTCCGCGGGGAATTTATTCTAGGACTGCGGGGGCTTCTCTAGTCCGCCGACCAATGTCTACACCACAGGACCAGCCACTCGATAATATTTAGCTCTTATTAAATTTCAGCTTTTTTTAACTCAAGCACTTCTAAACAGTGCTTAGTTATCGCGATTATAAAGATTTAGCGGCAACGTGTTTTGTTAGCTTTATTTTGTCACTAATCAATGAGACTTGTATGTAGCAAAATAAATATTAAATCTTTCTTTTACTAATTTAAATTTAATCAGCTTCCTAGGATTTGTAACTTTTTGAGTTATCAAATATTTACAGATGACGTAATATTGCCACTTAAAATTGCACTCTAAAACCTTATTTTACCATCTTTTCCGCCCTCACCAATGCATGTTAAAAATCTCCAATCATTAAACATGAATACTAAATGCGGGTATTAAAAAAAAAAAAATTGTTAAAAAATTTTTAACATGCTAAAAAAATTCTAATAAAATATTGCCACCAATATAGCACTTATTTAGTAAAAATACTATTTACATTTAAAATCTAGACGTACGTATTCGGTCCCCACCTTTATTTTGGGACCTTTTTCAAGTCTGTGAGTAAAAAAGAAAAAATTAAAAACACGTTTACCTCCTGCAGGAGTCGTCAAAAAAATGTTTCCCTTGGTGATATGGGTAATATCGTTTAAGTCTCCCTTTAAGTGTTGGATATTAAATTTTTTATCCGTTAAAAATTAAAATTGTTACAGCAAAGTTTAATTAATGATTGTTAAGTACTATGTATTGAATCTAACAATTAAGGAACTTTAAATAAATATAGTTTTCGTTCAGTAATAAACTTCAAGAAAGATGAAGAAAAGGAAAGACGAAAATAATAATTTCATTTTCGCGCCAAAAAAAAAGAACCACTTTTCTTGAAGCCCTGCACTTCTTCAGAAAAGAAACCTAACAGCTTTTTTTACCAAAGAAAGGAAGATATTTGTGTCTTTTCAAAGCCGTGATTTCAAAGTGATTATTTTCTCATTACTGTTTTTGACACGCGTTAATCGAGACCCTTGTGAATACCGGGAAATTTAGACAACCTGCGAAAAAGAACAAAAGAGAAAAAAAACTCAACTTTGGTTCATCGGTGATTAAGTTCAATATCGAATGCGGGGGTGGTGGTGCGATGATGGGCACTGACTTGGTATATGTCTGGTTCGAGGAAATGTGTTTGCCGACTCGTTTGCTCCTTCTTCTGTTTTCGTTCTCGCGAGATTATTGGTTTTCGCTTTTTTTTTTTTCTTCTCATCTTCTTCTTCTTCTTCTTCTTCATCCCGCTCTCCTGAAAATTCAGGAAAGGTTGAGTCTCTTCCACTAGAGGCAACCATTGCTTTACATTGTATTTCGAATTGCAACACTTGGGCACTGCTTCTTCGGCGAAACCGAGTTGCCAAGGTTCAATGTAGCGATTCCGACACCGTCGCACACCACGAGGTTAGTATCTGATTTTGGATGCCACGATTTCACGTCGACGGCAGAGAAAGAGAGAAAAAAAAAAGAAACTCTCCAAACGTATCCTCAGCCGAAGATCCAGCAGATAAATCACACCCACTTGGATGTCCACAGGGGAATCACGCAAGAAGATCAAACGATTGCCTGGTGAGAATGAAGGGAAAAAAATATCGTCCAACTTTCCACGCGCTATTCAGATTTGTAAACACTTCTTAATCTTATCTTGTCTTAATCGTGTATATCTTATTTAATTTCAGACAGGACGGAATATATATATTCAGAATGCATTAAGCATTACGAAATTGAGATTGGGTTACAACATTTCTGTCTTAAGATTAATTGAGCATAATTAATAATAGCTGTAAATTATCAAATATATTACTAGCTGCTTACTGTTACTGTATATTATTTGTATTAATAAATGAAATTAGTGTGGAAAGGAAAATTAAAATCCAGATTTCTGGAGATCATTGTTAGATGATAAATAATGGCATTGACGCATGGTTCTTTCTGTAAGAGCATCTTAATACTGATTTAGCACAGTTTATGTTTCGACGACCCAATAATAAAAAAGCAAGCGTCAATTTCATTCTTGGCCTTTTAACAATGTTCCACGGCAATCTGAAACGAATTGTATTTACCATAGACTACCTACACAATTAAACCATTAAAACCGAAAAACAGATAACACGAAATGTAAACCTTACGTTCCACTGACGACTTGCGATAAGGATTTCTCGAACTTTCTTGTGGGAATTTGATTCTGTGAAATGCAAAACGGGACTGCGTAACCCGATCGATAGGGCGATCGGCTGCAGGATTGAAAGGTCGTGGAATCGATTCCCCGCGGGGATTTTTCCGGGCAGTTTCCTTCCAATACTGCCTTGAGTTAAATCCAACATCCCATCCTGTAGTTGTAAACTGAACTACGGGAATTTATAATCAGTTATTCAAGCTGTATAATGTGTTTATTATTAATTGGCTTCAAAAGTTTCATTCTCTTTTGGGAGTTTTGATACACTTTGCAGTCGAATATTCTAACAAATGCTGTCCCATGACTACTTTTGTTGTCTTTTTATCCATAATTAAGGTTTATGGTAAGATAATTCGATCCAGCAATTTCACAATCATTCAATGTAGAAGTACAGTCTTCAATTCAACTTATTTTTTTAATGCAACAAAAAATAAACTTTTGAGTCAAGTCTACAGATTCCTGAATAATTTATATTTAACATTAAGACTTTATTGGGCTTTATGTTTATTAATAAATTTTTATACGATGCAAATTCTGTAATACTATACCAAATTCGGAGAAATCATTTTAACCGTTGTTTAAACAATATTTTAAAATTGTGACATTTAATTAAGTATTTGACAAAGATTTGACAAAGGAGTAATTAATTATCGAAGATGAAACTAATTAAAATTTTCATAACCAAGCATGTTTTGCATGTTTTTGTTCTTATTGTATTGTGTTTTTGGCAGTGATATAAAACCAATTATCTAAATAAATAAGACTTCAATTAAATTCAATCTCAGTTCGGTAATTTTTATCTTTTTTAACCTTTGGAAAATTCTTAGATTTTCTTCGTTAATTTCTGCTGTAATAAACCCTTGCAATTAATGGGTCACAAGTGATGGACGGAGTCAAAAACAGAACAATCTTCAGGTGTCATATCAGTAATTTTGTTTTTTTATTTGATAAAATAGCCAACCAAATTTGATAGCAAAGTTTAGACCTTAACTAAATCAGCAGTCTATTTAACTACATTTGTGCCTTTTCCTTGAATTCTGTAAGTCATTATTACTCTATGCTTTCATATGAAAACTGTTATCATGTTACGACGTCGTCACTGGAGTTTGATAAGTCGCAGGGGATTCATCAAACTTCCCAAATGGGAGTTATATAAAAGAATTAAGATTTTTTATGAGACATTAAAAACCCGAGAGTTTCTAAGGTAACGACTTAAATTAGATCGAAGCCAATTGTGAAAGGTTGCTGTAATTGTGTTCACCGTTCCAGAATTCACGTCTCTATATAACAACACCACACGAAAACTATCTTTTTTTCGCTCTACTTTAGTCTGCAAACGAATGCATTTCAGCTGATGAGATTTGGTACTTAGCAGAGAAAAATGAACCATCTGAAACACCGTGGCGTACTTTAACTGAAGATGAGATTTCTCTCTGTAATGTTTAATATTTGTTTCAACAGTGCTTTCTGTCTTTTTCTCGTCAGGTGGGTTAACTTGAAACGAAATCCGAAATTTCATTGTCTTCGGGATAAAACAATCTCTCCTGCTAATTAACGAAACTTTTGTTATTTCATCGTAGTTTTAATATTTGTTATCTAAATCCAATAAATTATTAATATATTTTTCTTATTTTGATTTTAGGTAAGTGATTTAAGGAAAATTCTGTCTTCAAAGTTCTACTGTAAAGGTATTTATCAGTTCTGTCATTACCTTTTTTTTTTTTACAAACTCATTGCAAATTGTAATATTATGATTAATTACAATTCGATATCTTCCCTTTATATCTTCAAAAAAATTGAAATTGATCGATATACACAACATAATGCAAAATTTATACTATTCGCTTGTTTTATTAGAATTTGTAAGCTTGTTTTACTATTATACTAAACTTGCTAAACTTACTATTACATTATTATTACATTAATAAATTTTTACTGTAATCAGTTGTCAAATTTTGTAATTTTGTGATTCTTCTTAGGAGGTAAAACAGTTTCTCACTATATTTCTCTTATGGCTTTAAAAATAATTACTTGAATTCGTAAAAATGATACACAGTGCATAAAATTAACGTGCGTACAACAACATAAGAAAGAAAAATAAGAATAAAACGCACAAGACTAAGAGTTCACTGATCTGTTTTTGGAAATTGCGAAACCGGGAACCCAAGATGGACCATTTCTGGTTTCCTGATCTTCATCAGTTGGGTCCGCCCACTATCTTAACATCTCAATGAACTCGAGAAACATAAAAATAGAACAAAAGGAAACATCAAAACGGCCCTCCAATTAATTTTTTTTTATATAAACACACATATAAATTTATAGATGAATACCATAACTATATGAACTCTCTATTTCCTGAAACACCCAAGCAAGGAGATGAGTTCTCAAGTTCAAAAGTTTTAAGGAAAACAAATGAAAACAAAATTTTGCTAGCAAATGAAAAGTTACATAGATTGACAGGAAATGTTAAAAAAAAAAAAAGTTAAAGCTGTCCCCAAACAGGCCTTAGAGGCCCACGGGTTCGCGAGAGGTAAGGCTCCCGACGTTTCATGACCAAAGGGACTAGAATGAGGTCGGGTGGTCAGTCCTACGCCTGCTGAGAGAAAATGTAAAATTATTATATTGTGTTCTTAGGAGAAATGATCATTCAGACTACAACTTTATTTAAAAGTTACGGAAAGTCAACATTTCACTTGTATTTATTACGTTATTAAGAAAAATAGTAAAATATTTCAATATATTAATCTGTAACTGTGTATTTTTGTTAGAAGAGGCATTGTTTAAGTAATAGTTGTCTTTGAAATTTTTTGATACCGTAGTCAGAATCAAGATTTTTTAAGAAAGTCATCCTTAACTAACAGGATTATCTCAAAATATTCGTAATTTGTGATCCGATGGTTGAGGTTCTGAAATAATCTAAGGAAAATCCCATAAAAAAAATCTCGAAAATCTTTGCTGCTACATCCTATCCTTACTTACACTGAACAGAAAGCACCAGGTGACTAATATGGGCACTGCAGCATTAATATGGAAAGATTGAAATGCAGCTTTTCATTAAATTCACCCTGTATGGAAAGGATTTTCGTTGAATTGTTCATTGGGAACTTAGCAGTCAACCACAGCGTTTCTTCTGGCAAATACATTTTTTCAATGATTTTGCTGTATGCCGTGCGACATCGTAAATCTGAAATTATACCAATTGTATGAAAGCAAATGATTTGGTCGGTGCTTTGTAGATTGCCTTCGCAAATTTCCCTGTGCTATTTGCATGCAAATGTTGGTTCCAATTGCATGTCATCGCTGTATTAAAAAAAAAAGAAGCCTCCCTAAACGAACTGCTATTGTGATTGCAATGCAAATTATGCCTCTCTTTGGCTTTTTCTAGAACGACTTTAAATAAACGACTTAAAACCATCTGTTTGTACTTTGTAATGGAATCTCAGGCAAAAAAAGATCCAAGTAAATGTGTGGGTGTGGCAGAGAAGCTTCTCTAAAAGGCAGTTTATAACTTCATCTGGTTTCTGGATGAATACCGATTTATTCATTTCGCTTAGAACATGAAAAGATGGCGCTGTTTAATTTACTAGAGGATTTCCACGTAGCCATAAAAGAACAAGCAGTATTCAAAGCAACCGTTTTAATTAAAAATTCTAGGCTTTATTCGGTCTGATTTCTTTGTTTTGTTTTCGGAATTTATTTTCTTTAGCAACTTTCCTTTTTTTGCACAAAGCAAAAAATATTAATAATTTCAATCTTAAGCACTTTGGATTTTTTTTGTTACGTTATCGAGACTACAGTATGACTGTCTTCTATTTTGAGGATAATTTTCTTCTTTTTTTTCTATTTGAGTAAATTTAAACGAAGATACTGTAGGTTGTTTAAATTAAATTTTATTAAATATGTCACCCCTCTGCAAGTGTTTAAACTTGCAGTATAAACTTCCCTAGAAATGGAGCTTTCTTAACATTTTCGTCCCGTTTAATAGAATCAGTTCCCACTGCTGTTAATCCAGTATTATTGTAATGTTATTAAATTTGCTATGGTTGTTAAGTTTGTCTCGCGAGTCATTCATTGGAATACATCAGGGACCTTTTAATTACGGTATAAACTGAGTTACCAGTATTGAGAGAAGCGTCTCAAGATTTGAAAGGTCAAATCCGAGTATCGATCGTTTTATTTTTGTTTACGGGGTGGGAGAGGGTGGAGAAAGGGCCAATTAGATCGAGAATTCTAACTCTAGGGAGCATCGTTTCGCAGGTTTTAATCTGTCATGAGTCAAAGACGTCCAATCTTTCTTGGTTGGGCGAACAGCACAAAAACACTCGTCGCTTAATTAGAGGGGCTTAATGGGAGATTATGCTCATGGTCCATTAATAGTACAATTAGAGGTTCATGCACCGCTGTCATATGTCAGAAGCGTCGTCATTTTGTCTTTTCCCCTGTATCGGCTTCGCTCGCAAAGCACATTTGTCATACGAGCCCCGGCGCTAATTTATTCAGTCCCCGATACCCGATATCGAAATCAACGGTGCCGAATAATGAGAAGTAGCTGGGGGACCCCTGAAGCGCTTTCAAAGCTTCCTTCCCGCCAAGCGAACGCTCGCGGACCCGCTACGCTGCTGCTGTCATAGGCGCCGGGCAGTAGGACTTCCCCTCCCCCTTCCGCCTTATTGAGATTGGTATCTTTGAGTCCAGCGAGCAAATTACATACAGTCGCGCGACCAGCCTGTATCTGGTTAGTGGATCACGATTATTACGTGCTTAGGGTTAGCCGAAAACCCGCAGACTATGGTGCGCTAAATACCGGGATCTTGTTGAAGTGGGTGCAAATGGAAATTTCCAGAAGGGGAATCGTTAACATCGAAGTTAAAACTATTCCCGGATGCCGTAAATTGACGTGGGTGTTGATGGCTCCTGTATTACACAGATTGGTGTCCGTTTCCGCAAAGCCGTCGGCGCTTGTCTGGAATTTTTAGTTCTCTCCGGCTTAATAAGAGAATAAAAGAACATCGCAAAGTATTTTTTTCCCTTCTTCTTCTCTTTTCCTTCCTTTGCTTAAATTGAGGAAATATCGCCTCTTCGCAGCGGCGAAGACGATACAAGAAAAAAAAAAAAAGAAGAAAAAAAGTCAACAGCTTCCCCAGAATTAAACTCGTCATATTTTCAACTCCCTTTTAGATATGGAAGAAACAGCTTCTTAAAAAAAATCCGTGCCACCACGTGACCTGCCTTATTTCATTGCAGCAGTCGGGGAATCCTGCGGGGAGCATTTCACCTACCATCAGTTTCACCTCATCCCAAGTATCATCAGAACAAAATTGAAACTCGACAGATCTGTACTGAAGCGAGCATATCATTGGCAGTCTGTGGGCTCGTGACTCTCTCGCGCTGAATCAATGCCTCCGGAGCTGAATCGTTTTCTCGATGGAGACTTCACCATATTTCTTTTTCCATTTTTTCCCTCTCTCTCTCTCCTCCGTTTATAGGTGCCTGCGATGAATGCGCTCCCACCTACAAAATTGTATCATATATTCGTTCGCAACAGGAACCAGTGCTTTTCTCCCAAAATACATTTTCTTCTTCGTGGATTTTTTTCTTCTTCTCCTCCATTCTGCCAATCTATCCATTCAGTCTTTTTAACAGGAAGTTTCGATGATACAAGCAATGGAGGCATTACGGGCGTAGCAGGACTCTTCCTGACATTGTTACGTCTTCTGCGTCTCAAACAAAAGGTCTGGAATGCTTTTGAATAGAAATGTTTTTGTTGTATTTCGTTTAAATTCTTTGGACTCTGTCGCTGTAGATGTAAGCTTTCCTGGTATTATTTACAAAATCGCAATTACTGGATATGATAAATAAAATTAATTATTGCTAAGACGCACTAATATGAGGAAAACTACCTCACTAATAAGCATTATCTAATAAGTAACAATGTTATCTTGTTATTTACTAACATTAGTAAATAACAAGATATATGAATGAGTATTAAACATATCCAATATAATATTTCTTGATAACTCTTTACAAAAAAGCAAGGATTTCTTATATTCCAATTAAGATAACAATGAGGCATATTTCTAACTTTCAGAGTTGGCGCCGTAAGCAAAGGTTATCATTTTCGTCTATTGTTTTAACGTAATATATAATATATTTCCTATAGTGTTTTGCTTAATTATTTTAAAGAAAAAAAAGCACGGTGAACCAATTAAATACTTTGGCCATCTTCATATATTATAAACATCTTCATACATTATTATAAACTAATGAACTACTGCAGTGTAACATACTGTGATAGTATTTTTCCTTAAAAAAGGACTAATGCAACAATGCCAAAATACAATAATTAAAAACAATGGAAGTGTCAAGCAAGTGAGCAGCACGGGGTGAACAATGCATAACCGTGGAGATTGTAAAAGTGAGAAGAACAAAACAAAAAAGGAGAAGGGTCAATATAGGCTCTGTAACGGTGGACGCCAACGAGATAAAAGGATGAAGAATAAGAATGTATAACACCAATATGAATCCATCGGATGCCATACTGTATATAATAGCTCTTCTAGTACTTCGATCAAAAAGGTAAAGAACTTTTTATAGAACATTTATGGGACCGTTGGACATATAAGTTAAATACCTTTCATTATTTGCTGTAAGTCTATAATTTATTGTAATACGTATCAGACTTTTCTGTAAGACTTATGTACTACCTCTAAAGTATAACTGAAGTTAAACAAATTTATTAAAATACTAGATCCAATCACACATACAAAAGAGAACCGTCTGTTAAAGAAATATCGGTTTGTTTGGAAAGAGAACAAGACGAGCGAACGTCGAACTGGACATCCATGCAATCTATTACTCTGATAATATTGCTTCATTGCCCACCATCATCTGGGTGATATGGGTGTAAAGCTTTTTTTTTTTTTAATATATCGCATTCAAATATCAAAATTGAGATTAAAATGAAGAAATTTGAGACAAGAATACTTTTAATTTTTACTTTTTTATGCTACTTTTTTTTCGTTCGTTAGATTTGATTGAAACAAAAACCAATAAAAACAAAAACAGTTATATTTCTTCTGCCAGTAGTGAACGGCGCCACTAGAAATAGACACGTGAATATTAATTTTTTCCTTACTATTATTATCGATTTGATTTATGGATTGCACAGCGTGCATGCAAATGCAAAGGAAGTAATTGATTAAGCTTTTCTGATGAACATTAACTGATAATAAATATGAAACGAATCGGAGTCATTGAATATTCTTGTCACAGGCAGGAAAAGGCCTTGGGAATCAACGATAAGCACATTGCGCTTCATTAACGTTTTCTTCCTTAACTTAAAATTGAAATGAAAGTGGTATCCCTCCAAAAAATAATATCAAATAAGTATGCGTTTCCTTTTTATTGAGAACACTGGTCGAATGTAGTTAATTCATCAGTAATTAAGATAGACTAATTGGATGATGGAGATTAAACGTCAAGCTATTGATAAAATATTAAAATAGATTTTGTGACAATTAATAAATGTAAAAAAAAAACAAGATAGGGATACTGATTAGTAAACCAATCACAGTGCTTCGCAACGGCTTCTGAGTCACCTTCACTTTAGA
Source organism: Thereuonema tuberculata (assembly GCA_023159025.1). Classification (NCBI taxonomy): domain Eukaryota; kingdom Metazoa; phylum Arthropoda; class Chilopoda; order Scutigeromorpha; family Scutigeridae; genus Thereuonema; species Thereuonema tuberculata. The sequence goes on along the minus strand of JAFIDM010001028.1, from coordinate 24,848,409 downwards.
ATAGACTGCACCGGGGTGGTCTAGAAAATGCTCGCGCGAGTCTGTTTGCCACCCCATGCTATCTTACCCACTCCTATTTATAGGGAATAATCGTCATTCTTAACTCAAACCTTGTTAATACACTGAATTTCTAATAATGATTTAAAAAGAAATAAGTTGAGAAACTGTGAAAAGATTTAAAATGGGGAGAAAAAAATGAAGAATAAGAATTGCTTATGAGGGGATCGAACCCACGACCTTCGCGTTATTAGCACGACGGTCTAACCAACTCAGCTAACAGGCCACCTACAATATTCAACATTCAGGCCACCTACAAGTGAGCTAACATTGCGAAGCATTGTGGGATATGTGTCCACAGACAGATAAACCGGGGATATAAGGCATCTTTCCGAAGCCTAAAAAAGTAAACTTAAATTTATATCGTAATCTATTTTGTAGTAGTTTATTGCATAGGAATGCAACGTTCATTAAAATAAGCCGAAATTATTTTGATATCAATTGATTTTTATTGTTAAAAGCTTTTATTGCGCTATGTGAAATAAAAGCTTTTAACAATAAATTTATTTGTTTTATATGCCTGAACGTAAATTAAAACTTCGAACTTTGTCATATTCTGAAACTTTTTTCAAAGCTATCAAAATATTCTAAACTGTAAATAAATAACTAGCTTAAATATTTTCTATCAGTCGTGAAATAGTAAAAATCAAAAGATCGTCTCGATTGAAAACATTGATACAAGTTATGTTAGATCTATTTCAATAAACAGCCGTACAATAATTATTGGTGAGAGATATCTGGAGGAGAAAGCAAGGCGCTGGGCTTATTCTGAGATAAAAGGAGAGATGCATTTTCTATGTAGCCACAGATAAGACTTCCTTTATATTCCTAAGCTGACAGCGCTTCGCCAATAGCCTTAAGTCACTTCCAGCTTTTCCTGGGGGACCTTTCAGAATGCTAACCTCCCTCCAATATTAAAAAAGTACCTGAACTCTTTGCGATACTTTAAGCGCTCTCTTCTGCGTAAGCTTTGGCGCCAACCCTACGAGCAAGATTTCCCTAGCAAATCCACGTACAAGGATTCTTTACACCATTTAACAGCAAAACGCACATTTAAGCGGTGGCATTTATTGGACAACGGCGTTTAATTGGGAGGCTAACTGAACGTTAACGGCTCTATTAATTGAAACTGGCTAATATCACCGACTGTTTTATTACACGTGGAAACATTGTCTTGAGATAATGAATGCATGTTTTATATCATTTTTAAAAGGCTTTCGTATCAGTTTATGGGAGGGTGGTCTTTACTTCCGGGCATTAAAATTAATAATGGAAGCCGAATTTCATTCCACCAATTGACGATTTTCTTTTGTACTTCTGCCGAATAGAAAACGATGCACGAGATGTGTTGAATCGAATTTTCGCGAAATGGTTTGTTTAATAAAAGAAACCCGAAGTTAAGTGATAAGATCGGTTTTATTAGCTAAACATTGCTATTAATAAATGAAGTTATATTTGATACTTCATTAATAAGATCCAAAGCTTCCTAAACTCATTTAATACAAAATGAAATGAAAACTCAAGGGTATTTAATAAAATATTAATCAATACACTTTGATAAATACGTTTTGCAGAGAAAAGAACAAAAGGAAACTGTTCATTAATTTTAAATATCTTGTTTTTAAATCATTTGTGCCTCAGTAGCTATAAACTGTGAAAGTTAAAGTATAAATATAAAAGGCTTCACAATGTGTCATCCATTAATCAAGCCTAAAAGAAAGCAAACAACTTCCGGTTTCCGCTGGGCGAACATTCGCTTGTCGATATTCCAAGATTACAAATGCCAACTGTTATGTTGTTGTTAATTGATGCTAATTCATTGCTTTTAGAATTATATATTGTCAACATTTTAATGAGTGATTACATTTAGCTTTTGGATAGGATTACGCTGTACGCCACCAACATCATCAAACAAAACAGAATTGATGGCAGAAGAAGTTTCATTCTAAAAATACATGAGAGTATACGTTTTTAGACGCAAGTAACTTTGGTATCAAATATATTGATTTCATCTATTTGTTGTTGTTCTTGTCATTTGCTGAAAGCATTAAGATAGTTCAATCATTGTAGAAATCAGTAAAAATAATATCATTCTTGGAATATATTTCTTTCTATTGTGACTGCATGGAAAACCACAAGTAATCAAGTAAGAATCAAATATATTTATTACGACTCAAGTAAAGAACAAAGATATAGGAAAATCAGCACTGTATCAAATCACTTTGATAATCGTTCTAAAAAATCGAATCTTTAATAATCTTAGCTCATGTCTGACTGTTTTTCTTTGTAAATTACTGTCAGTCAGCCAAAATCTTTTCTCTCTGAGGCAACATCTGAGGAGGCACTCGAAAGTTTTCTTCATTGTTTCGACCGATGATAAAGAGTCAAAACTATCAAACATCTATACATTTGAGATGTTTATGCTGTTAATTTAAATTACAGTGAGGCAAATGAATGTATGTAATTTAATGTATTTAGATATGATTGTTAACTAACATTTATTATATATAATTATCTTATTTAAACATTTTATATTTACAAATGAAGTAAAGCATATTTAGACCCGGAGATCGCTGGAGAAAGGAAAACATTTCAGATTTTCATTTGTATATTAATATTTAAGGGAGACATAACGTTGTGGACAGCTGCCTTCCACGAGGCTGATAAGCGTGAACCTGGTTGAAATTTCGGAGATGGGATGATATGACTTTTTTCTTCTGCTTCTGTGGGTGTAATATGAACTACACTGTATCCTGGAAAGATTCTTCGGCTAAGGAGTTCACAGTATTCACCTCTTGTTAAAGCCAATAGGCGTAAATACTAAGAGCCCGGGCATTGAATACAAAAATATATTTTAAGGGAGCTAAAAATATGCCAACGCACATGTTTTGCAAATTACCTTCTGAAACAATTCTAGCTCAACACTAGAGAGAAATGTACAAGCAGTCTTGAGCTGGGATTGTTTCAGATGTTAATACACAAAATCAAAGACAATTCGTTCTGAAAATGAAAGAGTTTCTGGAATTTTAACCCAACATGAATCTGAAAGAGAGTCAAGGCTAATCCCGAAGTGGGATACCTCTTCTATTTCACCTTCATTACCTGAGTTAAAATTCCAGAAACCCTCTCTATTTTCTGATAATGCGCCCACATTTATAACATCATAATACCAGTTAAAAAAGTAAAAACTTGGCTCTTTAGAACAATTAACGAAGAATAGTGCTTACTTTTATCTCCAAAGGCGTTAATGAATTTACAAAGAAAACGCAGACTTTTTGCCAGAAACAAAACTCATAAATTCCATCAAAACTTCTAGTTTTATTTTTTTATAGTACTCTTATTTCTCATTTCTTTAAATTTTTATATCTTGTTTAACAATTTTTTAACTTCCGTTTTTAGTCTTCGATATCGTTTTTTCATATTTTTGTTTTTAAGATTTAATTCAAATGTTGTTGATTTGTTCCATTTCATTGCCCTTTTTCTGCTTAAATTTTATTAAATTTTAATTTAAACTTTAATAGAGAAATAAGAGGTCTGAATTAAAAAAACCAGGAAGTTTTGAGAATTTTTACAGCATAGCTTTGGAGCTGTGTAGAAAAAGCATTCATCTATTAGATGGGTGAAGGGTTTTCATTTGTTTTTCTTTGAAGATTGTGAGTTTTTGCTATTGATATTCGCGAATAGACATTTTGATTACCAGTTGCTGAGATGGATTTTTTTTTTAAATTCTTCCTCCATTTTCTCTTTTGGGATTAGAAAAAAAAAAATTAGTAAGAATCCATTCCTTTTATAAAAATGAATTATCGTTGATATGTTGTACTTGTATGTAAATTTATTTCGAAGTAATTTGCAATAGATATAAAATTTTGTTTATGAACGATAGTCATAAGAAAGCGAGTCTATTGGTATTTCTATAGTTTTATAAACCCTTAATCAATTTGGAAAATCATAATAACTTATTTGTGAGCCAAAATTTGTAAGCATAGACCTGTCCAGTAGCTATTAATTTTGGAAGAAAACTTTAATTCTTTTCATGGATTTGTTTTAACAAAAATATGTTCATAATTAAGTCACCCATATATTTTGTTATTTTAATTCCTAAGATAAAATTAAGTGTACAAAAATACAGATTAGAGAACGAAGGGATATTCCCATTACATTTCCTCCCACCATTTGTGAAACCACCTTATTCGTTTACGTATTTAGAATCTATTAGAAAAACCATGAATAATGATGTAAAGTTTATTGACCTAAGCGCTGAGGAATTAAGTTTTTTAGGGTGAAAATTACCATAGGGTTATAAAAGGCTTTTTCCCCCGCTTATTATACGTCTATCTTCAGTTCAGTTTTTGTTGTATTGAAAAACGCGATTTGAGAAGCCTGTGATCTTATCGAGAGCCAAACTTTTGAATTGCTGGCACAAATCTTAAATCATCCATCACACATCTGGGAATTCTTTCTCGAATCTATGATTCGACTGCTGAAATATCGGAATCGTTTCACAAATTGTATCAATTTTGGTGTCACGTGACTCGTCTCATCAATACCTTTACAATTTTGTCCTCCGGAAGTGACCTCTATTGGAAATAGGAATAGTCTTTTAATAAAACTAAATATTCAATTCCTTACATCTTCAATTAACTTCAGCAGTGAAATTAATTGAAGATATGCGGAATTGAATAGAAACTTATTTTCGAAAATGTTATAAATTAGTAAATAATATTTAACGGAATAGATTTCACAGAATTTGAAATCTAGTATAAAATTTTTAGAATAAAATAAAAATTCTTATATGTACATCAAAGAATCGAATCATATTGAAATGAGATCAAAAACTGAAAATTCGGCATTCATTGAGAGAAGAGATAAAAAAGAAAAAAACACCGTGCAGAACCTTTTCTTTTTATTTATTTATTTTTCTTCCGCTTGGCTGCTTCGATTGAACCCATTGGAAAGCGGTTGTCTGGGTCTCAAAGTTGACGAGACATGTACGAATCACCACGAGAGTTCACGTTAATTTAGGCTGTAAATTTTGGAACTCAAAAAAAAAAAAAAGAGAGATGGCAAATGCAGTAAAGAGTAGGATGGAGGGTGAGGAAAGAAAGAAAGAAAGCTCATTATCATTATCATTAAATGTTTTCAACGACACGCGTATTTCTACGGAAGAAAGAGGTCTTTGAGTCCTTAGAGGGGTCCCCCAAATGGCACGCATTGCCATGTTCCCCCCTTTTTTATTTGCTTCCGCAGAATAATGTGTTTTTTTTTATCCATGATTTTACAAGACATTTTCATTACAATTAGGACATTACTACGAGAGTGGGAGACACGATTTGAGCCGCTTTTTTATGGGGTGGGGGAGAGAGAGTATCTTGAGATTCAACTCCTGGTTTTTCTGCTTTATGATTTTCTCCCTTCTCCTTTATGCCTAATTTTTGGGCTTTTAAATAGAAATTTAATAAAAAGCTTTTATTTCTCTTCAGAAGGAAGTTATACAGTTTGGAGCCACGTCTAGAGTAAATGTTATTACTTTCGTGTTTCCTGAAACCTAAACTTAAATGTTTCATACCTCATTTACAATAACACTTCAGTATTTTTTTATTCTCTAAAAAAAATACTGAAAACTCAACGTCATAGTGTAACAAATTTCAAACAAAATCTTTTTGACATGGTTATCAAATATCATCTTTACAACACAAATCTTTGATTTAAAATATTTTTTTCCAACACTAACAATAAATAAATAGATAAACACTAACAATAAAGCAATAACAATAAATAAATAATTTTGAAAACCTGCTATGAATTTTGAATTTGCCACAAGGAAAGTAAGGTCGAAAGGGAACTTAAGGGCTGAACGCACTATCACGTTTATGTTTACGTCTATGTAAGTTAACGTAACTGTGACGTAGTTACGTCTTCGATGTCACAAATGTTGAGTCCTGGAATCAAACGAAAACCCTTAGGGAACTCAATGTTTGTGACTTTGATGACGTAACTACGTCACTAAGCAATTAACATACAGCTACATAAACGTAAACGTGGTAGTTACGTTCAGCTCCTAATCTATGGACCGTAAACGAAAGTACACCGTAAATATATCATCTTTAAACAATTTTCAAGTAAATCTCAACGTTTAGTACCTATGTAGATCCGTTTGTAATTTATCTTCACGTTCCTTAATTCGTTCATGATTTTCTTTCTCGTTATTTAATAGACTTCAAAAAGGATCTTTTCTCATTTCTATTTGTCCGCTATTAAAATGAAATATGTTGAAATTCAGTCATTTTTGAAATATTTCTAAATCGTTTCCAAAAACAAGACCTATGGTTCTTGTGTTTTCTCTCAAAATAGTTTTTGTGGATCTATATCGTCGCTTCGGTGTAAATTGGAACAGAATGTCTTTGTTATTCTTCTAGTGTGGAGTTTTTTTATAGAAAAAAATTTCGTAGAGGAACAAGGAATTTAGCGACAGTTCAGTGTCATTTCAGATAAAAACGTCAATAACGTGAACTGCAAACACACTTAAACGTTATACAATGTTGACAAAAGTCAGAGTAATCATTAAAAAAAATCCCTTTATATTTTTTCCCCCTTCTTTCCTGACATCGGTGATCTGAAAGGAAAGAAGAGGAGAGTGGAACGGTGACATTATAAGGGACCGTTACTTAAGAGTTCTCCCGATATTTTTTTTTCGGCTGCGGGCGAGGGAAAATGAGTACGTTGGAAGGGTGATATAAGTGCGCCTCCATCACCGCCAACGCACATAAAGTTGATCGGAATGCCTCGGCTGGAATGCGGGGGGGACGAAGCCGGTCATCGCGCTTCTGAGTTCCCAGTTTCAAATCGGAGTATCTTGCGGGAATGGAGTCGTTTGTGGTAGTTCGATGAGTTCTGTGACGAGGATAGTAGCCCTGCCGATTCCTTACCCCCCCCCTCTCTGCCTACCCTTTACCCCCTTCTCTTATGTCAAAGAGACGGCAGCTTTTGGAATTTATAGTCGTTTGGGACTAATGCCGCCAGTGTGGAAGACTGCATGACAGATGTGCTCGGCGATAATTAACCAAAGGCAGGCGGTGGGGGAGGCAGTGGAGATCTCCTCTCATCACCATGACAACGGAAGGAATAAAAGGTTGTGCGGTGTTGCGGCGAATCTTTTGTACTATACATCTTCAAAGACTGAACCCTTTCATTCTTCAATTATGGATTTCAAGATTAAAAAAAAAAATTAGAAAAAGACTCAATACGATGTTAATGATCGACCCTGATAGACAAGTGCTGATGCGGTTATCAAAGAATTCCAACAGAAAAATCCCATGCACCTACTTTTTTGTTTTTATCTTCTATGTGATTTGCAAAGGAAGTACGCAGTTCAAGAATCATTCAAAAATAAAAGCCGTAATTAGCAAGAAATTCTGTTCTATTTCGTAAAAATACAACCGAAGCTCGATTATTCTAGAAAAGGTCATAGCGTAAACACTTTGAATTGATTGCTGATTATTCAGTTTGGTTATTCATTTAAAACTACTTGTTGAGTTTTCAACTTTTTTTTACTCTAACATAAGTGTATTTCTGTTTCCCTCTAATGAATTTTGAACCAGTGAATGATCTTCTTCAAACTTGACATGCATTAGACTTCTATTTTGAAAACTTCATCGCGTGATTCGTCTGAACCAAGTGCGCATTACAAATATAAGTCATACACAAATATCCGTTTAGTTAAATTGCTGCGATATCTGTTAATTATTTTGTATTTCTTATTAATAAGCTGATCAAAATTCCGTTCACGCGGTCTCTTAATGAAAGTTCAGTAAATTGTTATACTTCTGACAAGAGCTTCTGACGAGCGCTTTAAATGCAAATGAAAAGTCACTTCTGAATAGATAATGTATTTTGTTGTTAGTATGTATAATATTAGATCTCGCTTTTTTTTTCTATTTTTTTTTCCAAAACACCAAGACAAAAATCTCGATGAAAGTTCTTGGTTTCCGAATCATCATCAAGAACTACTGTCTAGACACATACTATTATTTGCTATAAATATTAATGTCTCCTGCGCCGGAAATTGATAGAGGAGACACTGACTTGGCTTCCAATCGAAAATTATCATTTATCTTCGTTCACTATGTTCAAGTCTATGAAATAATTAACACAGCACGCAGTCAGTATCTACGTAAAGAATGTAATTCCATATCTTAATTTCTATTTTCTAATTCCAAAAGAAAAAACAAAGAAAGGATGAAAGAGATTATACTATTTTTTTCCCGTATACTTTGATTAGTCTAAAAATTCAATTGACTATTAATAATAATGCAGATCTCTTAACAATTAAGAAGTACTAGTTGCGACCCGTGAAATATTCACGGAAATAAAACAAATTCCCCGTTTTTTAAAGACACAAGATTGAAAAAGATGTTCTAAGCTAATTTTTTTAGAAGCCATGATTTTAACAACAGCCCGTATGCAATTTGAATATCGGCTTATTTGTTAAAATAATATTATAATATTGTTAAAAAAAAAAAAAAAAAAATTGATTTACCACTTTCGTAGTAGCCAGCGCTGCGGTTTCTCATTGTGAAATATAATGGCAACCTTCTGCCCTAAAAGAATAGGCTCGTCGAAATTGAGGCAATATTAACGGAAATAAACAAATGCCACATTTTTGAAATATCCTGAAATTTTTGAAAAACACAAGATTGAAAAAGATGTTCTAAGCTCATTTTTTTTAAAAGCCATGACTTCCGCAACAGCCCACATGTAATTTGAATGACTAAGCCAAATGTTGTTAAAATAAAAATAAAAGAAAATAAAATATTGATTTACCGGGTTCAACAATAACAATAACAATAACGAATGTCCAACAGCCAATACCAATAATCCTGTCTGGACAACAATGAGGGCACGTGCAGCGTCATTATCTCCTACTGGTTGAATATTGAGAGAGCGGCGACACAGCCGAAATTATGTGAAAACCGAGGTTTTACAAACTCTTTGATAAATTTTGACGCATGAACTTCATGCATTTCAGTGTAAACTTCATTTATGTGGGAAAGAAAATCTCAATACGCTGATAGTAATTGTGTAATCGCGATTCGTTGTTGTGAAGTGGAGAAAATAGTAGAGACGCCATCTTTCAACATGGGCGTGACGTCATTGCTGACATGTTCCAACGCTGCTCTGTGATTGGTTATTTCAAATTACAAACATACAAATTTACAAATAAAGTCCGTACAACTTTCGCCTATTAATAGGATGATTTATAAAACAAACCCAGATTGAAATTTATTTCATCTGTGACAATTATTAGAATTACAGTAGAATCCGTCTTAACCGTCCGCCCATCTGCTGCTCTGTGACTTCGCTTTTATAAAAAACAAACATGCAAAATAAGACCAGAAAACAATCATAGATTTTTTTTTTAAGCAATTGTTTTTTCCTTAAATGTACAGTTTTCTTTTATTATTTTAGCAAATGTATGGGTTTGTTTCGTAAATTCCTATCTAGGACAAAAGAAAGTTTTGTTTTTGGTTATTGTGATATGCGCTTGTGACAACAAATATATGAGTAACTTGTACACAAGTATATAAATTTTATTTTGTAAAACTATAGAATCTTTGACCTTTTTCAAATAATTAAACAGTAAAAGTACTTTAATTCAGTTAAAAGCTAATTTAAATGTATTTTCGGTTTAACCGGCCATTTTGCCAACCGGCCTAAGATCCGGTCCCAACTGAACGGGTAAGAGGAGTCTACAGTATTATTATTAGTTAAGATAGTGATAAATTGAATGAATATTGGACTAGGTGTGATAAAATAGATTGGATTCAACGTCTGGTTAGCTAAGATAGAAGTGCTTCAGGTGATTAAGTTTTCATTTTGAATTTTTATGCCATTTCTTTTTCTTTTTAAATGGAGTTTATTATTTTTAAATCTGTATTGTTATTGCAAAGAATCTGGTTGTAGCCGCTTGAAGTGTACAACCAAAAAAATTCAATACAACTATTCTTTTTTTTCTTTTTCTTTCTATACTATGTGCTTCTGATTAATACAAAAAAAATATAACTTTATGTTTGCATTGTTCCACTAAATTCTGCTCCACAACTGTAGAACGGACTTTAATTAGTTGACCAATTTAAATATGTTGAGTATTTTTTTATACAAAATCCTTAAGTTAATAGAAATTTTTAATGAATTCCGTGATATATTTTTCCATGAACATTGTAATGTAGAAACTATACAAGAGTATGAAAATCTAGAAATTGGTTAAAGTTCATAGGAGCAATAGCAGAAGATTGCTATCAACCAGCTTTTTTAATGTGTTGTTAAATGTGAAAAAAAAGAAGAAATCTAAAATTGTATCAACGAAATAGTTTTTATGTGATGTGAGGGAATTATCTTTTTGTTATCGTTGCAGTATAATTATTCTCCATTAAATAGTTACTGGGAGATACCCACAGAATCAGCATCAGTAAATGTATCTAATATTTTCTGATGAAGTCATATTCCTTCAAACAGTAAAGTCATTTTAACACGAACAATTTTGAATCGACAACTTGTACCTATTTCATGTAATAGAATTAGCTTTACAGGAACTACTTTTACATCGTTAGATGTCAGATTAATAGGTTTTGCATGTAATTCTTTAATAAATGTGACAACATTATTCAGAAACACCTGAAAGTTTTCATTCTATGTTGCTGCGCAATTTCCTTTTTAAGCTGTAGGCCTAGTAAAGAAATGAATGTGAGAATATGAAATTCTTCCAACCAAAACTTTGCGTTTATAAAAGTCTGTTATTATTTCTATGTTGTTACCTTTCTATTGTTCTTAAACCTAAGGTAATTTTATAGTTTATATCAATTTTAATTCTGTTTCTTCAGTTAAAAAACAGGAGTTTTCAACAGAAAAACAAAAAGAAATCAAGACTGATATTTTTAATTTAGATATAATCTTATTCTAATGATTCCCAGCCTCTTTAGAGAATTCTGAATGAGAACTAAACACCTCTTTCTTATTCTCATTTGCAGACATTTCAAATGTGTGATATGCAAAACCAGAATAAAATAATAAGCCATAAATTGATGTACTATTAACAGTTCAATACTTGAAATGAATCTCTTTAAAAATCAATAGAAACTTTCTAAGAGCTTAAACAAGCTAAAAAAGGAAAAAAACAAACATCTTTTATAGTCTTGAAATCTGTTTCCGAAACTGCTTCTCGTGCGCTGGCCATTGGTTTTTCCCCTCCTTCCCATTTTGCTGTTGAACAAATGATAGCTTATGTTGTTGCTGCCAAGTAAATCTGTAACTGCGCTTTGCTAACGACAGAAGCACGTTTCCCATCGGCGCTATTAAATCATCATTATCTTCTTCTGTATAGCACTTTGCCGTTTATGAAGAAACTACTCGCCTTTGCCGACTGGTGGCGCTGTCGCATCTCACCGGTGTCCATTTGTTTCTGCTGCAACATCTTTGGGGAACCTGCAATAATCACTATTGACTCACCCGACGAACGAATGGCGGAGAGGCTTTTAGTTGAGGCACCTTTTACGTGGGCCCATTAGGAGTAGAGCGCCGAAATGAGATCAGCTCCATCTTCAAAATGGGCTAATCCACTTTGATAGTGCCCTTGTTTTGTCGTGTGTGTGTGTGTGTGTGTGTGTGTATATATATATATATATATAGATGTATAGAGAGAGATATGCATTTATAGACATGTTTCACGAATTGTCTGCAAAGCGACTTGCTTTTCCAATGGTTGCCTTAACATTGTCAAGTTTGTTTCTGTTCTTCTTTGATGTAGTTCAAAGGGAAATTTCAAGTGGAACAGTCCCCAATGGAACGATCGTTTTAAGTTGAAGTTTACCTAGGACCATTTTCACCTCAGAACAACAAAAGATCCAAAATTATGGCATTGTTACACATCGAGCGAACTTTATAAAGATACAAATGCAATTACATCGTTGGTAATGATATATTCATCATTTAAACCGTTTCTGATCTATTTTCAACGTATCAGGTAGAATTAATCAGTTCCATTGTGCATTAAGTACAATGAAATTGCAGACGATTTTTCGAGTGCACTCTTCTACGGAAAAAGAAACATTACAAATGAATTCATTCTATCGAATTCAGTCCCTTTTGACTTAAATACAATTGAAGTTAAATATCGAGAGCGTTTCATTAGAAAAAAAATCATCTTTATCTTAGAAACTATCGAATTAATTGCATTTTTAGTTTAAAATGACGGACCATTAGTAGATTGCCATTTGTAACTTAAATAAAAAAGAAAAGCATTTTTCCTATTCCATCATTGAACATATTTAGGGAAAGCCAGTAACCTTCTTCAAAATTGAAATGAAACTGGAATACGAAGCAGATCATGGGTTCGATGCAATGCTTGATAGTCTGTGTTAAAAATAAATCACAATTATTGAAGTTTATAAAGTTTTATTGTGATTTATTTTTGTGTACAAATACATAAAGTTCCCTATATTTCAGACCTTCAAGAGGGAAAGACAAATAAAACAAGCTTTGTCCGTTTTTTTTTTTCTGAATATTTAAAAGGAATATTGTTGGCATAGGAATGTAATAGTTTTTCGAAACTGCTATAAAGATTTCATCAAATAACTTTTATGTTTCAATCAAAGTGGGAAGTAATTACGAAAAAATAAAGACTTCTGGCAATTTTTTGTAGAACTTGGAATGTGACGAGTATGTTTATGGTTACTTGAAACAAATGTATTATAAAGAAGCCTTACAGTCATGAAAATTACTTCAATTTCATGCAAAGTCATGAAAATAGTTTCAATTTCATAAAAAGTCATGAAAATAGCTTTAATTTCATGTAAAGTCATGAAAATAACTTCAATTTCATGTAAAGTCA
>JAFIDM010001028.1:24823439-24835459 GCA_023159025.1 Thereuonema tuberculata | reverse complement strand
GTAAAGTCATGAAAATAACTTCAATTTCATGTAAAGTCATGAAAATAGCTTCAATTACATGAAAAGTCATGAAAAAATAGCTTCAATTTTATGAAAAATCATGAAAATAACTTTAATTTCTTCTTATATATGCAGTTAAATATTGAGAAGATGAACAAATTAAAAAAAGCATTTGAAAGTCTAGATGTACAATTTAATGATTTCATATTTTTTCATGTAAACTTACGAGCTTAGAATTTTTTTCTCAAGTCCGTTACAGTAAATAAAATTTAGTAAATAATTACAATAATTATAATTATCTTCAAATAATAATATATAAACATTAATGCTGATGTATTACCATTATAGAATAAAATGTATATAACTGATGGAGGGTAGATGATGTTAAGTCATATTTAGGTAGTTTTTAGAAATCAAATTAAATCTACAGAATTGACATAAATAAGAAAATTGAATCTTTTCATTTTTCTTGTACTTTCGTATGCTAATCCCAGTAGCGAAAAATATTTTGTATTAAAAAAAATATAAATGTAAAATAAATAAAATAAATGACTTGCAGGAAATCTACAATCATTCTTTAATTTCCATAGATCCAAATTCCCAATAACCTCTGAAGGGCCCTTAACACGAATTGGTTTGGAAGTCCTCAAATTTATGATCGTTTGTTGCAATGTCATTATAAAAGAAAAGTTAGTGCTCCATCCCAAACATACCACGATAGCGAAATGTTAAGCAATTGGAACGGTTTATTTCATCAAGAACTGTATTACCTTGTTCGTAACATGTTAGCAGTGCGCTATGGGAATTATTCCAGAGGCAAACGTAACAGTGGAACATAAATTTATAGCCACTGCGATCTAAACACAAAAAAGAAAAGTGGTCAGCCAACCACTTGCTGTTAGATCAGCATTGCTGTGTTATTTAGTCATCCGAATGTTCTATGTTTTCCTTTTTTTTATTTTGGAAGAATATTATTGAGAAGACACGACAACGTATGAGCTATGACTGCTAAACAAGCTTGTATTGGTAGATTATTTATTGCTTCCATGACTTCATATAATGTATGAATTCCGTTTTGCGGTTTTAGACTAGAATACAAGCAATTGAGGAAAAGCAAGAGATACGAAACGCCGGAAACTGCATTTCCAAATAAGACAGTTTTCATTAAGGAAATGGGATTTTTTTTCCTCTCTTCCTTTCTCTCTTTTTTTTTTTATTTTTCTCTCTTTCTCTGTATTTTTCTCTGGCTTTCATTATAAATCATTCGTTCTAAGGCTATTAAGGTGCTTTTTAAAATGCAACCGCTTAAATAGAAGCTCAGTTTTGAAGCAGCAAATGTTATAGTGAAATAATCAACTATGTTATGTTATGTTATGTGGTGAGTGTGGGTGGCAGGGAAATAATCAACTAACTATTAAACTAAATTAGTTTAATGAATTTGGAGAAATAATTAACTAGTTTTTAAGTAAATATTATAAATAAAATTATATAGTTTATTTATATTCAAAAAAGAAGAAAGTTCAACAATATACAATCATGTCTGTTCAACAAAATGTGACCTAAAAATATAAATTCTTAATTGAACTATTTTATTGTTTTAATAACTTCAGAAAAAAATAAGTAAGAGATTAGTTTTCATAAGCAATGACTAATTCATTTTTCAAAACTTAATTTGAGTTTAGAATAATGTTTGGGATTTTTAAGAATATGAACATTAGATCTTCGTATACACAAATATGATAAACTAACTTAACTAATTCTTATCTTTAATCTTAATTAAACTTAAGATCTAATATAAAAAAAATCAAGTAATTATAATATTAGAAACTATAACAAAGTGTAAAATGATTTAAAAAAATATTATTTATGTTTAATTATTATGGTTAATAATTTAGTGGTAACATTATTCTACTGCCTAAACTAAAATGTTTTTTTGCGAAAGTATCAGTTGTTTACAAATTTCGTTGGTAGGTATCTTGATCAATATGTGTATTTAAATTTGAATTGTATGTAAGCACAAAAGGTAATTGATAAAATAAAACATCTACAGAATGTCATAAATTTGCATATTGCGGGCATGATATTGTAATAATACAACCATAATTACTGAATCGATTTATTTTCCTTTTGAGTTATTACTATTACGGTTGTTTTTTTCCCCGGGTCTCTTATGCGAGGCCGATAATGTGTTTTTTAATTAAAACCTTCTTGTTAATTAATTTATTTATGCAAACGGTAACTGAGGCAATTAAAAGTGGCTAATGTTATTGGCTACGTCTACATATTACTTTTAAATGCTATTTATTGCATGTATTTTAATTCTGGGACGAAATAAAGAGGAAAAAAACACAACATTTCATCTAGAACTCAGTGCGATCACAAAGCCGGAAAGTTTTCTTGGATGTCCTGAATTATTATTGAACTCTTCTGAAAGAAGATCTTCTTTATATCTCCACTTTCCACTTGAGATTGTTTTTTATTGGGGAAAAATTGCTACTGAAAAATTTCTCAACTTTAGAAGCTAGTTTTGAGAGGGGAGTCCTGTTGTAAAATATGCATCAGTGTCAGTGCAGAGGAAAAGAAGAGGGGGAGGGAGGGGGCGGAATTGGAGAAAGTAAACAAAGCAGAGAGGACGTGACAACTTTTTTATCTTCCATCCATCCAGAGCAAATGGAAGTCCGCTTTCGACGCCTGTCTTGGAGAGAGGGTTCTAGAAGCAGGTCCCTACCACCCCGTCTCCACGAACTCACCCTGGAGCGCAGTCATCGCCCTATCATACGGCTCAGTAACCTCCTCGTGCTTTTCCCGAGGCCCACCTGTTTTCATCGAATCGTCTGCGTTAGAAATAAATGGAGTCCACTTCGGAAATTGATAGAGATACAGACGTTTACGAACAATTTCTTTACTGAATTTATTAGGATTGAATTTATCTTTTCCTTTTACCAAATCATAGTTTAAACTCATTGTTTACTTACAAGAGTTTGTGTAAATAAATTGTGTATGCAAATGTCTAAATGTATAGCACAAAGAACAAACACGGTTACTTAAAATTGAAACAAAAGCAATATTTATAATCACTCTGCTTGTTTTTTTGCCATCCTAAAAATACAAAACAAGAATTTTCCAGAATAATAATATCATGACAATTTTCTGAATTGACATTGAAATACCATTAGCATACCGTATCAGAGAACATCGAGAAAGATAACCAATTATTAAAATGAAATTTATACGCCAGTAAGTTTTGATCATTTAGAGATTTCATTCTTAATTGCTCTTAAAGAAATAGTCTTCGAGCGGTTAATTGAACTCTATCACAAGTGGATGGATTGGTTTCTTCGAGAAAGAAACTGAAAAACTCTTAATGTTTCATTATAATCTTAAGAGTTTTATTCTCAGATGAGTTTATTTTATATGTCTGCATTTAAATTTTCAAGTTTGAAAAACTTAACTTACCTACAATTTACCATTTTTCTTTTGTCTAGAAAACGTTCGAGAAAATGAAAAGTTTTGCGGATAACAATTGTTTGCAATTACAAACCGCTAAATTAATTTATTTTGTACAAAAAATAGAGAACAGAAACGCACAGAACTAAACAAAAACAAAAATTCACTGAGCTATTTTTTATACTGGAAACTGGGAATTGGAGGCAGTACTGTTTGGAATTTCATAACTCTTCTCAGTCCGACTCCCAGTTTCCAATACCAAAAATAGCTCAGTGATTTTTTTTGTTTAGTTATGTGCATTCTTTGTTTTTGTATAATAATGTTTTAATGCACATTAAATTTCATTTCTCTATTATTTTTTTACTTCGAAAACTTAATTACCAATTATTGTTTGTTTTTAATTCTTTGACAGACAGAATCATGAGAAAAGCCGATCAGGAAAATATTCAAAACATATTTGGAACATTCTTTCTGGCATGTTAACACATTCACATATCCAGTGAAAGGTATTCACGCTATGTGTGGCATTTAATTGCGACATAGTTTATTGTTTAGGCTGACTTTCCGAACATTATTACCTTCCCTTGGTTCCAGTTGTCGTTAAAAGCTTCTTTAAAGTCGTAGAAGTCTGCTTCTGAATAGTTTCAGTGATTATCGGGTTATAAAATAGGAGTTGTCCAAGATCCCTCTTACCGACATTCCAGAACCATCCATCTTGGACTTTTATAATCTTCGAAGCACTTTAATAAATACCTGACCCTTCTTTCTTCCATTCTTTTCCCCACTTTTATCTTTCCTTCCCATTGTTTCATTACTTTTACACTATTTTTATTGCATGCTTACATATCACCACCAGCCTAGACTGTAGTAATAATAACAAAAACCAAGAAAGAAAATAGCGAACGAAATGAGAAAGTCCAATTATATTTTCTAGTCTCATTTCTAGCATTCTCCTCTCTGTAATATAATTCTACTTTGTGCTAAGTCGGGAGTTATCATTAGCTTCTGTACATTGCTTCAATATTATATAAAAATAAGAAAATAAGGAATAGAAGATTCAAGATGAAAACTGTGAAGCTGAGAATTCTTGAAACTTCAGATTTATGGATAAGAAACGATCAAACTTTTATATTTGAAAATTTGTCCAAATGGTCCATCTTAAAAAAAACAAATCCTGTAGACAAAACCAGTTTCTGTTGATATCTAAATAGTGAGTACTTAAGTAATCCAGTATTATCTTTGGTATGATAAAATAAATTTCAACTTATATATTTATATATATAGATAGATAGATAGATAGATAGATATCATTACAATAAGTATTTTTATTGTAGTGTTTTATTAATTTTGAGAAAATAGAAAACTTGTTGTCTATATTTGAAGAGGGAAATTATTAGAAATACAAGAAGACTTTTCCTTTGTATAGTTTTTAAGGCTTAAAAATACCAAAACAAAACACTGTAACATTTCAAGGAAAATAAGCTTTCCTGGAGTTTTTTTTTTATTTTATCAAAAATTTAAACTTTTAATTAAAATAACAGATATGTGAAAGCTTGCAAGGAGAGACCTTTTAGTAAATATGTACATTTTGTGGAAAGCGTATTTTTCTGAAGTGTTATTAAATTTAAGTTGTTTGTGTATCATATCCTCTCTTATTTTAATGAAATTAATTCAGTTAATCTATATTAAAGACTCTGCACAGAAAGATTTACAAAAGAAGTAAGCATACAGCAATATACAGTTTAATGTTGTTTAATTTGGAGAAATTCTCTATCTTTTCTCTTCCTTTCCCAGTGTGTTGCGGACGACTGCGGTTGCTTCGTTTATCTCGTAGTGCAGATTCAGCGCTGGCTTAATCCTACCTGGGATTAGGCAGCATAATGGCACAGAAGCCGTAATGAAAATGCCCACCCTTCCAGAGCGGGAAAGGGGGAAAAAATAATAATAACAATGCCATCCTCAAAGTACAACTTTTCTTTTATGGAGGTGGTGAGAGGAGAAAACAAGATAGGAAAAAAAAGTATATTAGTGTGGCTTATGGGAAAAGTTGTTGTCGTGTTTCTGTCGGCTTTAAGAGCCCGAGGTACTTCATTCTGGTAAGTCTTCGATTTCTGGGTGGCGGTGGTGGTCATTTTGATGTCCAAATCGGACATTAGCAGACTGTCAAGCAAAAGGGACGATAGCCGTACCATATTTGTTGGACTGGTAGCCGGTACGTTTCTTCAATTTATTGCACACACTTTGCAGGGTTTTAAGCAGAGATCAATAGGAAGCACAGGCCATGACCATTGCCAAGCGCAGGTGGTACAGGAAGTGCGGCACGCAGCAGCACGAGGGGCCAATTTTCGTTCTGCTCGTTCTCACGCAAATGTACGAGAACGAAGCGGCCACATTCCACCTGGCTTCGTGTGTTCCTAGTTCTCGCTCCGTGTATTGTCTTCCATTTCCATTACGCGAGGTAAAAAAAAAAAAAAAGAAAAACATGGTGGCAGCGTTGCTTTTCCTTTACCTCTGCATAATAACGAAGTGATCATTGATTAATCATGCAAATGTCACTTATATTACTTTGACGGTGATGGAGGTTAGAAACCTCAACGTCAAAATCGATCCCGGTAAAAACGTGTCAATTCCAAGCTAATGAAATTACTGCTATCGCAAAGAAAAATAAGCCTAAACATGATATTTATTCCAGTCTCAGTGTGGGGTCCTCCGCTCTCATAAACTAGGCTGTCACTGGAGGAAGAACTTTTCATTAAGTGTGCGATGGCAAATGGGAAAATTTAGGACTAAAGGCAAAGTCTCACCTAAGTTAAACTCGGAAATAAATTGAGGGGGAGAAATTATTTCTATCACTGATTTACAACTGGTGCAGCTGGGACTAGCAGTAAGTTATGTACTAAAATCAAGTTGTAAAACCCCTCTGAAATTTCTGCAAACGGGGTTCGCCATCCGGTGCCAAAATTTAGAGTATCAAACGAAAGCGAACTTGATCTTCTTGCGGTGACTCAACCAGGGCAACTTTGAAGGTGAAACGTACTTGTAAAATGTTCTTTTTTTCCTCTTTAAAAAAATCAATGCAATAAATATTGTACTGACACTTTGAGAAATTAAAGTTTTGAGTAGTGGGTGTTTCTAAAGAAATCCTCTTGGGCTTTTGCTGAAAATTCAGTTTTGAATGAAACTACAAAGGCAACTGTTTCTTTTGTACTCATCAGGTAGAGATTGTCTAATTTTGACATTGGATTTGATGTTTAGATTGGAAGATAAAATACAAGTTAATTTTACTTTTCAATTATATCAGTTTTGCTAATTGTTGATTGATATTATCTTAAACTAAATAACAAACAATTTATTTTAATACATAGAAAATATGTAATGTACGCAAGAATATAGAATATTGCATGTAAGAAAATATGTTTTCTATGTAAGCAATTGAATGTTATTCTAATCGTACATTGTCAGGAATGGTTTCTATTAATCTTTGGGATTCTACATTAAAGCTAAATCAAGTGGTGATTGAAGTTTTTGCTGGTCTGGAAGAGTAGCAACGAAGTTTGGGTTCGATTTCAGTTTAAAACTTTGTTTCTTTTTCCTCTCTCTATAATGTTCATTTACCTTCCTCTCAATATTCTTAAATTTCTCTGTTTGGGTATTCCCGTCTCATCAATTTCTCTCTCCTCACTATATTTCTCTATAAGTGGTCATATTCAACACAAAATTTACGTTACCATAACTTTTTTATTTTTGTAAACTGAATGTCTATGTAATTTTCTGTTATGTATTATTAATTTTTAGATTACATTGGGCTTTTTAAGCATAAATAAATAAAAGCCAGACAGTCAACGCTCATTAGTTTTTAGAACATTGCATTTGGAGTAATTTCGGAAAAGAGAGTGGAATTTGTGGGGAGAGGCTTCTCTGTCGGACACACAAGTAGAGCGAGAAGCAGCCCAGTACAAAATATAATAGTTGTGATTCAGATGCATAAGTGTAAATATTTTTCAAATATTTTGAGCAGCATTGTTATTTAATCTGAATTATTGATTAATTCATAGATACTTAGTCTTAATTTCAAGGATACTTATATATTTACGCAAATATTTTGATTCAAATAAAACCTCTATAGATTTAGTGTACGTTACGAAGTGTACATCAAGAACAAAAATGGCTTCATTTGCATAAAGTCAATCAATTAATTGATTACTTTTACTTTAAAAGTTTTATAAGAAACAAATAAAGGAATTATAGTTTTTAGTCGTTTAAATTTTCAGTGTAAAAGACCAAGTTATTGCTTAACAAAAATACTTTATGCAGAAAAAAAAATAGAGGATTTCAAGGTATTTCAGATTGTTTATTAATTAAAATAGAAGACTGTTCCTGAATGCTTGTGTCTAACTTGTTAATTATAAATTAATCATCTTTATGTAAGCCTAATGCGATTGCATTAATATAAATTCCCTATTAAAACCTCAATTAATATTTATGTTGACATTTATGATAATGTAATTGTCACAAAGTTCAGATCCTGAGAGGTAGACGTCTATTTTGTGGTGATATTAGCATAGAAATTCAAAGCCAGCCATTTAGGGTTTTAAATTTCATGTCAGTGAAGTTAATGTTTTCCCTAAGGAAGTAACGCATCTTATTAAAAATTAATTGAATACAATTAATATGTGCAGGGCCTTTTTTTTCTAAATTAGTTGATCTTCAGTTTTAATTGATGTTAAATCTTAACTCGAGAATTTAATCTCTTTCTAAATGAATTTTAAATGCAATAGCAAAACTCCATATTTCATTGAATCTCTTGAGTTGTTTCAATTTCAATATCATTACAGTCCGGATAGAATTAACATTTATTTACTTGTGAATTAGTATTGATTTAGTATAATGTCTTCTGTATTTTAATAATATTCCTGTATATGATATCCAAGCGATTTTCTACTGAAAATGAAATATTTTATAGTAATTAGGCCAATTCCGAATTTTCAGATAACGTTATAAATTGAAATTTTTGTTTGAAAATTTTGAGAAAAGTGGATTTTCTAAATATTGTGCTAATCTGGCTGTAGAATTGGAAATAAGCCAATTTTTTAAAATAAGTTCATACTTTGTTTTTTGATATCATTTTTTTTTTGGTTTTTTTAATTAGAAGTGTAAATATACATAGATATTTAATTAATTCACTTTCAATATTTTTTTAGTCAACATATTTTTAAAATAATATACTATTGAAATATATATTATTTTACATATTAATATTATATTTATAATATTTAAATATATTTATGTATAAGTTATCTAACAAAATCTGTGCATGTTGGTTGAAAGTTCCCGTGCGGAATAACGGAGATGTAGGCTCCGGCATTGAAGTGCAAATCGTAAATGATTAGGTACAAAGCTATTGGCCAGGGTAGTGTTTTCTCTTCCCGTTAACTTTTCGGGAAGAAACCGAACAACTTTGTCGCTGCCCAAAGAGGGTGAAATAAACTAAGATGAATATATCAATCCACCCTGGGGGGGGGGGTGAATTTTATGGTATTATTGAAATATTCATCATTTTAGTGATCCTCAGTGTATTCTAATTTAGGCCAATGAAAAAAGAAATGTTGTGTTTATCCTTTTCTGACATCGAATAAGCTAACTTTATTTTAAATCTTGTGAAAAAAATTGAAGAATATTTTAAAAAGGGTTATTTGAAAAGAAGCTATTTTGCATTTTTTTATTATAGTTTCCGTGAACTCCTGTATTTTATTCTAGATTATTATTTTGTATGTGACAATAATTTCTAAGTTGTTAGCATCCAAGTATTTTATGAAACTCTTTAATTGCTAAACAAAAATAATATTTTTATTCTGCGAGATATTCTTTGTAAGTAAAGAAATGCATCAAAATTTAATTCTTATATTTTACATTAACTTGGAATAAAATATCATGTTTTCTTAAGATAACAAAAAGTTCTCTTCTTACAGAAAACTTTACCGCACTTCCTTTCATAACATATTAATATAACATGTTGGATTTAATTGCGATATTTTTGAAGAATTTAAATAATTCTGCGAATCATATTCGTGAAATTTAGTTTTGGTAAACAATAATATTTTCGTTTGTTATTATTATATATTCCGTTTCAATAATTTAATTCGAAGTTTCCCTAAGAAGGAATAGTTTATTAATATATGTTAAAAATGTTTAACATTAAACATTTATATTTTTAATGTAAACTTAAAAGATAACATTTTCTACAGTTTCCTTTTTTTATAATTTACAAAATTACAAAGAAGCAATTTCTTAATAAAGTTCTTTAGTTTAAAACTTTTAAAATTCTTTAATTATCTTGTTATTTTTTTCATCAATTTCCATTTTATGTTACTTTTTAATCTCATTTTAAAATCAATTATGCTGACTTAATAATATTTAACATTCGTTTGAAATTTATTGTTAAGAATTTTGAAAGCAAAAAAGTCAATTTCTCAATTCACTTAATTTATTATTACATTATTCATTAATTGTAATGTGTGTCGAAGTAACTTACATAAAATAAAATTACACATGTAAACAAACACTTTGTTATTTTTGAATATATTTAATAATGTTAATCATGTTGCTAACATTTTTAGAATAAATTGCATTATGCAGATTCATTTGAATTATCTTTTCATAAATATGCATTCTCTTAATTACATTCCCTGATGTATTTTTTCCTCTGATGATAAATGAATTAATTTCAAATTATTATCTATCTGATTTATTATTTTTATGAGAGAAACAATCCTCTTTAACTTCAAGAAAAATTATGTAACACAAATGCATTACTATTATTGCTCAGAATAGCCACTTAAGATATATATCTGAAGTGAGAACACTAATAATGGCAACATAAAAGCAGCGAACTTGATGCATGCTGTGGTTCGAAAGTCTAGCAGACAAGTTAATGCAAGGTTGACATTGACAGTATATTATTATGTAACCAGAGATCAGGCGATTATGTATTTCGCTAGTCGTGCTGACCTGGAAAATTGCTCCTGAGCAGGCTGTAATTTTTATGAATTTTATGTTTTTATTTGCAATGCAGGTCGCATTTACATGAAAGCCTCATTGAAAGCAGACAGCAAATTAGCGATTGAAAATTTGCTCGTCAAGGCCGAATTTGCCGACAGTATATTTTTTTTTTATGGGCTGCTATTAAATAGCCGTTGGAAGGCTTCGAAACTATGTCAAACTCAAAACATGACTAATTTTTTTTTTCCTTCTAATTTTACTTGATTGGTTCTAGTAGAGCGTGCGAAAAAACCTTGAGATCGAAGCGAGCTGTCTATTACACATTTCTTTGTTCAAGAATTAGACATTTTATGCTGGTTGCCTTTTTCATCGTTAGTCTGTTCACTAACGGGGTTTGGTTGGGGGTTGTGTGACTAAGTCCAATGGTCACGGGCGGCAATGTGGACTAGATAGGGCTAGCTTTTTGGAATCGGATCGACTGGGTTTATTTTTAGTTGGAAAACAACACAAAATATTCTTTATTCGGGGACTTGAAAATTTAAGTAGTAGACAGCGGGATTACCCAGTAACAGATGTATTTTCGGGGGGGGGGGGGGGAGGATTCTTTTAAGTATTTGTTGCCAAATCAAACGTAGCAGCAAACTTGAAGTCTACTTTTAAAAAAAAAATATATTATCAGCCTGCTACTACATCATCTTAAATTACTTAAAAGAAAAATATTCATAAATTTGGCTTCTGTATTTTCAAACAGGAAGCGGAAGATCAAAAACAAAATCAAATTTACATTAAATGTAGAAGACTGGGGATTACAGTATAATTAATTATAAAATTATAACTGAGAAAAATAATGAATGACAAATTTTCTTTACTTCAAGCTCTTTAATTTATACAGTATATTAAAGAGTGGTTATGAAATTCAGGACGCGAAAATAATTATAATTTTTGGTTATAAAGGATCTTCCGATTTACTGTAATATATCAAAAAACTGGACATTGGGAGTCAAAACATTTGGGGTTCAAAGCCCTAATGAATTAATATTCAATATAATGTTTATTGAATACTAGTACATTATTGCCATCTTGTAATTTCTTTACGCTTAAAATTGTAATTTGTTTACACTTAAAGGTGGCCATCAATTAGAATAAGCTATTTGATCATATCTAAGAGATTTGATGAATCTCCTACGAAAATATTATTTAGAATAATATTTCAGAAGAAATTTTTTAAGGGAAAACATTAGAAGCATTTATCTGTTTCTGTTGAGAAGAAAATTAATTTCAAATGGTATCATTTTGATCATTCGAAACAAATGCCATTAGAAAGATACTCTTTGAAAGAAAGAAAATATTATTTTACATAATAATAATAATAATAATAACGTGAATCATGGGCTCGTAAGGCTCGTAAGGAATCATGAGCTCGTAAATGGCAGACATCATCACGAACTCAGCCAGCCTCATGTCGACATGGAAGCGTCGAACAGATGGCTGACGAGTGGTGAGCTGTTTGGGGAGACCGAAGGGTTCATGATCGCAATACAGGACCAAGTCATCTCCACACGCAACTACAAGAA
>JAFIDM010001028.1:24736808-24823039 GCA_023159025.1 Thereuonema tuberculata | reverse complement strand
TGTTGACCTTATCAACAAGTGTGATGTCTGGTCTGTTGTGATGTATGGTTTTGTCTGTGTGAATGGGGCGGTCCCAGTATAGTTTATATGAGGGTGACTCTAATAATATTATTATTATTATTATTATTATTATTATTATTAAGATCAATAAAGGTAACAAAATAAATAAAAAAATGATTACGAGCAGAAAGATTACGAGCTTATTAATTAGGTTGGAAGAAATATAATTCTGTAGAATAATTTAATCGTTGTAAAGTTAATTACCAATCCTCAACTTATCCTTTTATAAAAGTAAAACTTTAAATTAAAAAGTAGTTTGATATCCTTTAATTAATTACGAAGCAATGTATAACTCTGATATGAAAGCTTTTATTACATTGTAATAAAATATATACCTTTGATATACTTTGACCTTACAACATCTCCTTTCAAGTAACGCATATGACAACGCAAAACTAGAAAGTTTCGAGAGAATTAGTGCAAATGTAGAAGAAATTGTTTTGTTACGTTGATAATGCTATTACGACTTCGGAGGATTTAAGTTAATCCATTGAGATAAATTAATAACACATTGGAGGAATCTCAAATTTGCATCTACATCAAAGTGAATAAAATTCGGCAGTTAATGAACAATTATGAAAGATGTAAATGCTTAGGCGAGTAAAATTCAAAATTCACAATCGGAGTTGTCAATTATATAACCTCGAAGTAAAATAATTGATTCAAATTCATTTTAAATTCGTAGAATTTAAAGGTTAAATTAAAATTTACTTACTATTTTTTGATAGAGCTTTATCCAGTTGATTAGTGTATAAAACTACTTCATTAACTTAAAAAACAATTATTGCAACTAATTGAGATTCTGAAGCTTCGTGGATGTTTAAAAAAGAATGAAAAATAAAGAAAAATTTTAGAAAAATAAAGCAAGTGTAGTTGTCTACTTGTCATTTAATTGAAGGTGATAATCTTTGACATACGGATAAACCTCATCAAAGTTGAATTAAAGATTATAGGAAGGTTAGTGTACGAAAAGTACTCATCCTACAGAAACGCTATTTGTGAGTTTTATAGAAATAAATAAATTTCTATAAATTCTATAAATGATAAATAAATTTCTTAAAAATTCATAGTACATTTCAGAAACTGTTGAATTAATTATTTATACAGTACTTCGCCTAAACAGAATTTCTGAGTAAACATCAATTAGCAAAGTAAGTAATAAATTATAAATAATTCAGAAAATACCGAGCCATCTTTTTAAAAATTATTTATTATATCTATAATAAAAGAAGGCTTTTAAGGCTAAAAGCTTATTTAGCTATATTTATCTAAAAGTAGGAGGATTTTTTTTTATTTTTCAAAAGAAACAGCATTTACACGAAATAGCAGATCAAAAGGATGGCCTTTAGTTAAACTTCTGGTTTTAGTCAGGAAATAGATGTCTTATCTAATTCAGATTCGTTGTGGGATTACCAAACTCCGACAGAAACTGGGTTCATGAGTAATGAAACGTTCTAATGGAATTACGGAATTTGAGTCTGAGAATCCGGTATCCCTTTGTATTAGGATAAACGGCTTCACAGTATTCATTAACTCTGGTGTCGGTTATTTAGTTTAGTCTGAAGTTTGAAACGATTTGGTTTCAACATGAGAAAAGAACAAATTAACACGGCTTTCCGTAGATTGGTCTCGTATTAATCTAAGCCTTGGCCACGGACTGTTGTCAACAAATTTGCGGGACTAAATGAAGTTGATTAATTCAAAAGCTTGTTAAAGTTCTTAAACTATGCTAGTTACTAAAGATATTAATAAACTTTAGAATACAGACATTGTAGATCATTTGAATCTATTTGAACCAAATAGAATACAAATATAGAGCAGGAATGAGATCTTACCTTCTCACATCTAGAACTGTCCAAGACTTGTCGACTCTGAAAGAGAAGGTAAATCACTAGTTACCAGCTCAGGTGCGAGACAATGCGAGAAACCTTTCTACTGTGTTAAGAGTAAATTATCAAAAATTTAAATCAACGTGAATTAAAGGAGCTACTTTTTCATCAAAGTACGTATTTTTTGTTAACATTGTTGATACTTGAGCGATTGTTCCTGAAGTTAATGAAACGTACTTACAATATTATTCTGAGTTTTCTGTTTTTAAATCGTGAAAACGTTACAAGCGAAAAGGTGATTTTATTTTCAAATCATAATCACTGTTGAATAAAAGCAGTGAAATTTTTCTTACTATTAGTTACATTATTTAGTGAAGTTGTCGAAATCCGGTTAATTTTAATCCTATCACACCACGTGCTAGTTAATGGATTAGCTAAAAGAATTAAAATTCAATTTTTCAGACATCGGTTGTATTGTTTCTAATGCTTAGCTAATTTTTCGCTTTCTCGCGCTGATTTCTCGACAAGAACCCACTTGGAAAAGATTTCAAATATAAGAGTTAGATCATCCCTAGTACTTGAATGGGCATATCAAGTTTCAAGAAGATTCATACAGTGGTTTAAAAGCTCTTGGGATGGGTGGCGAGACTGAATGATTTCATAAGGCTTCCTTCTCTAGAAAACAACCTAATAGGCCTGGCTAGATTCATACAATTTCTTGGAGATACATCTTGAAAATATAAAATATGAATTTAATTCGGTTATATTTCAAAGGGTTTGCTTTATTATTTAAGTTAGTTGATCATTTTCTTCATCTATTCATTTTCTTAAAAAACTAGTTTGTGTGCGTACGTCCACAAACAATTGAAGTTCGCACGCGCGTTGCTAGGCAACACGGGTATTGTTGCATTGTCAACTCTGTCCACAATAAGCGAATATCAATGCGCGTTGCCAGGCAACCCAACTGTGGAAACTTCCGACTGTTACAAATGGATTTCCATATTGTATTACACGTATTCTTTAAGTGAAACTTTAATTTATTTTTAGTTTTAAGTTTTAGTTTTTAATTGTCTTGATGGAATTTTTTTTGAATAAATAAATTATTGTTTTCCGTTACATCTGAGAGGCTTCCGGAGCGAAGCGAAGGGCAGCCGCCTAGTTTATTTATAAAATATGTGATTTTAGGACAGAGTTGAACATCATTCGATTTTAACTTATTTTTAAGTAGTGCCATTTACTCTCAATCCAGTTTTTTTTTTTTTTTTTACATTTCAGACTCCCATTCACACTGATTAAAATGAGTTCAGTCCAAATGAAACATTAAAAAAAAGCACTAGTCATAAAAATGAAATAAAAATTGAGCATTCGCAATAAAAAATGCTTATCAGCGTTCATTCGAAAGATGTAGTTTTTTTTTAGAAAAACCTGAAGAAGCATCGCAGCAAATCTTGCGCGCATTGCAGACAAGCAAACAAAACACTGGATTCCTATTGCTGAACTGTTTTTATCGTTTTCCCCAGATTTATTATCAGGGTGATTTAGTTTTTTTCTGCCATCTTAATGGTATTATGAATACGAGCACTGAAAAGAAATTCAAATGATGAATGTTTTTTAAATGTGTTTCCTTAAAAAACCATCAAAAATAGCAAATTGTAATTGCATCTCCAATAAATCTCGGAAAGCCAAGTCGGATAGATTTATGTATTCTGATTGCACACATAAAACCTATTTTTTCGTCATTATTGAAATTGCTGCATCTTACAACAGAGATGGGGAAAAAAAAAGCATTTTTAAACATAAAAGTTGGTTTCAATTTCAGAAATGTAATTGAATTACGAATTTTCTTAACTTTCTCTAAACATTCAAACATGATTTATTTGATTTCTTTTCCAAACAAAAGAAACTTTAATATTTTAAAAGAATTAGCTTAAAAGTTCAGGAAAAATCTATTTTTTTCTATTAAGCAATTAACAATGGTGGAATGAACTGTCCACGCACGCTCTAACTTTAGGCAATATTATTGTCGTAATCTATTGTTGCTTGTGAAAATTTGTTGGATTACATTTCGGCAACAAATGTATTTATTAGAACAATATATTTAAAGTATTAATCAATGATCTTTCAAGTGCGCCATATTATCACTAGCTCTGATGAAGACATATCCGAATAAGATCTAGTGTTTGACCAAAGAGCTGGTCCAGAATAAAAGTTTAAAACTCGGAGCAACAAAGTTTCAAACTTATATCGTTTGTTGGATTCTTTCTCTGGAATACTGTAAATAAAAATAATAAAAAACACACACACACACACAAAGAAAAAAAGTACAAGTTTTCGATGTAATTACGATGTAGTAATGCATTAAAAGAGCAAAAATTAGGAATTAGATTTAGATAAACTACATTAACGGAATGAATGTGTAAGGATTCATGTTACATTGAGTAGTTTAAGTAACACTGACTTTAATCAAAAATGAAGTAATTAATTCTTTAATAGAATTTTCTTTTGGTATCTTAAAATACTGAAACTTAGAACAAAACTTAACTATAAAATAAAAGTTTATTGCTTGAGTTAACTGAAAAAAAAAACACCAGACACTTGACAGTAAGAATAGAGAAAATTGGCCCAGGAAATTGCTTGTCTACCTTGTGATCTGTACCTTGGCCTCCTATGATCTATCTATGCTACGATCAATATCTAACTCTCACGCAAATCCCCAGCGTCGTAGGCTTATTGCTTGACGCAATAAACAACCCTTAGTCGAAGCAGCTGCATGGCAATCTCTTGGGAGGTCTTCCACAATAAGAATCAAAAGGAATGTAAAGAGTATTTATTTTTTTATTTTGCTCCAAAACCTCAATGCCGATTGAAAGATCTGTTTTTCTTTTCATTCAGCAACAAATTTGTATTTTTTTTTTTTTATTTATCCGATTCCCTAACCTCAGCATTAAACTTCGAGGAACAAACAAAAAGAAATCGGATAAATGATTAGATGAAGAGAAGCAACTTTAAATTTAAGTTTCAATATAAACATTCAAAGAAAAATCTGAAATTGAGGATTGGCGTAGACGAAAATAATAAGGTTTTTATAAACCCTACAAATAAAAATCCCATCGTTATTGTTGGGATAATAAGACAAATCCCAAAACATAATTTCAAATCAAGTTTTAGATATCGATATATTGCATTAATGTACATTGTATACAATTATACTCTGTATAATTTCCTATTAACTATTTAATTAGACAGCTGGAATATAGATAGATAGATAGATATTAATTTTTTAAAAATTGATTATCAAAAAAGGGATATTAAAAGGATGATAATTAAAAAAATGAATTCTAACTTATATCTTCTCAAGAAAAAAACAAAAAACAAAAAAAGAACTTTAGATAATTTTGTTCTTGTTTTTTATTTTCTTGATTTTAGTCTTTAAGGGGTCAAAGCTTCCATCAAGAACTTTAGATACATTTACGAAATTCTATAACTTGTGTATTTTTGATTATTTCAGTATAATGTTTCTTTCTTTGTTTCTTTCGTTTCTCTTTTTCTTTTATTCCTTTTTTTTTTTGGTTGTGTTGGTTTGGAATTTTTAAATTGAAACGTTTTTACATAGGAAACCCAAACATTGCGGTCTTTTTTTCTTTTAAATTAATGAATAAATAAATTTAATTCTAAAGCGTTTTTACATTTGAAACCGTATCATCCTTTGGAACATTCTGATATTACAATCCTTCCGTTTATTCTGACGACATTTACTAGCGAAATGCTACAGTTTCATTTGTAAAGGACTTTTCTAAATTTCCTGTATTATTTTGTTTATATATCTCAGTAAATTACTTTTTTTTTCGGGTTTTTAAGGAAATCTTGATCAGTTAATGGATTTATTGGATTGAAAGGATTTTGTAATTTTATAAAAACTTTGGGAAAAGCTTTAAAATTGAAGGACTTATTGTGAAGTGAACCTAACATTCACCCTATCATTTTTCATTCCGTATCAGTCTGAACTTTTCTGTAGCAGTCAGAGTTAGTTGAATTGCGACCAGTATTTGTACTAGGAGTATAAAACATTAGAATTACCTTTAGAGATAGCCTTTCTTTAAATAAATAACTAAATAAATAAATAAATAAATAAATAAATAAATAAATAAATAAATAAATACTACATTTTATTTAGATAGTTCTTCATAATCAGGTTTATTCCCCTCAATTTAAATACAAAACATATGAACTTTGGTCGTATTTTTTTTTTCACCTTTTTTGTTTAAAAAACTAAAATTCAATTATAGCATGTTAATTGTAAGATTAATATAGCAGCTGTTTCTAAGTTTTATAACTATTTCTTGATATCTTACAGTGTACTTCTTAATTATTTTTCTATTAAAAAGTATTGAAACATTTAACAAATTTTGAGTAAAATTGGCGAGACGTTATAGACAGTCTAATCTATCTTAAAAACCAATAATCTATTATATATTTTTAACTTTTGAATTTAAAAGCAGTTGACGATTTACTAGCCTAATACTTTGTAAAACTCCAATCTGTGGCTTTGACCTAACTTTACTTAAAAGTCATTTCAATTTTCGGTGGAATGAATTCTCGGAGTTTGTGTTCACCTTGTTTCTATTCTTATTCGAGAAGGAAATTTTTGATTATTTGAATTCTTTAAATGTAAATATTTTACATTTAAAGGAATCAAAATATATTTGAACTAGAATCCATAGAATAAAAAGGAAATTGGCGCCCTCTGACGATCCGTGTCATTTGTTGTACAATGCAAAATAAATGAATTTAATAATACTACTAAATTTCAACACCTAGGTTGATTCCATTTGTAATGCGCATTTGCAAACATTAGGTAAATTGAACATTTGCATAATTTCCTTCTCCAAACGGTATTTGGCAAAGAATTTGATGTTGTATGCGAAGTCCAGAATTGTTTCTATCTTGTTTTGTTTCGTGTTGTATGATTCACGAATTAATTTCATAGGACAGACTCGGAACCATAATAAAGTTACAAATATCTTAATACACTGAATCTCGAGATCTGGGACACCTCATTATTAATGGTTAACTTTATCTTTTACGAGATTTTAAGCCAACAGCGTTTGAGTTTTGAAACAAAATTTCCTCGATTCTGCTAATTCAGTGAACTATGTTTCATTATCAGTAAATTCTACCATTCTGATTGCTGACTGTTGTTATTAAAATAGTTCACCAATGATTTTTTTTTAAATTTTGGTTTTATGTTTTATTAACTTTTTTTTAAAAAAAATTGCATTTTTTTTTCTGTTTGCTTACTGTTTTACAATTATCCATACTGAATATAAAAGAACAGAAAAATTTAACTGAATGCTGAAAAACATTTAAATACGGTGTAATATTGGAACCGTTAAAGATAATGCAGGGATATTTATTCAGAAATTTTTTATTGAAGATTTGTTAATATCTTTACACAGATTTAACATCTAACAAAGTGTGTTGGTATTAGTTAATTTATTAAAGTCTTGGCACAGATGAAAGCAGCTTTAAACAATTAGTCGGAGCGCGCAGAGCAGTCTCGTAATCCTTGGAATATCTACATATACATGAAAATGCTTGGAGAGTGAACAAATACCCTTATATCCTGTGATTGGACAAGCAAAACGCTTGCCTACAATTGTTGTCCGAGAGAATTGAAGGATTTGAAATAACTCATGACGCATTAAGGACCTGACTCCAGAGTGGCTGGATTCTGTATCAACGCAGGTTTTCTCGCAGTAAGCTTTGCTAAATCCATGTTAATATGTTGGTAATGCAAATTTGCTGAGAGTTACGACCCCCAACCAATTGAAGCAACGCCAAATCCCGTTTGAATGATGATGTGAGCATAATTACATCATTGAAGCTGCCGTCTGTTTCTGTGTGTGTGTGTGTGTGTTGTAACTAGCGTCTGCGTACGATGTCACGATGACAGTAACGAATATCTTGTATTTCACAACCCTCACTCTTAAGGCCCGTGTGCAGTTTCACGCTGGGCTTCGCTGACGTGTTACGGCCGTGGATGGATGTTGGAAATCTGCAATGAAAGGTTGTAGGAAAACCCGCTGTCCGATTATGATCCATTTTCAAATCATGAAGTTGAAGGAATTCAAAAATTTTCTTTTGATTTATTTTTACCAAACTTTCCTAAGAAAACGAGGCTTATCAGATCACTTAGTCTGAGTGGATGTGTGTCTCTCTTTCACAATGCAAATTAAATGAGATGCATTTAACAAAAGACTACATTTCAACACATTTGTAATGCACATTTGGAAATGTTATGTAAATTGAACATTTGCATAATTTCCTTCTCCAAACGTTATTTGGTAAGAAATTTTTGAACCACTTGATGGATCATCTTGAAGCTTAACATGAATATTTATAGACTTTACTGACTAAAGACTTTTAACTTTTATTTTTGAAATATTTGTCAAGTAAGTTCTTTTAGCTAAATAAGCGCGAAAAGGCGACAAAAATTCCTATAGATTACAAATATTAGAATCTAACCAATCGGTTTTTATTCTGTCTGTATTAATATTTCATTGTCAAATACTGGCCGAACACGAGGCGATATTTTGGGACAATCAGGCCCAATTTGATTGCTGGCAACCGTTTGCCCCAATTTGATTGCCCCAACCTGAACAATATTGCCCCAATTTTATTGTGGGTACCAAAGGAACAATATTGGCCCAATATTAGTTGGCTCAAAATATTGGTGGTACGAAAGCGAATCAAATGAACGGATGACATCACGTGACAATGCTGACGTCGAAGGAGGCGGGACTTTGAACATCGGAAATTCAGTCACTCACGCCGGCCATTTTCTTTGAGAAACAAGGCTTAAAATCAGCAAAATGGGTCGGCCCAAAACAGATAATTCCAACAACAACATTTTGTCAATTGATAATGAAAGAATCGTAATTGATTTCTACAGAGGGACGGCGTTTAATACTATAGCAATTCTGTACGAAAACACGCTCTCTCTTTAGCTCTCCCTAGTGAGAGGCGCCGTAACCATAAAAATTCAGGGCAATATTGGTTCAGGAGAAACTACGTGTTCGCGCTTGATAAAGTTGTCCGCAATCAAATTGGGCCAACTTGTCCCAATCATATTGCCATAAAATCGCTCCGTGTTCGCCTAGCTTTAAGCAGTACATATTAATCCTCTTAACTAACCTTTTAATTAGCAAATGGTTTGATATGATTAAAGTTAATAATATTTCCACAATTTAAATAAGCTATGCGGATTTAATGACTTTTTTTTTCAAAAAGGTAGAGTTTGCAAATAGCAGCCATAATTTTAAAATAAATGTAGGCTTTTCGTTCACAAAACAAACAATGCTTTGTAGCTTCTTGTTCAATTTAAAACAGTTAACCGTTGCAAATTGCACACATTATTTGTGTACCTTTGTAAAGAATATAAGATAAAGTCATTGTTTTCAGAAAGGTTACCGGTTCTTATATTAAATACTTCAAATAAAAATCTGGAATAACAATATATAAACTCTTAATTTATTTACATAATGTAAATCTACTGTTAAATCGATTACTATGAATCTCAATATGAATCTCAATTAATTGTCTTGAAATAAGTTACCATGTTATGATCTTTAATAGTTCCAGGGCACGACAGAACCTACATTATTAGGTTTACTTTAGTTGTATAAAAGAAGTTTTAGAAAGGGAATTATCTTTAGGGCAAAGTCTGTGCTTTTCATTTTCTAAAAATAAAAAGATTCAGAACAAAAATATTTTACAATATAAAAAGTACTTATGAATTTTGTTAACTTACATAATACGGTAAAATATATTACAGCAAAAACCATTTGTTAATCGATAATTCAGAATTAGAAATTTTTTTTCAATATTCTAAAATTAATAATAGTTAAGAATTAAGTATTGTGCTTAATACTTCACTGTTAAATTAATTGTTTTTAAGAACTGCATTTAAATTTAACTTTAGTAGTTAGACTTTTCACAAAATATAAATTGCAGAAAATACTAATTATTAAACTTCATGTAAATCAATTTAAACTAAATTAAACAGAGGTTAAAATTAGATGTGGTTACTATTTCTATGGATGAGAAAATGAGAAAGGAAGGCAACGGGAAACTTATCTTCCGGGCGCTTACACTACAATGACAAAAATGATTTTAATTTACGCATCCTCACAAATTGAAAGTTTGATAACTTCAACATATTTGGCAGTAATATCATCATTAAAAGCCAAAAAAAGTAAAGTAGCTAACTTGATTACAATTCTAATTGCTTTTCTTTCTTTTTTTTCCATATCGTAGAAGCCCAATTATGTTATGTTCAACGACAGTATAATCAGTATAATCACATTAGCTGCGAAAGTAAGGGAGGAAAGTTGATCCATCCATTTCCCCAGTTGGTTCTGCTCCATTTCGCACCTGAAGGAGACCATTCTTTTGCTCCCGGCCGGGTTGTTAACACTTTCGCTTTGCCTTCTTCCTTGAGCTAATGAGTAGAGCGTCGGATAACCGCAGGGGAACTGGTGGTGGCGGTGCGTACAGCTCATCCTCCATGGGATCATAAAGACTCCGGAGAGCACCGGGACGTAAGTCACTTTAATAGCGGCTCCACCAGCATACGGTCAGGGTCGATAAGCAAAATCTTGTCGCATTGTTTGTAAGTTACGGACAAGGAACCCATCCCCTACGTCAGCAGAAGAAAAGAAGACCTGAAACGAACCTTTAGCACACACGGCTAAGCACCGCAAACATTAATTATGCCTCATTTACATTGGCCTAATTACAACTTCAACACAACGCGATAAATTCCGAAGTATCAGTTGGAACAAATATTCTCTGAATAAGAAATAGAAAGAAAAGACCTCTCCTGGTGGCTGCTTTAAGCGAATTCTTTATGACTCGGCGTGGAATTGCATTTAACAAATTGAGATATACCGTAATCTTTAATAAATGTAAAGTTAAAATCAGACTTAATCTACTTTCTCAATTTTAACAAGAAATTCTTACTTCATTTTTAGCTGCAGTCTATCTTGTCTTTGGTTTCTGAACTGAGATTTCAAGATTGGCAACTACAATGAAAGTATTTGTTAAATAGTAGATGAGGCAGTTCATTGTGGATGAAAATAATCTCGAAGCTCTTATTAACATTTTCTTTTTTTTTGTTTTTTTTGTTTTTTTTGCTGGTTGAGTCTTTTAGTGCTATGTGAACACTTGAAACACTAGAAAAACTTTAAACGTCATTTAATAAAGGAAAATAGCTTCATTACTTATAGTGTTAACCATAAAAAAGATTATGTTTAACAGATATATAATCTTTAAAAAAAGATTTCATTTAGAATTTAGAAAAATATCAGCATTTCTTTGTGTTCATTTCGAAGTTATTACTAAATAATCCGCCCAGTAATTATCGAATTATTTATATAATGTAAGAAGTAATTTTGTAGTTAAATTTACTTCTAAATTTAATTTAATTTTAAGTATTAAATAATATATAAAAATATCAGTTATATGGCAAATATATATAAAAGATGATGACTCCAATTAAAATACAGTCTGACCTCGATATAAGGTCACCCGCATATAAGGTCACTTTTCTAAAGTCTCGGCTCATTGAATAGGAATTCTATGATATGAATTACCGAATATATGGTCAGGTCTTAAATACCGTAATTGTCTGTGATTTCAGTGCCACACTGATTCAATTCCAAGGAGTTTTCCGTGGGTACGATCTTTTATCGGCGTCATTTCTCCTACTGACGGAGGGGACAGTTTTTTCACAAAGCACTTCATCCCCTCAAATTCTAGGAAAAAAGATGATGAAGACGATATTCCTTTACCTGTGTTAATACAAGATCTCAGAAATCGCGGCTGTGGTATTGAAGGGGAAAGTGAATATGTGAGAATTGATGATGAAATTGTTACCACTTCTCAAGCTTCGATTTCCAAAATTGTTTCGCAAGTTTTAGATTCCAATGCATTAGAAAGTGAGGATAACGACAGTGATACTGAAAATGAAGCGGTGACACAAGCAGAAGCACTCAGAGCATTACATTTTCAGAAACTTACAAACTTAGAAAACATTGTATAAAAGATGAAACCAAAATCGCGACAGTCCTGTATTATGGATTATTTTAAGTAAGGTTAGTTGTCAGTACTTTGCTTGAGCATACTAGTACTATTTATATACAACTTCATTCCGAATTAAAATTTTTAAAAAAATAATTTCTTTCTGATTCCATTAATTTCAATTGGTTCAACTAAATTAAAAATTATAACCTAATAAACTGCTATTTTTGTACGTATTAAATTTTACAAAGAATTATACTGTATTCTTATAATGCTTATTTATTGACAAATGCGTATGAATCGGTTATAAGGTCATTCCGCTTGTAAGGTCACTTTCGCGAGGTCTCAAGGGATGACCTTATATCGCGGTCCGACTGTATTATCTATTATCTTAAAGTATTCCCAAACTCATTGTTATATAACTGAAGTTTCTGTTCAACGTCTATCAATTTTTAGATGTTCCTTTTTGTAAAAATGTATTTATAAATTAAAACTCCAATTCACATTTAATATAATCCGAATTTTCGGAAGACAACGCTTTCAGTTTAACTTAATAATGGTTCTGAAAAAGAAAATGTTAATGTCAAATTGGTCAAATGTTAATGTCACATCTAGATCGCTAGATTTCGTAGTCAGGCTGGAATAGACTCTCTTTCCTCAACTTCCAGAAATTACTTTTTTAATTTTCTTCATTGTTTTCTGTTTATTTAAGTATTTAAAATTAATGGAGTACTATATTCGTTTTTGCAAATGCGCTGGCATTATGTTGATATTATTTCAATAAATAAATTGATCGTAATAAAGATCTTGTATTCAATAAATAAATTAATAATACAGAGCAAAATGAGAGGAAACATTCAGCTACATTTATTTAGAAAACAGATTAGAAGCAACATTGTAACGAAAATTATCGTAAATTTCAATGGAATATTTTTGATAGGAATTACGCTACACTAAAAAGAGAACCAATAGATTCTAAAAAACTCAAAAATACCTTTGGAAAAGAGGAATGTACATAACAAAGAAAGTCTTCATAGATCAAGAAAGATCTAAGAGATCTTTAATAGAAAAATATAAGATGGAATCACGTTATGGACTAGAGAATTTAGGGACTTTTGATCTCATCTCCTAAATAAAAGAAGTAGAGATCCTTCTAGAAGTAATACTAAAAATTAGAATTATTATGATATTAATGATACCAATAGCACATTAAAACAAAATTCTAGATTCGATTTCTTGGTCTGTGAAGAGGCCGAAAGAAATGTTTAAATGACTGATTATGAATCTTAGCATCTGAGTTTCAACTAAACAGATGCAAATAACTGGCAGTTTAAACTCAATAGACATGTTTGTTTTAATTCACTAGGCGCCATCTAGTGGAAAGTTTTTAAAGGATTGAAGTGTTTCAAATTTTAATTCGAAATTGATGATCTTTTTTTGTAAAGAATACCTTAATTTTTATCTAAATTAATAATTACAAAAGTGGTAATTAAAATTAAACCAACCACTTTTTTTTTGCTGATACTTAAATTGTGGACTTTGGAATTAATGTAGTTGCATTGAAACTCCAATCAACAAATACATAAAGAATACAAATAAGGGCTTTAATTTTTAAATCTTAAAATGATTTAATCGGGGAAAGTTTTGTCAGTGTTTGCTCAGGCTTTATAAACTGTATCAGCAAAGACAACGACGATTCTACAAGATAACAATGTAGAACTGAAAGACATAAAATCCAATATTATGTTTTTGAGAACTCGATGTTGTGTTAACATGAAAAGAGTTACTTACGATCTTAGAACATAATAGTCTTTCGACTGCTCTTTAACGCACTCTCCTTTCGTTAGAAATTTCGTTGATGAATTTTATCGCTAATTTAATCAACATTTCATTTAAATTTTTCCCCTTCTGCTATCTTTATATTTTCAACCTTAATGTTTTATCGCGGACTTTTTTTTTCCTCAGTCTCTTTTGACTTTATCAATTACAACCAAATCGCAAAACGATACCCGTACGATAAATTTACATTTGCGAAAACGGGGAGATCGGGAGATAATCCTCTCTCTCTCAAGAATGGATTTCTTTGCCTTTCCTGTTCCCTCAGGAAGTAATATAGGATCCTGGTGGCACGTGCCGAGCGGAAGGAGATCCCATTATCTCTTTGGAGGTGCAAATTAATTTTGCGGTGGCTAGCGATTTTTGCTGCAGATTAACTGTGTTAATGAAATTGGGACCAACGTTTATGCAATATAAGGTTCAATTGGGAGATGAACGGGTTGCGAGTAATGCTGTCAGTTGCAGCTGCCACATGAATAGAGTGTCACGCATCTCCTGACATCCTATAATAAAGAGGCCCTCTCCGATCTCGGATGCAGATAGGAAAATGTGCTGATTCTTCGTCTTGTCGTTTTTCTTTTCCTCCTCCTTTTTCCTTCTTCATGGCAGGAAAGTCCAAGTGATCTCCGCCATTTTCTTTTTTTTTTTTCCATCGTGCTGAGATTGTTCGAGATTCAGAATAATTTTCGTGGACGCGATTGAAAGATCAACCATTAGATGCAATTGTGAGATAGTTGAGAAAAATGTAGGTAAAATTTAGTAAAGCAACTGTTCCACTATATAAAACAGCGTGACATAGGAATACTGAGCTCTTTCTCAATAGAAGGGTAGAAACGGCGGATTCAATCTCATATAAATGATTCTCCTTATTTGTTTCTTCTCCTAACAGTTCCACAGTCTCATTCAACCCCTTCCAAAAGGATTCTTTCTTCAAGGCGGGTGAACGTAATGCTCACCTGCCCGACTTCAGTGTCGTTCAGTTAAGCGACTTAAACGTAAGTCATCCCCTAATGGGTCAGAAATGGCTTGCATAAGTGAAT
This sequence comes from Thereuonema tuberculata, assembly GCA_023159025.1. NCBI lineage: Eukaryota > Metazoa > Arthropoda > Chilopoda > Scutigeromorpha > Scutigeridae > Thereuonema > Thereuonema tuberculata. Next base: position 24,808,194 of record JAFIDM010001028.1, on the reverse strand, counting down.
TTTGACCCAATTTAAGTAAAACACAAAGCCAGAACCGGAAAATTTAACTAACAGTAGCAATGAAATATCGCCAACGCACGCCTGGAAATCATTTGCTTAATTAATGACAAAATAATATTCCATTATCAACAAAGAACAAAAAGCATTGAGCAAACTTCTTAAATTTCTTGTTACAAAAGTAAGATCTTGAATAAGATCTTGAATCTCTAAATGGTGCAATTATTATTTGATTAATTGCGAAACAAAGTTATGATTCGTTTATTCAAGAAAGAATACTATATACATCCAATCAAGAATGTGTTAAAAATGATTTTAAGTAGGATGTAAAATGTAAATTCAAATATACAATTCATTATTTCTGTTTATTTATTTGATTTATTGACGTAAGCGAACCTTAAAGCTCTCGTAATTTCATTTCACTCAAACTGTTCTGGAGAATTAAATTTGCATCTGACTACAAAGCACATAAGGCTTTTGACAAAGTTCACAGAAAATTGCACTTGGAATATTCATGCTTCGAGAATATTCATTCTGTTGTTTCAGCGTAATATCTTATCGGTTGCCTAGACCCTATTAAAACCTTATTTTGATAGAGTTTCTCATCAGTATGATCACTTTGTGTTCATGACAAAAAAAAACCCCACAAATACAACAAAATAAACCTTCAGCCCAAAGATGACATAGCTAAAAAAAGTCGCCCTTTCATTTGCATTTTCCTTCATTATTATTAAGAATGAAAAACATTTTAAATTAAAAATAATTTAGAATTCAGCATAGGAGGATAAAACAAGCAAGATTCTCTTGTTATGCTTTTAAATATTTCCTTGCATATAAAGTAAACAAAGCTTGTGAGTTCATTAAAACTTAAAGGGAAATTAAAATCTCTTATCTTTGTGTTTTGGCAACTGAATAAGTAAACAGCAAATGGCTTATTTTGAGCCACATCTTTTTTTCTTTCGCTTTCTTAGTCTTAAAGCACACGAGCAGGTGTGGGTGTCGAACAGTCCACTCCTTCGGAAATGTAATAATCCGATTGGGAAGTTCCGAAGCGCTGACGAGAGGATACGCCAGATTTGCTCCCTCGCAATGGTCTTAGAACCGGGATTAATTTTTAACGAGGTATTCGGAGAATTAGTTCTTTGGGAAGGATTTCTTTTCAGACCGTTTTCTGGTAAAGAAGGCGCAAATCCGGCTCGGTTTTGTCTCAGGAAATGGAGAATATTGCTCGCAGGTTTTTTCATTCGTAAGATTTGCACAGATTTCTGTTTGAATACGATTCTTTCACGTGAGTTTTATTCGTTTGTCGTAACACTTGAACAAACAGGCAAAGATGTTCCATCAGACGATTCGCTCATCAAACATCTGTTTTATGTAGGTTTCTTCAGTCGAAAGAACTGTTTGTTTGGTTTTTAGAAACTCATAGATTCATCCTTTAATGAAAAAAAGTTAAGACTGTGTTAATCCCAGTTTTTTTTTTAATTTATCATTTTGAAGTCCCAGCACACCTGATGACATGATACTAAAAAACCAATGTTTGCCTAAGTCATTCGAAAATAACAGAAATATATTTTTTACTCTGCATACCTAATTGAAATGCACATCTTAGTTTGCTTCAGAGAATAATCAATGAAATATGATAATTATGATAATAATTGATAATATGATAATTTTGGTTTCAAACGCTCCCCTTAAGCCCATTGCACATGGATCCGACCGTCCGATTTTCGGATCCATGTGCAATGGGCTTTAAACGTACAAATGGTAAGTTCTGAATCGTCTGTCTATTTGTTACTTTCTGTATCACTTTAAAATTGCATCACAGACGAGTTATTTATATTTAAGTTAACTGCCATTTTGTTTTTGTGAGCTATGAGATCTCACGAAAGTTATTGTCTTTGGTATTTCCTACCATAATAACTCACTACTGCAAAGAAATGTAGGGAGGTGTTTTCCTTGGCGCACGTATCTTTAACCAATCAACCGGGAAAGAACCGCAGTCCCACTTTTACAGTGGACTTGCTGAACCAATTCCCATCTGGAGAAGAAATAACTTGGGAAAAATCGCAGCCGTTCGCCAGGGAGGCGAAAGGGATTGAATCCAGCTCCTCCAGCCTCAGTCCAGTATCTACATCATTGGATCAGCGAATCCACGAAAAGATGCAGTAGGTTCAATTCTTTTATCTGTCAGAAGGACTACAACAAGAAGAGGAATGTTTGTACAAGACATCATACATAATAGATAGCCGTTATCTTGAAAATTAAAAACCGAACCAGTAACCTTTGAAAGAAGTAATTTTGATACATATTTCAGATCTGATCCTTATTTACTTTTTAAGCTATTTTCATTTTCCAACTGTATGAACTTTTTCAAGTTGATAAACTATTTCAAAAACTTTCTATAAACTATGTTTCGATATTTTTTTTTTCAAAAATAAATGATTTTATAATTTTTGCTTTAATGCTGTGAATTTTCTGAATAATCTCGTCAGCTCTTTTTTTAAAACAGTTTGAATGAATTTATTAAAATAAAATCGCAGGAATTCCAATGGTTAAGAGCAGGTAACAAAAGCATACTAAATTTATGTAAGTTCATTTGTAGTGTTATTGATATTTTATCACGATATAGAATATATATAAAATAAATGTAGGACCAAATAATTTCAATGCCGTATCATCATTCTTAGTTCACTTAAACAAGCTCTAGCAACAGATTTCTTTAATTCTAATATCAAAATCCAATTTTTACTAAATTAACCTTTTACATCAATGAGTTTTAACCATCCCAGGACAGTTGCTGCTTCTGAACGGAAAACAATTATTTGAAACAAATTTTTGGATACACATGGTAACGTTAACAGATTCTAAAAGGTGAATTCTGAATGTTAGAGTTTATCTCAGTTAACGAACGAAGCCAAAAAACACCCATGAAGATTTCAATGTAGAAAATTTTCAAAACGAAGTTTGAAAAAGAAAATCAAAACTTACATAAAATTTATTTACGTGTTCATCGAATAATTGCTTATTTTAATTTTAACAGCAAAAATACTTTGTGTTTTTCTGAAATGTGCAAAAGAAAAGATAAAAAAAAAAACACAAGAACTTCCTTTTAAAATTTGCTTGATGTTGTATTTCTTCATAAAGTTGTAGTGTACTACTCAGTGGTTTGCGAAAAATCATGCATATTCTGTTTGTTCCGAATTAAATCTCCTTCATCCTCTTACCGATTCTTTTTCCGTGTAAGCTTATTTTCTTTCTTTTTTTTCCATTTTCTTTTGTTTCTGTTCAGCAAGTTCAAACTAATGTCATTTTAAGAATAAGGTTGCACGAAGAGAAAGAAGAAAGTTTCGCACGTTCTGTATTTTAAAGCTATGCTTTTATTTGCACCGTAGTCTGTGGTGGGGGTGTACTTTTTTTTCTTTCTTTCCTCCTTTGTATCTCGAGTCATAACAGGATTCTATGCATGCGTTGCTGTTAGGGACTGTGTCTGGTGAATACATTTTAAAGGGAAGTTAGCGCTGAAGCCATGTCGAGGCCCCTGTCCTCAAATTGGCGTGAAGTTGGAGAGTAGAATGAAAGGAGGTAGTAGATGATGATGTTGATGAAAAAAAAGGAACAATAAAATCCCCACATAAATTGTTATTATGAAAAACACACTTTTCCACAGCCACTCCGAGGTTATAACACGGAGCGTGCGGAAGTACACTGCAGGTCATAAATAAGAAACACTGCCGTATATATGAATGCCAGCAGACGAGATGCATGCCGCATTTTTTTGCTACCCGCAGAGTGCGTAATGTTTCCTTTTTAGAATCTCTCCTTCCCCAGTAATTCCACTGTTTTCATTTTCCTACCCCCGTCATCTTTCTCTCTCGAGCTTTGGTCCGGCCACCCATTCATCCTCAACTCTGATGAAATGCGATGATTTCTTTTGGCTCTCCTTCCCCACCCTCGTGAAATACATGTTTCGCTTCAATTCCTTCTGCAAAATGCATTCCGGATAGAAAAAGGGAGGAGGGCAGAAACTGAACGGACTCGATATTATTTTCATCGTCACAACCTCCGCTAAGAATGGGCCTGATCGTGCTCGTTACTTATGCTTTACACATCACCCCCCTTTTTCTTTAAGTCTTCATAAATGTAGTTGCCGCAAATGTTGATAACATGATCGCAAACATCGCTATAAATATCGTTCGCATTTAGTTCGGGAGGACGGCGATGTCTCACAAGTGGATGGAGGTTTTATGCGCATTTGTAGAGAGCATTATTGTCATGTGACATTATTGCAATTTATCACGACGATAATAAGAAATCCCAGGCGGATTTATGTATTTACGAGGTGGGATGGAGGTGATGCGCACACGATGAGATCTGGCGAGCGCACAGTGATGGAATGGGCTCTCTCCGATCGCGACTTGGTGGCTGAAAACGCTTACGGTCGGACTTTATAGCACGGGATTACAAAAGAACGGAAATTTGAAAAAACACATCTCAAAACTAAAAAGAGGTTGTTTTTTTTTTGGGGGGGGGGGGGATGAAGGGTGAATATTTACAGAATAACAGATTAGAAGGTCTAAAAATGTTGAATATTATTTAAATATTTGAAGAGTAATGACAGGCGTTTACTGCAATGCACATTATTTGTCCTATTTAATTACAGTGAACAACAAAAGATTAATAAAATTAGATAATAGACAATTCTTCATTTATTATTTCTTTTTCTTTTTTTTATGCGAATTTTTAACATGAAAAAATTCTTAGAGGAATAATAGAGGTAGATAAGTAGTTAGATAAATATAAAGTAAAAAAATATATAATATTTAATATGTATACTATATTTAAAAAAATATTCTGTGAAGTTACAAACAAGAAAAAAAAAAGTCGCGCAATGAAAAATGTATACAGAATTGATCTGAATGTTTTTATAAAGATTAAATCTTGACCTCTAAGCTCCAGAGAAATTGATTCTGCATATTTAATAAAATTTGTTTCTATTCAGAAGAAACTAACATTTTAAAATGTTTTACAGGTATAAATATGAACAATTACGAATAAGTAGATAAATCTAAAAAAAATTTTAGATTTTCCCCCCTTTTTTAAAAATTTTGAATCATTGGGAAAAAAAACAACAAAATACTCTAAACAATTTGTCTAAACAATGTGTTTAAAATTTTTGATGATATCATAATCACAAAATTATAATGTGGTTAACAATGGCGTTGATTTATGCTTTCGATCTATTAGGACAATGATATATTACATTCATTATTACGACGATATAATAGAAACTAAGTATACATAAATGTGATTGTTAACTATCTAATAATGGTCTCGAGAAACTTCAACCTATTATGTTATTACATTTTCTAGATAAATATTAATCAAGTGTAAAATTCGTGATTATTACTGTAGTTGTAAAAATATGCTCAAGATAATTTGAATAGAATTTTTAGAAACTATTTAATTATGCATATACTGATTATTGATGGTTATTTAAAAGCGATAACTAATTATCATGATATTTAAAATGAGTGCTAATTGATTTTTGCAATCAAAGTTTAATATTCAGTATAATTCTTGCGATTAAAATTTTATATATTTCATTTTTTTAGTTAAATTAATGTCTACAGATTGGTTTTGTTAATTAAGAATTATGGAAAAAATCTTGTAACTGTTTCGAGTCAGTGAATTTAAATTGTGGATTAGAGATAATAGAGCGGGAATTCTATTTTATTTATAGTGATTGTTCTTATCCGTCAATAAGATGACTTATTTTTAAGCTACTTCAAACTTAGGTATACAAACTGTAGTGTGAATGTAAGGATAGGTTTATGACACTGTGGGAAATATGATTTGTACCGTAGTAGAAGGTAGACAATCGTTCCAGTGGAAAGCTACAAGGATGAAATTTTGACTATTACTTTTTATTTTGTTTTTGTTTTTGCAAATTATTTCTACGCTTCATCTATAATATAAAAGGGAAATTTGTGGATGAGTGTGTAGGTTCGAAATGTTTAGCATACTTCCCAACATGCTACAAATTTGAAATTTGGCATGTGGGTAGGTTCCATAGTGTAGACAATGTAAAAAGTGTAAAAATAAACTTTTCTAGTTTATTTGTTTGTTTTTTTTTTTTGGGGGGGGGGGAGCGGAGGGGAAATGACCATGAAATGTGTGGCGGCAACTCGCAATACACCTGAGTTAGTTGTTTCCAATGCTTTCCCTGCCATTTCAAAGTGATCTTACAATTTTGATTTCTTTCTCATCCATATCATTGTAACCCGTATTTTTCTTAGTACAGAGTATTATATAAACTTAAAAATAAACTCAATAATTCATTAAGATTTAATCGAACAGTTCTGACGATAACTTACTGCTGAACATCATCAGCATACTACTGACTTTACTGGGCTTCATCATTGTCTAAATACATGCTCTTAGATTCTTAAGATGCATTTACCTTTATGTAGGATAATAATAAAAAAATGTTTTGTTTTCTTGGTGTTTTCAGAAATAGGAATTTAACCCGCCTCCATTTATACGATTTTTAGATGTAATTACTTATATAATATTTTTATCTTAAAGTTCTGTTATAAAAGTTGGATGACTTCTTTGCTAAATTAAGTGAAATGATGAGTGCTGACTGACAAATGTCTCAAATTTTCTAATCTATACAATGTAAATATAATTGTGAACTTTTATTCTGAATTTTAAAACTAAGAAATACCGCTGTTCAGAATTGCTCGTTTGTAATAGTTGTCTACTTGCTTTGGATTGTCACCATTTGCTCTTTTGTTAAGAGTTCTTTGTTGGAGCGTGAATAATAAAGGCCTTCATCTTTGGCCTTTTTTGTGTTCTTCGAGATAGATACCGGTGTTTGGATTTGCTCCCATTTTCTATAATTAACTTTACGAAGCAAAAGCGAGTGGAATTGCTCAAGCGCGAATTCTCAGCATCCATTTCCTCTCCTCCTTGTATACATCCACCCCCGCCTTCGCACTTCCTTCTTATAGATTTCCTTTTCGCTCTGTTCCTTATTGCCGCTGCCCTGGACGGCATCTCCATAACCAAAAATACGACGTGTGAGTAATCAGAAGAGAAGGCGAAATGACGACCGACCGCACAATTTATCAATCCTCGACGAAACTGACAAGCGCGATGCAGGTGATGTGAAATCCTGGGCGGTGTCTCTTTCTCTCTCTCACTCCTTCCTCAATTTCCCTGTTAATCGGTCAAGAAAAACGCTGTTTCTCTAACGCGCACGCATCCGTAAGATTGACTGGTTGAATTCACCTGATTAACCAATCAACAAGGACCAAATTAAACTGATTTCGACGCAGATCTTCTGGCAGGCGACCGTTCTGTTTTGTCAGCATTGGTGCGCTCTGTTTTAAGCCCCATCATCCATCACCTTCTTCTTTCTTTTTCTTCTCCCTCTCGAACGGTAGGTCTACGAAATAGGATACGTTGAAGTAAGAAAGATGCCAAATATCCTTTTAGAAACAAATCACCGATCGGATTGCGCACGTGAAACACGCGGCAGAACAATGCGTCGGATTAGTGTGTTGTTTTTTCTTCCCTCCTATCTCTTAATCCGAATATAGAAAGCTTATTCGTAAATTTGGAATGGGCTTCACAGGCGATTATGTGAAGACCCTGAGGGTTTGCAATACAGGCTGTCTTTTAAATATCACACTGGAGATATGTCTAAGTATGAATCAATAAATGCAACCCAAAACTTATGGAATTCTATAAACTTTTATTATTCTATCTTCTAAATAACAAATTTCTCCCAGAGGGGGAAAAAAAAACCTGTGAAACGTCGTAAAAATACTCAAGTGTTGTTGTGATTGAAATGGAAAACAGGGTAAAAAAAATATGTTCATCTATTTTTTCTTATTAACTAGTCTTATTTAAAAAATTGCGTAAGCTTTCATTTTATTCTTAATGACTATACAAATAAACAGCAATGGAACGCAAGGCCGTCACCTATTCTAAGGAACTGAAAATAGTTTTAGAAAATAAAATATTTTATTCAGTGAACTTTGGCCTTAAATAAAATAGTTCCTAACAGTAAACATGTGATCAGCCATCCCAATATTGGAAACATGCTATAAACTAAAAAAAAAATTTACATCACATCATTATTAAACAAGTTACAAAAGGACACACTTCTAGACATTAAGAACAGTGGATCTTAAAATAGATATTTAATTAACTAAAATTCAGTGAATGAAGTCTGATGCAAATCATTATTCTTTGAATAAAGATATCGTACTTTGACCTTTAGTTAAAAATAACCAGTCTGAAGTGTTCCTACATACCAGTAAGATGTATACAATGTATTAGTTGAGCCCTTCCGGCATGGCCGAGCGATCTAGACGGTGGTCTGTGGTGAGGCGGATGTGTCGGAACCTGGGTTCGAATCCCGGCGTCGGCATGGATGTTACTTTCTCCTTCTGTGTTTCGTCCGTTTCTGCGGGTATAGCGTGAGCTGCCTCCTATGGCGTACCCTGGGCAACGTTTCGTCGGCTCAATGCTCACATTTCTTGCCCCTTGTTGAGGCCAATAGTTTCCATTCTAAGAGCCCGGGCGTTGGCAAAAAAAAAAGTATTAGTTGATTAATGTCTTGTTTCATACTAAAATTATTGGATATATTAGAAAAAAAAACCTATTTATATATCTCTTGCATGATTACTATACTTTCCCATTTCTATAGTATGGTGAAAGTAAATGTTATACTATAAGAAATATCATGCTGTAGAAATATCTTGCATTTGTGACAGTTCCTACGCATATAAAGGATAGATTCGGATGCCAATAATTTCATTGCGAATTTCCTGGAATGTTGTAGCAATTTGATAAATTTACTTTGATTTGATTACTTTATTTCTGTTGTAATTCAGAAAGCTACATAATGAAATTGTAATAACGAATACACGTGAATTAATTAATAAATAATTTAGTATCTTTCTTGATTATTCCTTCCATTTTTAATTTGTTTCTCTTACGTCCTCTTTTACACAGATAATAAAGAGAAGGTAAGTTCTCTTATGGTAGACAATGTGAGGTAGTGACATTCTACCTCATTTTGTCCTAAAACATTGTACATTGCCGCAGAATATTCGAAATATCTCGTATCTGTCAGTTGCCACAATTTGGGAAACACCGACATTCACCGAAACGAATAATGTAACTTGTCTATTTCTGTCTAATTAATTGTTGTAGTTTGATTTTCCGTTGCTGTGTTCAGATCAAGAAAAATCGTTGAATAATTGATGGTGTCTTTGTCGTAAAATAATACGTACAAATAAAATGCCATTATTAAATAGCTCTTAATCCTGAGTGTCGCAATATTTTAGCAGAGCGTTAATAATGAGCCACATGTTGATCACATATCAATTGTCATGAATGTGATTAGAGAACTGCTTCGCTTTCCTGGTGACTGAATACGAACCATTCTATGGTTAATCTGTCAGATTCCACTTGTGGATCACTGAACATCAAAACGATGATAAATATCCAATTCGAACAAATTGGCTGTTTGTAAAGTAACTTTGACATTTTTTTTCATTTTTAACTTCTTTGTCTGGCCGTCATTCTTTGCCTTACTTCTGCATTTAGGTAAAAAACAATAATGTAAATCAACTCACAAAAATATATTTATAAATTATATTTTTATTTATTTTTATAAATAAATAAAATCGATATTTTTAAAAATTTTACTCAACCATCCTTTTTTAATAAACAATAATGGGTGAGACCAAATTATTTACTAAGTGACATCCTGGAATAGCTGTTTCACACTCTTTGGCGATCATCAGCCAGGAGTAGTCACCAGTGAATAACAAGGTAATGAGGCTAATCTGAAAGATATTATTTTTTCCTTTGAGGCACCACTGCGCTCCCGACTATCATCAATTTTTCTGGATTAATAATGATTTATATCAAGTTATAATAACAATATATTTAAAACAACGTATTTAGTAATCTACAAGATGAAAAATACAAATTATGTTTATTTCTTTTGTTTTCGTGGGATTGTTGGATATTAAGCCTACGAATGGAGCCACACGCGCCTTGGAAAGCTTCTAGCAAAGTAACATGATTCAATTATCTGTAAAATATATAATTGAATATCTGTAATCTACATAATACTGAAATATTTGAAGGAAAACTTTGAAATTATTAGTTTTTTTTTAAGAAAAATAATATTAAAATTTATTTTTTTTAAATATTAAGCAGATCTTTGTTTATAATCGTGAACGTTGGATTTCATTCCTTCAATAATTAAATTATTTGATAAAAATTACCCAAATATTTACTTTACTTTGTTTAAAGTACTTTGATTAAATTAGTCGTTGTTGGCATTTGATTTGATTACTTTGAATAGAACCTTCTTTCCATAAACTTCATTTATATGTCTATAAACTCGATATAAGTGTTATATAAATTTGTTTGCATTCATTTGTTACTAATCAAATATGTAAACAAATTTACTTACATATATTTATAAATGCATATATACACATAAATATATATAAATATAAATTTTTTGGCTTACATATTTATTCTACTTATATTTAAATATTAGTGGCAAATGTTCGTAGCAAAATTTTGGTAGTAAACGAGTTTTATTGAATTTATTCTACAAGATAACATGCTGAAATAGGAATCTATATTACTAAAATCTTATTTCTCTGTCTGTCGCAATTTTTGTGATTTGTGAAAATAGAAATAATTTCTACAAGTGCAACTTTCTGATCCGAAGTTAGACTGCTTATCCATTAGGCCACGGGGACTACATTCTAATCTCTATAAAAAATAAAAAATATGTCGTAGACCCACTTGCTCATTCTAAAAGCAGTCGTGGGTTGGGAGAATCCACTTTTATCGGGTAGTTGTGAGAAAGTAGTCGCACGTTGGGAGAATCCCGGTTGCTAGTAATGTCAAATAAAAGCAGCGTTAAATTATTAAGATACTATTGCCGTTAACGGTATTAAAGCTGTGCAGACGTTGAAACATCAATTTAGAAAGTATCACGTGATTATGATTAGATTTGCCTTTAGTTTGTTAATATAGATTGGTCCCAGATAGTTTTTGTTTTACATAACTTTAATTTTAACTTGTTTTGTTAAATTCATCGCTCCTTCAATTAGTAAAATAGCCTGTTTTCAAGAGATTTTAATTAACTAATTTTAGTTAATTAAACTGCGCATTGAATTTTAAGTTAATTTAAGCTTCTCTCAACTTCTTCTGACATCAAATAATAAACCAATCAATATTTCAGTTATAATTTATGTTCTTTACCATTGGGATGATATACTGAAAATAATGATTACAGAACGAAAAGACTAAAATTGGTCGTATTTAAAGAATTTATAAAAATAATTAGATAAAATAGTACTAGAAAACTACCAACTACAATAGAAACTTAAAAGTAATTTTGCTTTCCATTTTCTGCAAAATGGTTCGACAAATTTAAATTCGAGAGACTTAATAGAGATACAGGATGTCGGAGTACTGAAAATTCAAATTATGTTAATACTATTCTGTTTCGCATTTGTTTTATATTGGTAATTGGAGATCCTGATTATATCATTTTAACATTTATGGTTGATTAAATGAAAATTATCCTGCAATGTGTTTATTTAATCTGTAAATTCCATTTGTCTGTGATTGTAAACCAATACATTGCGTCGTATTTTGAGCTGGAAATCAATGGCTCAGTTATCTATTGGGTGTAGTCCAATTTAGAGTGAGTTTATTCTCTCTAGCTTTTCCGCCCACTCTACCGAAGGTCCTAGTAGCAGTTGCCGTGTGCTAAACCGTCGGCCGACTATTGGAGGCGATCACTCGTACCATGTGGAAAATGCATGTCAGCAAAATCTGCGCACGTCTCGATTTTTAGTGGATTGAATATCCAGAATGACGGCTCCGCGATCCCATCATGCCTCTGTTCTCTCACCCTTTTTCGTTTGTTAGCAGCTGGTGGAGGAAAACCCAGTGCAGCGCCCAAGTCCTTGCATTGCATTGAACAGCAAGAATTCTTGGAGTAATAACTGTATTTTTCAATCGTTGCAATTACCAATATAAACAACAGGATACGTTCAATGACAAATGAAGAACATTAAAATTCGGTTATTAAATTCAGTGGCAGAAGAGGTTTCTTTTTTGCTTCGTTTTGCTTAAATTGAGACAAAACAGAATGAAAGAAATTCAACGAGACATCGTCACATCAAATCATCTGTCACAGGATAATCTTATGATCTCCATGTCTTCCTCAGGCTTGAACATTAGTTCAACTTTGGGGGATTTCAGGAAAGTAGATGAAGAATAGTTTTAAATGGTTTTAAAGACTTTTATCTATTTTAGCAATAATTTCTTTGAATAATTGTTATCTAAATGTTAAGAAGAAGAAAAAAAAAGAGAGTAATTTGAAATAATCACATAGAGAAAAATTACAGAAGAAATTAAACAAGGGTTTGATAGATTTAGAATATTTAGAATATTTAGAATAATTATCTGTGGCTAATAAATTACTTAGGATTTAGGAAAGCAACAGACGACTTAGCCAGAATTATCAGTGTAGCCCTATTTCTATGGAGCCACAGAGTTTGGTTAGGATTTCAATGGTGTAGGATGAAAATTGTGAGCTTTGTATTCTTCCTTGTTCTTGATTTGTTACTATATTTTATCTTCATATTCAGTGGAATGAGAGCTCTCTTTCGCGGTGCTTTCGGGAATTTACTGCCATGGAATGAAATCGGGGTTCAGGGCCTTTCAGAGACGAAATTAATTAATATTGTGAGAGGACGAAAGAGAACAAGCATTTTCGTTGACAGATATTAGACAACTGCCGAAGTAACCTCGGCCTTATTAAGGCTTTAAAAATTGTGTGGTGGAAGAGAGTAAAGGGAATAACAAATCATCAGCTTTCTCCCTCCCCAGCGAGTGTCCAAATGCTCTCAAGCAGTTCGCCTTGCAAGCATCAGGTCAAGATCTAAATGAAGAATCATTAACAGAGGGGCCAAGACTTCACCTTCTGATACGAAATTATACAGTATCTGTTATCTCCTATTGAGATTCTTCGGATGAAAGCTCATTCGCTTTCTATTCTTCTCGTAGTTTGATTTACGACTTAAACTCATTAAATTTGAGTTGGCAACGTTTTACAGCTCTGATCCCCAATGAGTTAGTTTTAAAGTCAACTCAACACATCCTGGTTAACCGGGAACAGGGTTCGTATTGATCCTGCTACAGTGGCAGGGCGCTGTACATATTCATGCGGGCATCTTCCTCTCTCGTGTATCTAGAACTGGGATGAAATATCAATAACCAATTTGTATGCAGGAATCTTCCTCACAACAAGCTCCAAGACCCTTGTAATTAATTTGCCGCTGTTTACTGCTCTTTCCCCGTGGTATTATGCACTCTGATATGGCCACAACTTCATCAATTGACGGCAAATCTCAAACGCCGATCGTTTTTCTGCAGAACTGCCTGTTTCCCAAATCCTTCTTGATAAAAGGCTCGTTTAAGGGGAAGTTCAGTAAATGGAAACCTAATTTTCCGACCGAAAAATCGCTTTAAAGAAACCAAACAGAAACCATTTGGATGCTGGTAGATATAAGAATATTCAGAGGACAGTAATAATTCACTGAAAATGTTCGAAATTAAAAGAAGGAAATTCTTGCAGTTCCGTCGTTGTGTTTGGCTTCAGCTCAAGAATTTCCTTTGGTGGTAAAACACTGTCACGCTGAGCTGATTCCGAAACAGTTCTGCGTTTCTTTTTTCGGCAATAGTGAATTTCTATAAATCTGTTTCTCTTATTCTGTAACTTCTATGATTTCAGTAATAAGAGTTGTTGGTCGAGCAGTTAGACACACATCGGCCTTAATAAAGTTCTTATGGACCTTCATTTTCTTCTCCAGTTAATCTAATCTCTTCTACATATAAGTTATTTCTTGTCGTCTGTCGATTTTTGCAGTTATACCGCATTCACTTTCTGTGAATTGAGATGAGAAATGGCATCCCCAGTAAACGATATTGAGATTGAAAAGATATTGAGATTAAACTAAGATATTGAGATTTAACTACATTGAGATTCAACATTTCAGTATATTAGCAATATCTTTCCTAAGAATACCTTAAAGAAAGAGTAATGATATCAAATACAATCTAACACTCCCAAAGATGATAGAAATCGGTTTTCAATAAAAAACAGTAACACAATCCAACAAAAAACATCATTGTAGTGTTACGTAACATCATAAATGTATAATCCTCATTTTTATTTATCTATTGCTATCATGATTTTTTTTAAAATAAATCTTATCGTAATAATAACAATCCCAAAATAATTTCGAAACTAACTGAACTTACAAATTTCTTACGTAAATTGCAAAAAAAGTTTTTTAATATTTTTCATGGATATAATATGCAATCGAAATTAGTAGCGGCTTTAAGCACCATTGATGGACACCAGAAAAGAATTATTACGTAGACTCTTTTATAATCGTACACAAAGAAAGAGAGAAATATATATATAAAAGAGAATAAAATTTCACAAAAGAAACCGAAAAAAGAACTAGAAAACAATAAACAACTTAGCAGAATACGGGATCTTGTTATATATTGTTGCACACAATGCGCTGTGTGGCTTGCAGGGAGGGGGGTTGGATCTGATTTGTGGCTTGGCATTCATGGCCCACATCGGAAGCAAAAGCCTTTGCGTCTATACACCGTTCCACCCCACCCCCACAAAAGGGAATGACCAACAGATAAGATTCTCCAGGGACCCGTGAATCATCTCAAGTCCTTTACTTCAGACGGGGAAAGTTATGTGCCTGTAAGATTTTCCCGCTAAAATACTATTACATGGAGAAGAAAAGAGCGAGAAAAAAAAAGGTCCCGCCGACTCAACGTGATCTACACTTAACGCAGTTTGTTGTATGATGGTCGTTTGTCAGCTTTGTTATACAGAAAAAGGATTTAAGTTGGCGTAATATATTGGTATTTCTTTTCTAGTCTGTACTCGTAGATGCGGTGCTTTGAACAGGATTTAAGTTGACGGAATACATCTATATTTATGCTCTTAGTTTGTATTCGAACTCCTTTAGCTTAAAAAGAAAAGATAAGAATGTAATAACAACGATGTTTTCGAACATTTATAATATTTTTCATATAAATACTTTTCCGCACAAAACATGTATAGTTGCTTCAAAATATGTTTCCGTTCATTTAAATGTGCTACTACCGTTACATAAAATAATACAACATCAGTAATATGGTGAATTAACAGATGTTTAATTTTTTTTTTTTACTTTGATCAGGTATTTTGGAAAACCGTGGATCAATTAAATAAGTAGGAATATCATTCTATGTATTTTACGTAATTACGAAATAGGTTACGTGTTTTTGAATCAATAAAAAGTATTAGTTAAACATTAAACGAGTGAAAGTTAGAATTAAGTTGACTGGAAAAATGAAAATTAATTAATCGAGGTCCTATGCTATGATATGTTTCCGATAGTTAAACGAAAAAGATAAGCAGTCTCTATGATTTGTTAGTCGTTTACTGAACTGAAGGATAAATAAAAAGAGGAAGTATAGTTTGATTTCTACATTCGATTCGTGATCACATGATACAGTTTTTCTGAACCAGATAGAAAAAAATTCTAAATTCTAATAAAAACCATTGGTTTGGTTTTTTTATTCTTTTAAATTTAATAGACAATTTAAATAATTAAAGAGCTTTATTTCGTGAGCTTTATTTGAACAAGTGACAAATAAAATATAAATTTGATGAAGGAACGTAAAACTGCTTTTTTCAACGAATTAATCTTAATGTTTGTAAACTAACTAATACAATCAGCTGAGCTTCACAATTTCCTCAAACTGATAAAATTCACAAATATTTACTTTAAGGCGCCTAAATCCAATTAACTTTAAGCAAATTTATACCCTGTAAATTTAAAATGGGTACTATATATTATTAGACATCAATGAAAAAAACCATTCGTAATTCATTCACTGGTTTAATTATTTCTCTTCTAATGGGTTTCTATGGGGATTTGGTAATGCGACTACAGGGTTCTGTAAGAAAAAAAAATAGAAACAAAAGTTAGATTGTCATTTATCCGAAAATGTGTATGTCATGTTTCAAGAGAATCTGCTGACTAGTGTAAAAAGTATTTGCTGCGACATATACATAAATATAATGCACAGGCATACTAAGCAGTCAATTGTAACTTAATTCACAACATAATTCCCAATAGTCAATGATCTTAATATAAAAATCAGGTCTGGATTCTATAAAACATCGCTAAGCTGATGCAGAGACTATCCCTGATAGACAAAAACAACCCCCATTCCATGCTTCTTTTTTGAACTGAGGATTTAAGGGACTAGTATCACCTGTAGAAGCAGTAGTGTACTTACTTAGTATCTTCTAGAACTGTTCAAAGACGGACGGATGCATTCTAACCTTCTAGCTTTGAGCAAACTTCTGCATCAATGCGATTCGCATTTTGGTGAAAATGTATTATAATATTTTTAAAATCAAGTGCCATATATTCATTGAGTGAACTATAAAAGTTGGAAAGGCTCTTTAAAATTTAATGAAGTAACATCATTATCCTGCAGCAGTTTACGGAAAATATTGCTGTTAGGTGTAGTTCCATGCATCGTTAATAATAAATTCAATAGACTTTGCAACCAATTTGGATCCACATCAGGACAGCCGTCACCTTTCACAACTGAACTGTGTTGTGTTTAATCAATTGGATTCCAAATCGAACCACTAGATTGTTATAATCATAAAATGGGTAATGTACTTTTGCCTCATTGAAACTATGCAAGAAGGAACTCGTGATTATCCAAACCAATATTTCATCCAAGTTGGAAAAAAATAAAGAAGAAAAGATTATTATAAAATAAATAAATATTGTAAATTAGTTTTGCTATTACACAAGAAAAACACTCGATTCCCTGTTGTATTCACCCGTGGGTTATCTCTTTTTTTCTACTTCAAAATCCATGATGACCCAAGGAACATAAGAATGTCTTGAATGTCTTTTTTTAACAAATACTGGTTCATATTAAATAAAATATTTAAGTTACTTTATAATAATTAAAGTATTTGAAATTATAACTTTTCAAAATGGAGGAATACTTGAGGGTAGGTAGACCAAATATAACATTATGGTAAATATTCATTAAAAACTTTATATTACTTAAATATTCGTTAAAAGATATAGTTTAATTTACTATAGATTTAATGATAAAAATAATTAAAAAGCTTAGAAAAATAAATATTCACTTCAAACAATTTACTGAATGTATTTATAATAAAAGATTATTAACTTTAGAAAAGTCTATTAAATGTTTTACCGTTTTTAATTATTTTAATTATTTATCACTGTGATTAATTGAAATTGTTTATGATAGACATTCACAGAGATTTAAATCATTTTTACTCAAATATGTAAATATGAATCAAATTAAATTTGCGTATATTTGAATTGAATTTATTATTTGAATTAAATAATCAATTATTATTTGAATTAAATAACGCCGACTTGAATCAAAGGGATTGAATGATGAAAACTTTCGATTTTTTTTCATTTCATAGGAGATATTGCAATGTTTGTTTTAGTTCTTCGAGTCAAAAGTATTATTTAGAAACGGGCTCCATTAAAACTTCAATTTCGTTTAGTTCTCGCGAAGATACAATGAAACAGGCTCCAAGCAATCCAAAACAGATGCCTGTTTAGATGCAGTTGTTATTCGTCTCTTTAATCGGCGCTCATGGCTTCCGTATGAACCGGCGCTTAAAGAGAACAAATACAAACCCCGTCATTTTCGTAAGGAGTCTGTGGGTTATTCATGGATCCAGACTCGTTCCACCCACCTCATAATGACAAATTAAATCATGCGTGAGGGAAACTGGGAGACTTTGTTCCGAGGTATGAACGCGTCATTTTGAATATTCAATATACAAAACCAGAATTTCCATTGCGGCCCTCTCCTCCCCCTCTCCCCCTCTGGATCCGGCACTCGGGGAAAAAATTTTAATAAGCAAGGTTATGCTCGGCGGAGATATTACGGCCACGGCTATGCAACAACCTAACAAAACTGACTCATCAAGAAAATTGGACCACATTACCAGATTGTAAATTGCCTTAAAGAAGAGAGGTTTTTCATGAAGAATCAGTGTTTCTCGCCTCGGAAGTGTTTGCCCTCCCCCACCGCTTCCTTTCGTTTTGCTACCGCGTAGTTTGATTGACACCTTACAGGTTTGCGAGGCCATGAAAGGTGCGGCCTTTGCCTCGGCAAACATGTATTGGTTTGTATTGACACCCTGTCACATGCGCTCCAATTTACTTGTCAATGTGGTGAGATGTAAGCCAATGCTGTGGGGGCTGTGACCCTCTTTTGCTCCTCTTATCACCACCCCCGCAATCTCCCGTAATGCAAATAGTTGCCAAAACTATACATCAACTCAGTCGCACCATTTTTCCAGATTCCCTTCAACACTATTTTTGTGTTTTTATTCCCCCTCACTCCTCCGGGACCAAAACACAAATTTTCCAAGAAACTTAAGTGTCATTTCTATTCCAGACACTGAGCCAATCTGAGCAGACTACCCTCGTCATGTACATTGCCTTACGGCATCAGAATCCTATGAGGAAACAACTGTAAAACGGACAGAACGACAAGGCTGATTTCCTGAAAGCAGAAGACGATTACCCACCATAAAATAGTCGCATGTGTTCGCAATTCCAAAAAAGGCAGAATTTTTATTGCTGCCTAATAGGTGTAAACACTGGTCTATAAAACGGTAGGGAATGCAGTTTGTTTCGTCGTCTCTTACCTTTATTTTTTTGTTCCTTCTCCGATATTAATAGTTGATGTTAATTCCGCCAGGGCACGCACGCATTTGCCGTAATAGATTTTCAATTTTATTGCCCCTGGCCTTTTTATCATTTCTAAAACAAAAGCAGTGTCTTTACGTTCAAATACACTATTGATTTCTCTTTGGGTTTAAAAGAAAACAAAAGGAAGGTTCCTAAAATAAAAAACAAATAACGAAAGATAACACAGGAAACAGCATTTTTCCGGCCAATTATCATAGCATAATTGCATTTTTGTTATTACATCATAAAAACGTTAATGTTCTGTTCTGAACGACCATTATTTAAGAGGAAAGCCTTATGAGACACAGAAGCAACAAGAAATTTCATTTACTATACAATTCCAATTTAAGAATTGGTTTTTATTCTTGCGAACAAGATTCAAGAATGTTCTGCAATGTCAATAAAGAACATAGTAGATGTCTCTACGCGTTTCTTCACTTTAGAAGAATACTTCAAATTATAATTGAATTATTAGAAATTTGTCACTTTACATTCAAACAGATTGGCGATTTTTTTTTGGAAATGAAAACTGTCGTTCAATTATTGAAGTGGCTTCGAATTTTCTATTTCCAAATGTGTTAGAATAAACTTCCTCAGTTTTTTCATTCTTGAAAAAATTAAGTACAAATTAAAAATCGGAACAAATAATTTTAAAAATATAGTAGGGCCTAATTGAAATAGAAGAAATATTAAGGGATAATGTTTTAAATACTAAGTTGATATTCCATATTAATCAGTTATTACTTATAAATTTTCTCAGCAATAACTCCTTTTTAAGACGCTTTTTGAATCAGAAGTTATGCTAAGTTTGTTGCTTTCTAATAGGTTCCTATAATAATGAATAACAACGTATAAAACTTATTATTAAGATAATATAATAGAAAGGAAGCAGATGTTAATGCCAATGGTAGTCACTTAATAATGATCCCAAGAAATCTAAAACGAACTTTTAGATACAGTATTTTAAGAAAATTAATTCAGACTATCATACCTATTTTATGGTAATTCTTTTATAAGATAAATACTTCAAATAAGGCAGTTGAAACTTCGTGTTAAAATAAGGTAGATGGATGTTTCTCAAGATGATATCTTTACTTAGGACACAAGACGTTATTTTTGCACCTTAATACGTTATTTTTACATCGCACCTCCCAATCATAAAGAAATAAATTAAAAAAAAAAAAACCTGGATTGATCAAAAAAGTACTTATTCTGTACAGCCACTAGTTTAAAATATCCACGTCTCGTTCTGAGTTATTTTGTCATAAATTGAAATATTAGTAGCAGTTAAGCAGCCGTAGATGAAAGAGAAGTCCCTTTTCTTGAATTCTTTCCTTGCGACATTGAAATTCAATCCTTCAACTGACAATTTGCGCAATTGTAATAATAATTGAGCAATTCCGAAAAAAAAATGATTAAAAATTACAATGTTAAGTGGTAAGTGTATTAATACTGCTTCATCGCTTTGTAAGGTAATAGATGAATTATGTTTTAATATTCTAATTATATTCCTGATTATGTTAGGTTCTGACATCATTCTAACATTTTATTATTGTCTTATTGTGCAAGAATATTATTGCAGAATGAAGAATGAGTGAAAAGTCACGATCTGATAGTATTTATTATACAATAATACCAGTATGGATGTTATTATTGTCGTATTATCGGTTTTTAATGGCTCTTCTCAAGTTTCATAAAGTTTTGGATTTTTCATTATATTCTCCATCATCTTTTTATAACAATTTCGATCACCTATAAATTCTTTACTGATCTTCTTCGGGTATAATTTTTAGGGATAAATCCCTTTTACTTAAATTCGTAAACATTTAAAGCTCTTGTAGCTGATCGAAATATTGTTATAAAAGATAGAGAATATAATGAAGAATATAATAAAAAATATTATATATTAACAGAGAGTATAATGTATAAATTTTTTGAATTGATTTTCACATTTTTTTTATTTTGTAGCGATCCATCTAAAATATCCGATTGTGACTAATGGCCCACCCTGTATAGCTAAAAGAATATTAATATATTAATTTTAAAAACTCTTAACTTTAATTTTTCTCTTTAATTTGTTAAATCTTTCCCAAACGTCAGTTCCAATTCTTTGGTGCTTCTTCGGTTATTGCAGATGGTTTCATAGACGCCTACTTCTCTCAACACCTGTAGACCTTCCCATAAATTAAACTACGGCGGGATTGAATAAGAATTCCGGAAGGTTCCAATACTTAGATTTGCTCGCGAGGAAGCCGGTAAAGAATCAATAAGTTAGATTAGTTCTGCTCAGCCACACTTTGGCGGGCTTCTATTAAAACTTAAGCGAATCTTTACAATCAATGAACAAAATGTTTTCACACTTTCGTTACTTTTACACAGTGATTATGCATTTGCGGCTGCATTGCCATTCATTTGACTTTATTGTGTAATCGAGTGATAATCGATGTGTACTTCAAAGCCCCGACCACCGAATTATTGCATTCCATCACCATTTCTGTGAACATTTGATCCTAACTCGAAGTGGTTAACGGACTCAGCGAGTTCGGGCGTCAAATATTTCATTCCGGTGAAACCAGACATTCGCCGCACCTGCTGGTAAGTAAATATTCGGACAGGGAGCGTTATTTATCTTATCCGAGGTTTTCGTCCTCTGCTTTTCCGTTTGTTTGTTATGTCGGTGTCGTCAGGCCACGAGTTTTGGCGTGGCTAAAATTCGATTCGCCGCTCGAACGGTGGAGATTGTCTAAAGACAGCAGAAGATGGACAGCGGCCGGGAGGAAGGCGTTCAGCGACAGCCGAGCGGAAATGGACGGCCACCCCCGCCCGTCCAAGACCTCCACTGCCGCTAAAACCAGACGCCCTGTGCGGCTGTGCGCATCTGCAGAAGCCCAACTGCATAATATCACTTTACGGGAGCTTAATTAAATGTACATGTACAGCAGATGTCTATAAATAAACCCAATTTTAACAACTCCACAGGGAAGTATGAGTTACAGTCACATGATGCCAATAATGGCTGTGCGATTGATAACTTGATAAGCGCCGTCCTCAGGGAGATTAGGCTTGCAAATTCAAAGGAAGAAGACTTATATCTCCTTGTTTGTATTCTTCTTCTTTTTTTTTAAAAAAAAGAAGCGTAATTTTAGAAAGCTAACACACAATCCGTTCCTAGATGCAAGTGAAACTACGCGTGGTTTTCACACCGATTTAACTATACTCTTATCTAACAAATTTCAGACTGAAACTAAAGAGAAAATATTTAGTACTGCTTTTCTGAATAGAACTTTTTCCCTTTTGTAAATTATCAGTCAGCAGCTGCTCTGACCTTAGATCTGCTGAAAATAACGGGGATTTTAATGAAATTTGGTTTAAACTATTATTATTAATAGTTGACGTCACCACAATTTTATATCCAAGCGAGAAAATACTTAATTATTACCACGCTTAAGTCACACTGGTTTCTGTGCAAATCTAGCGATCAATTTCTAAGTCACTTTCCATCGGTCAAATCATCTAGAAATTTTGCACACTTGAAATACATCTCATGACAATACAATAATATACTGATATATTAGTATATTTTACATTAATATATTCCGCCAAGGAAACACGTTCATCCGTGCGCCGTACTACCGAGACCAGCCGCCAGGCGGCGGCATATTTATATTTATTTATTCACACAACTACTTCTGAATTATATATACTTAATTCTTATATATTTTAATCATTATATAACATAGAAAGCGTGGTTTTTAAAAGCTTTTTTAATGCTTTATTTATTTCTGAAACTTTGAAAATAAAAGTGGTGAAATGTGTTAAAAGCAAGAAAAATCTAATGCTTTTAAGCTAACAAATTGTGATTCACATCTTAAGGCATCAAACGGTAAAAATATAAAGCAAAATGTTTCTTAACAAATATACAATATCTCCACAAACAATATATTCCACAAAATATATTTATTAAGCAAATGTTCGGAAAGTATTCCTTCTTTCCTTTTCCAAGCTTATTAAAAAATTTAAATAATTACAGATGTCTAAAAAATGTCTAAAAAGTTTATTTCCAGGATTTGTTATCTGGCATATGATGAGTTCTCTTATTCCGCTCTAAAATGTTTCCTCTGTTTAGCGAAGAGATTTAATCATATTCAAATTTATATTTTGCCTACTTCAACCTTTTCTTTTACTGTATTACAATTTTATATACGTTAAACCCTACTTTGCTACTGATAGTTATTACGTAGTGGTTTATTACTAAACAGTAATCTGTGTTTGAGAAAAAAATAGTAAATTCGGCTTAGAATTATTCATAATTGAACTTACGATGAATTTACAATGATTCCATTAAAAAATATTATCCATTTTGTGTGTGTAAATATTAATATAATTATTTATTTATTTATCTCTATATTGTTATTGTGTGTTTGGTCCTTTATATCAATTAAAAAAGTTAAAAGAATTTAAGAGTTCTTGCTTTTAAAGTAAAATAATGTTACCTTTGAAAATACAATATAGTCAACTGAAAAGAATAAACATATTTGCAAAATATATTCATCACATTGTTTTTGAAAACCGTACTTCACACATTTCTCTTAAAATCAAATGTGTAAAGTATGATTTTCAAAAACAATGTGATGAATATATTTTGGAAATATGTTTATTCTTTTCAGTAGACTATATTGTATTTTGTAATCAGATAAGTAAGGGTATGATAAATGAATTTCACGTTCTCAAAAATAAAAAAAAAATGATACTCTAGAAAAAAAGGAAATCCTGTGTGCTTTTTTTTTTTTGACAGATCGGAAAAGAAAAACGGGAAAAAATAATACCCCTCCCATTTTGCCGCATTAAGAGAAGCTTAAAATTGAAAATGTTGGCAGTTCGAATATATTATAGCACTTCGCTTCTCGTACATTTATCTATTAAAATTTCATGGAATGACTTAGAGCACTCTCTCTCTAGAGCCAAACATTAAACTTCTTTTTCTTTGAAGTCTTTTTTTTTTTTCTTTAAGAAAGAAAAAGTTCGTTTTTCAAGGGTAAAACTTCAGAGAATCCAGAGAGATCAGATCAGAAATTTAATTCCAAGGTAGCTTTTTGTCTGTTTCTATTTGAAAAAGTCAGTTTTTTTCTTCTCCTAACACTTTCTCTGGAATCTCTCTCTTTCATCTCGAAATATTTAATTCTTCTGTTTCATTTCCTACTTCGGGGCTAAGACTTTTACGAAATGAGCTCAAGTGACGTCAACTCCTATGGCGTCATGTGTACGCTGGATTTCTCAGAGCCCTCCCCTTCCGCCCAACTTGTTGACAGATTACTAGTTTGCTTGGGGCCTGTTAGCGATCTAATTAACTCATTACGGATATCTCTGCAATTCGTAATGAAATTCATAGTGTTCGGAAACATCCCCAGAAGCAGAAAAGTAGCAAAGTACATTTACTCTTTTTAGAGATCTTTCTTCCCTATCTTCCTGTTTCTGTAATTTTTATTATTACTGCATTTTCATTTCTTTCTGTAAAGAGTTTTTTACCTAACATATCTTAAAGTTTTAACGGTTTCAAAGGATATCGTAGTGTAATGTTAGTAGAAAACATAAAATTCATTTCCCGAATAAAGAATTAAATCATGATAAAAACAAATAGCCTTTCGTAATCTGAAATGTAATTTCTTTATTGCATTCATTTCTATGGAGATGATAATAATTTTTCGTTTTTTCTGGAGCTATGCAATAAACATTCAGACGAGGAACACAGAAAAAAAATATTTTCTCTAACTATCATTGGCACAAAAACAAAATTTCAAACAATGGCTTGAGCTGAAATGAGGATTATTATCAACTATTGTCTATCATTATTAAACCTTTCATGGTTATCTCTGTAATTTTGAACAAAGATACCTCAATGATATTTAACTTTCTAAAATGCGTATTAGAATCTTTCAGAATACTGCTTAAAAAGATTGAACATATGAATTTTTTTTTTGCCGAAGAAATTAAATTTTACAAACAAACGAACAAAAAGTGAAAGAAATATTTTTAATAAATCTTCTACAATTTATCTGCTGTTCAGTTGGAGGGAAGGTTGACTTCCTTTTTCTGCATCGGTCATCATCCCTCCTACAGGACTTTATTTTAAATAAATATGTCTATTTAAGCAATCAAAGCAGTATTAGTATTTCTTTTTGATAATTATATTTAAACAGGTTAGAGTAATATTATCTTTACACATTCAGGTTAAAATAAAAGTTTTTAGCTTTTTGAATAAATATTTTATCTTGAATTGTTATTTTTTATTCTTGACTACTGTTATGTTAATGTTTTTATTCTTATTAGCTATTAAGATATTTTGTAAAATAATGCCTAATAGTAATAATAATCGAAATTAGTTTCTCTTTTTCTAAGCATCCTTCTCCTATGGATTGCTTAAAATTGAAAGTCGGTGAAGTTATTTTTATCTGAAATTTTGTAGGATATCCAAAAGTTCTTAATTCTGTTTTAATGCACCTTTCCAATTCAATTTTATATCTTTCAACTTCCGAAGTTTTTATGTAGGTTAGAAGCAAAAGACTGTACTAAGGTACAATACTTGGGGCTGTACACTACTCTGCAAATGAGAGATTGTCTTCTGGAGTAGATCTCCTAATGGAAGTCACTTGTCAAAGAAACTTTGCTGTCGGCATGTATACTGAAGTCTATATCTCTTTTCACAAAAAAAGAAAAAAAAAAAAAAACACATAATGGTTTCCTGTGCTTCTTTGTTAGTTCTTTTTTGTTAGGCATTGGCAGGTTACATCTTGTCATTTTCCATTCCACACACAGCTTCATCCTTTTAACAGTCGGTACACTACAAAGTCCTTTAAGGTTAACAAAGGTGATTGCATTAGTGATACAAAAACTTATACAGAAGTTCATGAAAAAGTTGTAGAGACCTGAAAGCTTGGCAAAATTAAGTTTTTACTTACTGTGAATAAGTCAGGTATCGCAAGATATGATAAGGGGAAGTTCGATTAACCCATTTTCTTAAACCAGACCTTCTCAACTTGGTTTCACTGCTTCTGTTGTAAGAAAAGAATAGGAAGAAATTCGTTGTGGTTCTTAAATATAATGTGGAGGGGAAATTCAAGTGAAAATATCCAATGGAGTTACAGGATGTGAAAGTCTAACATTCGGAAACGAAACGAACAGAGATTATTCATGATCAGTTTTCCAAGTTCATTTTTTTTCTTTTCCTCATACCCAATCAATTTAAAAAATTTTGAAGAAATCAGTTAATCTTTGTAGTTCTTCATTTTGTTTAAAAATTTTTTTACGGAAATTCAGTTCCTAGATTTTAATACATTTATTCTTTTTTAAATTCTGAAAAGCTCTCAAATGTTGTCAAGGTAAAAAAAAAGTTTCAAACCAAATGATAAAAAGACAAAAAAAAATTAACCAGCAGAAACATTAATGAAAATTGATTTAGTGAAGTTAGAAATTAGATGAAAATTTGCAGAAAAAGAATCTCAGAATTACAGAAGAACAATTTGACCTACGTCAGAGAAATGTTTGGAAATAACTGTAGTGAACTGTACGTAACTTACTGAAACTACTTTTAGCTTTTAACCATCAATTAAGACTTCAATTTAATTGGGAAAACTGAAATAAGATTACGATTATATCTGTTAATGTTTGCTAGATAAATAACAGTTAACTATAGCTCTTAAAAATTATAAAAAAAAAACAACAACCCTGCTAATCCTAAGTCTCTAAATTGGTAAAGCCTATACATTGCAAAGATATTTCTATAGGAAAAGAACAGTGCACTATTACAACTTCAAGAAATGAAATTGTATCTTTATTTAATTACATATGGAAAGGGAAATAACAAAGAACATTGGAAAAGAACATTTAATTTTGAATGAAAAAGTAATTTCCAAACATTCACGATTTTATCGTAAGAAAAATTACGTTATTTTGGCTAATATCGTTAGCCATAGTAGTAACAACAATACCAAATATATAAAATACGCTATGGACATTTATAGGATTGTATTCACAGGAGCTTTGCCAGTATTGTATTGCTTTATTAAATGAAGACGAACAATTCAAAATTTTGTGAGTCGTAACTTGTGATTTCTCCTTGTAACTATTTTCAACTGTTATTCCGAAATAATAGAATAAATTCTTATTATCTTTCAACAACATCGTTATCCTGTCTAAACTCGAAGTAATTGAAATAAAATTGTAGGTCTCCCTAAGGTAGATTTTCGAGCTTCTTTTGAAGATTTTGTTATATGATCTTCAATATAAAGCGTTCTAGTGTATCGATAAACGCCATTTTCGAGACGTTAGGTTCACACACATAAGACAACTTCAACTCTGTATCATGTCTTCGAATTATTGTTTCGGTTTTGTTATTTTTTTTATTTGTTGCATTGGCAATGGCAGCCTGATGGTATTAGAATTAAAAATGGAGATTCTAATGATTAGCAAGTCTCTGTCTGTGAGATTTTGTATCACAGTAACATTGGGTAAAAGAAAAGCATTGATAGACTTACTAGGACATACGAAGCGTTGCCATTCCGCGTCAGCAAATAGTCTTGACTAACTGTCTATTTTTAAATAGTAATAATGCTAGATTAAGAATTTATTTTAAAATGATGTCTTTAATATTATCTGAAAGTTACCGAAATATTTGATGATGAAAAAAACAATTAGTTTTATTCAGTTCGCAACACAAGTTACTTTTCATATGATTGTATTAATTATTTAATAAAAGTTTTCAGTCAAGGACTATTTGCTGATGCCCAGTGGCAAATCGTGCTACTGCCTTGTAACTGGCAATGCTATTAGGTTGAAGTGGAGGCGAATAATGAAGCCGATTCGCTCTGAAATTTTGTGACATAAATTTTCGATTCGGGAGGCGAAACAGAAACAGGAATTAAACAATAATTTATAATAAAAGCGATATTTGCTTTTGCTGTAAACTTTTACGGGTTGGGTCTTTGTGAATTGCTCATCGCTCGTGTTCGGTTTAGGAGGCAAATCATCAACACCGAAATGAAAATAGTTCTGGAATTGTACCGAGGCGCTACGAGGTTATAAATGCATTCTTGTGCCGAGTCGTAAATCATGGGCGCTGCACTGATAGATTAATATATGGAAAAATACTTTGTTACTGCTCTGTGTTTATTAGAATTATATCTTGTTTTATGAGTGCAAGCGATGGATAATCATTTTCTCTCTATTCGCTGTACGTAAAGTGCATCAATTTGAGACTGAATTGCTAATACTCCCACGCCATCACCAAGAAATGGAAAAGATATCTCAGAAATCGTTTTAAAAGAATTCGTAAAGTGGATGATTTATTTGACTAGACTAGGTTCCTTTTTTTTCTTATTGAAATTTATCTTATGCCGCCTTAACCGTTTTTGCGGCGTTACAGTGCTATGTGCGGGGGTGGACTGGTGCACCACCAAAACGCATAATTTTTTTCCCTCCCATTTTCGCCCTGCTACGAAAGTTTTAAAAGCAAGTCCCCGTGATTTACCGCCAATAACTAAAGAAGTATTGCTTGTGGAAATGCATATGGATGAATGGAATCCTACATCTACGGCTTGAAAAGCAAGGCCTAGCGAATTACAGCACTGTTTTAATGTCCGCTAATTCCAGCGCTCGTTGGCGGTTTTTGAGTGCATTATGCCTCCCCGTAATGGCAAGCCCCAGAAATTACCTCTCTCTTTGCTTCTAGCTTCCTGCATTTTGTGTGGGATATTATGTATAGTTTGGTGGTATTTGAATCCCTTTTGTCCATTAGGGTTTAGTTACGGTTCCATGAATGAAAACACCATTTCTTCGCTGCTAGGTAAATGAAAATCTCTAAATACGAATTTTTCGCTAAATTAATTTCTATTTATTCATTTGTTTGAGAAATACATTCACTATTTAACAAAAATTACAATTTCACAAAAAAAAGTTTAAAATATTTCACAATTAATTAATTTATTTAATGTGATTTTTTTCTAGGATTAAGTTTTTTTTATAGTTTTTTTGTTTTTAATAGGATGTGGAGATATGTAATTTTTTTTGGTATTTTTAGTTTTTGCTGCTTGTAAAGGAGATTTAGGAGTAAGAGTTAATAATTTAGTATTTTATAATCAAAAGTTATGATAGCAGACATCTATATCAAAATGTAGTAAGAAGGTTTCCTATCAAAACTGTAGAAGAGACTGAAGAAGAACTACAAAGAGGAATACACTGAAGCAATAGACAGACGATAATAACATTGAAAAAAGCTTTCGCAACGTTGTGCTGCGGAGTCTATAATTCTTTCCACACTTTTTTTAGAGATGGTATTTTACAAGTGATATGATTCCATTATTACAAATTCAGTTTCAAATGGAAGTTTGACAGATCAGATGTAAAATCATACACTGTGAAAATGAAGAATTAGGCCTTCACTGTCTCTCCTCATTGCTAGATATGAAAGAGGAAGAAATTGGTAAATTTGAAGCACATGTAAATTGAAAGTGGGCCTCTGATAGGTTATGGTTGAAGATGCTGAGTTATTACAATGAAAACATAAATCCTAAGTTTTTGTAATTTTATTTATTTGTACAACTTAGCTTAATGTATTGGTCCATAATGATTTTTATTTTTAAAACAATATCAACATTTTCTCTCTTGTGTTATATCATTAATTCATGAAAATGCCACAGATGTCGCCCTAAACACTTCTGATTTAAACGCCAATGTCTTTCCAAGGGATTGTGTTAAAGATCATGGATTTGTTGCACGATAATATGATATAATTTAAGAATTTTCTGACCCATTTAACCAATTAATCAGAAACAATACAAGGAAATAGTCTTGCATTCTTTAGATATTATCCAAATTCTAAACATCACTTAAAAAACATGCCTTAGATGAAATTTAAAAAAAGAAACAAAAATATAATTAGAATTTTTCAGTTTCTTTATCCTTTATTAGCAGCAATAAATGTGTAGGTTTTAAAATACAGTAGCTCACAATACATCTTGAATTCTATCATGATCTTTATTTGTTTTTCTATAAACCTTCTTCTCTAGCTTCAATTGTTTGTCTAGTGTTTGTTTTTAATCCATCGATGTAATGCTAATCAAATTAGTTGATGGCATTAACGTGTCGTTCATTTCCGAGAAGTTTGGAACCATGTTTAGCTATGTTGTATGAGATGGTAAATACACAAAGGCAATTTAAAGCTAATGAAAAGTAAATATTTAGGGGAAAAAACTAATTACCTAAGCCATGAAACTTTCTCATCGTTCACTACATTATATTAACTTTACATTATATTTGAACAAATTTGTAATTTGAGTTAATCATCAATAATTGTCAAGTTATATCTGAAACTTAAAGCTCAGAAGGACTCAACCATTCTATTATTTTTATATACATATATATACATATCTGCCGTAATAGCAAAAAAACAGTATAAGTTTGGTCTCGCGGAAGCAGTCTTTTGAGATGAGTTATTTTTCTTTTTAGCGAAATCCAAGATCTTCACCCCAATAGTAGTAATAAAACAATATTCTGAGAATTTATGCAAATTGTATCACGAGCAGCAGATCATCCCTTGAAGAGTTGACCTGATCTAAAGTTTGATTTGTTATTTAAAGCCACTCGGTTAGAAAAGGGAACTAAACAAACTGCATAAAATTTGCTTTAAGTGCAGTTTGAAGTTGAGATATCACTTAATGTCCGTTTATGTAACTCAAAATTACACATCCCAGGAAATTTTACAAGTAGGTTAAGATCTTTTTGAAAAGAAAAAAAGTGAGGGTTAAAATAGTTTACTCACGTTATCGTTAAATCACGATAATTTACAACTATTTAATTTTAGAAAGATACAAACATTTAAGTACAAAAATGAATGCAAAAAAGTTCCCACAGGCTTTGATTGAAATTTGAACCCAAAAGAGGACCCAAATCATCAACGTATGAATTTTGCTTAAAGGGTGGTTAAAGGTTGCTTCCAAAAACTAGAATTGCAAGGCTTTAAATATCATACATATTTATCATTTATAATGAGATAGTTCAAAAAATCTAACTACAGATGATTCCATCAAAACGATTGTTGCTTTTTTTTTTATGCGATCGTTTCGTGAGAGATTTGCATTCTCAAATATTCGTAGCGAAATATCAGCTTAAATAAGTGGAAGTCTTTTTGGGATCTATCGGTCTGGATCTTATCTATCGGTGAAGCGTTTCTTTAAATGAATTTTCTCTCTCTCCGGTGTTTTTGTCAAACGACAAATAAAACAGAGCTTCCCCTATTTTTAACCCGAAGCAAAAGCAAAATGTACCTAAATTTTCCAATAAATCGTTGTGCTTTACGAAGCGGAATATGGGCGGATGGGGGCTGGAAATAAGGGAGGTCGATGGGAATCGTATCTTTTCGCGGTAACAGAAAAATTGGCTTTTCATTTTCGTACCCATAAAAGAACCGGCCCCGAGGCGTTGGTGCTCCTTTGTAAATACAATTCGTGTCTATCAAACAGAATGCGAACGGAATGTACAATCTCCCTTAATAGATTTCAGCTCGGCTGATTTGAAAGCAACTAACCTATAATTACAACCACAATTCTCAATAAACAAATAATTGACTGTAGCGCAAATTCCCCGCGCCCATTTTCTTCTGGAAGATTCCTGCGAGTAATTATCGAAGAGATTCTTCTCGGCACGCACTGACAAGAGCACAGGTAAAATCCCGAGACAAGTAACTGACGTTTGCTCAGCATTTACCAGATTTCATCAATTAAGACGTTGTTTGCGTGCAGAAATCTTTTCCAAACTTTTTAATTGATTTCTGCCTTTTTTTTTCTAGTTAAAATTTAAGTGAAGTTAAATCAGGGAAGTTGAGAGGATTTCAACTAAGTCGCAACTACTTATTTTCTTTACCAGAAACAAGAAGCATTTTCATGTGCTTATTTTTTTTAAAGTAGTTTCTGAAGGTAAAAGGTCTCTTGAAATTGTCATTTCTGTTTGTGCGTCAGTTTTTACATAATGATTTTTTGAAACAGTAAACAGCTCCCCTTCAACTTCTATGTACTTCCATAGAATTATTTCTCTCAGAATTCTTTCTTCAAATTGAAATGAAATCAATGACGTCGAGATGAAATTAATGACGTCAAGAGGAAATCAAAATGCCACTATTTGTGTGGTTGCATTCGTTAAAATTGCAGATGGGGAATTGAAATTCGATAAGTAGCTACCGGTATATCTTTTAAAATGTTAAATTTTATCTGAAACATTTTCTTCATAAATTTAAATAATGAACGACGGCATCTCAAAATCACCGACAATTAAAATTTATCTTAACTTGTAAACAAAAGAAATTGGAAAGAAAAAGTAAAAAAAACAAAACCAAAAAAACCAGATGAGCTTAAATAAATGGGGCTAAATGGGAACACAATGTAATTCATTGCCCGTTATTTATTAAAGTCTACTTCAATTTAATTTGCAATGTTTTCATTCAAGACTACATCAATGCTGAAAGTGTATCTGTTAGTCCGAGGTAAGCAGGCTTCACGTTCATTGAGGAATCCGTGTTGCAATTTTTTAGTCAGGCTTATTATAATCTTTTATTGATTCTTTTCAGATTTAAAGATTAATGGAAGGCTTCCTGAAACTATATTAAAATATCTAAGTGCTATATTCTTTTACATTTAACTGAGTAAACTTTATAAAAATGGTCATTGTGTTCATATGACTTTCTAAAACAAATTAAATTTTACAGAGAAGTTAGAAAGAATTTTACTCCAGCAAAAGGTTGCTTGTGCCAGAGAACCACTTTAATGTTATTAACTTCAGCAGTTAAAACTTTACGCTTATTAGTTTTAAAGAGAAGAGAATATAATCTGTGCCCTTTTATTGTGCTTTACTGTCAACTGCAGTATTGAATTTTTATTAAAATTAATTATATATTAAACAAAAAAATGGAGAAATTCCGCCTCTAATTAAATTAGATGGTTTCTTAGAAATTCTGGTTTACTTTAATCTTCTTGTTGGCTTTAGCTACGTTTAAACAAAGTTTAGAAGGCTTTTAATTAAATCTTGTGTATTTTTTTTCTTTTAGATTATTTTTCTTTAAGCCTACTATGTTAAAGATAGGGTTTTGTTGTTATTGAAGTAAAACAAATACCTTTAGAGGTATTTTTTTAAATATCTGTTCAGGAAATTGCGAGAATTAGTTATAATTGGTTAAACAGTCACTAGGATTTTGTAGTCAAAAATCTAAGAAAGGTTGAGAAGAAATATCATATTTCATTATAAGTAAATAATATATCATATAAGTTAGGAATTTTTAATTCTGCCATTTTCATCCCGATAATAACTATGTAAAGAGTAAAGGGTAAATGTAAAAGATTTCTTTTCATGTAAAAGAATCTCAAAAAATTACAATTACTTTTAATAAAAAACATTAAATAAATAGCATTAAATTTCATAAAGCTGTGTGATTTCTATATAGATTTGAACTGTTCTCCATTTATTGACTGAGGGAACAGGATTAATTTGGTACAAATGCTATTATTCTTTTAATAGAAACCCACCCACTGTAAATAATGAAATACAAAGTGACAGTTCATTGTTCATGAAAAAAAAAGCTTGATTTCTAAAGATTCACTGAATAATTGTTAATAGAAAAACATTAGAAATTTAAGATAGTAATAGCAATAACAAAGCTTCATTGCCGTTCTTATCAGGAGAGCCTTGTCTTTCCTGTTGCCGAATTGAAAGCCAAATTACATTTCTTAAATTTCTTATCTTAATAATTACATATTAGACGGCGAGATTTCTGATGTTTTTAGGCTAAGCTATTGTAGTGTAATTTTTCATGAGCATATTCTTTCAGGAAAACAAATTTGCTAATCGTTGTATTTTTTGTATTTTGTTTAGGTAAGTTCTGCATAGAATAAGTTCTGCTGTTCCAGACAAGGTATTTCAGTTTGTTTTATTTTATAACTTAACGACAACATGTCCTTCAAAGTACTTTAGACAATTTTATTGATAAAGAGCAATTGTAGTTTTAATATAACACTTATAATTCAGTGTATTTGAATTTTTGAAATAGTAACCATGATATGAGGAAATTGTTTTCCACAGGCTCCTTTAATAACTGTTCAGAGGGTGGAGATAAATGTAGTTTAAGCTTAAAAACTTCATCAGACCCATTTTAAAAGCTTTCGGTACTTTTTCAATGAAGTGAAAAGAATACAAAACAAAAAAAACTTAAAATAGAAATAGAAACTGGGGATCAGTTTCTATTTTTAAATATTATTTCTCGATATTATTGTATTTCTCTGGAAAACGAGAAAGGCCGCAACGACCAAAATTGCCAGAAATTCTTACCAAAGACAAAAAGATGGATTTTTCGTCTTATTCTAAGTTTTCCTTTCTTTACAAACAGAGAGAAATAAAGAAGAATTACTTTACTTCCATTTCATTCTGGTTCCTAGAGACTGCAAAAACATATATTAATAATAAATATTAGTAAACTTACTGTATTAGAAAAGTTTTAGAAAATTATTTCTCTTTACTGTACCTGAAAATTTTATTGGTATTTTTTTAGTAATTCACAAATTTAGACAAAAGACAACATCTTAACTTAAGCTTGGAATAGTTTAATTACATTTTAATTAAAAGCTCCCACTTAATCCCGCAAAGAAAGATGTAGCAATAGAATTTTAAATTCCCACAGTAAGTTTATTGGAATTACTTTTGGAAAGATTTGGGGAGACTTTTTTTAATATCCCGACGGAAGGCTTTTAGTAGAAATACGTTGGGACCATTTTGGTCTTCACGTTTTTTTTGACTGACAGATAATTTATCCGAACAATGAATTGAATAGCTTCGTTTTGTGAAAGAACTGTCAAATACCTAAGAATGGATATTTGAAAAACTAAATAACACGCCTGGATGTTTTTGAAAACTGTCCTTCTTTTTCAATAAAAGTACGAGTCTGTACTCGGACGGCTACTGCTAATAAAAATATTACTAAGGCATTAAAGAATAAGAATAATTTTTTTTTATTAAAAATCAAAATCGATTTAGGATTTGTTTGAAAAATTTAATTTTAATTGAAACTTATTTGAAAATTATGAAGTATTTCTATACAAAGTTTCTATCATTACCGATTACAGCAAATTTGTTAAGGTATTGGTTGTAAGTAAAATTTTAATTCTATTAATCCACCCACGACAGGGAATAGCACAGAAGTAATACTCTCTGTTCTGACCAAGTATCTCGTTGCGACGAAAGATTTTAAGTAAGCTGTATATAGTTATTGGAAATGATCCAATAATCAAATTATTAAATTGATGTCGCTTTTTACATATCGAATTACAGTAGATTGAGAACAACGAAATGAAATGGATAAGACAACACAATAAAATAAAGGAAAACATATTTTCCCTTTCATTTCGGTTTTCTTTATTTTTGTGTTTTTGACTTTATCAAAGTACAATTGAAATAATTGGTTGTAATTGAATAATAAAACTTCAGAAATAGCAGCAACATATGTAATAAGAATGATAATTTAAATAAAACAACGACATTTCTTTTAGCGTTTGAATTTTACTTGTAGATATTGAACTCAATTGTTTCAAAGGTTGTGAGTTGAACGTAATCTATATCTTTCTATGTCAATGTCCGTAATAACAATGGTGCTTATTCCACTCTATGTCTACTGGATTTCAATAGTTTATTTACAATAAGAAGAATATTTACAAATATCCACTCTTCATGAAGCAACTTTAATCACATTTATATTTATTACATAAAAATGATATAATTTGGATATTTCCGCCTTCAAAAAAGAGCAGAAAATAAGATAGAAATATGTAAATATTTTATGGGACACGTTAATGTCCATCAGCAATGTTGTAATAGTCCCTGAAAAGTCATATCAGCAACTTTGAAAACCATAAAATATTAACAAATATGATTTTAGTGTATTAAGTGAACAGGTTTTACATTTGTTGGTAATAAATTAAAACCTGTAGCACAATTACCAAAAAAATTCGTAGGAAAACAAAACATTTCTTTCAGTTTGAAATGACGTAGTGAATATTCAATTCAATATTCACTGAGAGGAGATATTCTATTTCAATTTTTTTGTGTTGGTTCGTCTTTTTTGGGGGAGTCTTCTTGATTACACAACCGATCCTACTCTTTTATCCGAGAGTAACTTATTTTAATATCATAACAGTGCAAATTGCTTTCAAGTGAGCAGCTTTGTTGTTATTGCAATTATCGCTTTGTTAGATAATACATATATTATTATGCCTAGAGCCTAAAGCTAAATTGGATGGAAGGATGTGAAAGCGCAGTCTTATACAGATGATCTCAGCGAATGGTTAGCGTGGGCGGCCAGACTGTTTTCATAAATAATTCTTAGTTTATGATTGCCTTGAAATTCTTGTTTACTTTAGTCAGAGGATATTTTTCTGTTGATACACATTTCTAGAATATAATTCGTTTCTTTACAATGTTGTTTTTAATCTTTATTTCTTTCTTGGTTCTTTGGTGAGCGTTTCAAAATCCTCTGGGTCTTTCTGTTCTGTTTTGAAAAAAACCTTCTTTCTTTGTGATTCTTTCTTTGGCTTTGGTGGGGTTTCTTTTTTTTTTCTGTTTACTCCATTTCACTTCTAAGGTTTACAGAGAAAATCTCGGAACCGAATGTTTAATTTCACTTGAGGCGTAGAGTTTCGACGTAACCGGACTTGGTGCGGGTGTTCAAAGCCGGATGACTAGTGTTACGCAGGACACTGCACTCGAACCAAAGGGGCGGACGGAATTGCGGGCGGCTCAAAATTAAATTTTATTGACAAAGAGAATCCAGACCCTACAGTTGGAAAAGGGAAGCAAACAGCTCAGTTACTGTAAATATTGTTCCGCGTCCATTCGCTATCCAAGTCAATCTGACCTTTGAGATAGTGGCCAGGGTAAATCGGTGTGACCAAATTCCCAATGGAGGGTTCTGGTTTGTCGGTTCCAATAACAATCTTATTCTTTCGTTTTCAACCCACAACAAAAGAATAAAACACACATTATTGTTTAGGGGACTGCAGAGAAATTACAATCAAAACGGAAATAGAAGCGAATAGACAGCAGAGACATAAAATATTCGAATTTCTTATAAACCATAACTAAACAGACTACCTGAAGAAGAAAGGATGGAAACAGGAATTATCTTAATTAAACATGTTTAAAATATTGAATGCCGATATATATAAGAATTACGCAATCTCTTTATAAGATATTGTAATATATTTTTATATTTTAAGGGTATTTGCTTAAATTAAAGATATATTTATGTATATATATATCTTTAAATTAAAGACATATATATACATGTTTTTAATTTAAGCAAATATTCATAAAATGTAATATAGTCCTATATATAATATATACACAAGGTGATTGTAATTAAACCTATTCAGAGCACTCTGTAGTTGTAACCAATAAGCGGATTGACACTAAAATTTGCATACAGACTATTCAAAGAATGCGAAAAAGGATTTTGTAAAAACAAATTAATAGTTCAAAAAAGTTTCCCTAGGGTGCGCTTTACAGCAAAAAGCTTGGTAAACAACTAAGACCAATATAAAATGACATTTTAAACTTTTAATTTTGCATCTATCAACATTACGAATAAACTTCGAAATCAAAGGTACGTTTGGCATTTAATGAAGTTTTAGCGAATGGAAAATATGATGTTAGATTGTATTAGGCGGATATAATAATTTATAAATGCAGAATTTTCTTTGTACTGCTATCACGAAACTAAAAAAATACAGCATTTTAAGGAAATTAGCCTTGTTGTATTTAATCATATCGTGGATTTAATACTTAGATTAAATATAATCAACGCTTTGAATCTTACGAACCCATTTAAGGCAAATGATAACGACTTACTGTTACGATTACAGTCGCATTTACTTAGAAATAAATAAAATAAAATAAATTAATTGTGAAAGCTACAGGCCTTTCATTTATATGCAGCTTACATAATGTTGATGTTGACAAATGAATAAAGCATTAGCTCTCGGTGACATTTCAAAAACATTATCAATTATTAAATTTTCGAGGTATTTTTTAAATTTCCTCATTTTGATAAACAACAATTCTTTTTTTCTTAACTGTCATTTAATTTGTCAGAAAATTGATGACATAATCTTGGATGCTTTATTAAATGCCTTCCCAATAATTCATTTGCCTGTATTTCATATTTCGATTGTGAAACATTTGTATCCTGCCATATGTGGTGTAAATTAAAGCTGCTTTTTGTGGTTTGGATTAAAATATCGGAATTAGAAAGAGATAGTGATTAAGTTGACGAATAATGTGTTTTTAAAGACGAGAGTCCAAAAGTGGGTTGATCTTATTTATCTATTTTAAAACTTGGTTAAAAGTCGTTTAAAGTTAAGTCAGTAAATTCCAGTCAACTTTAAAGCCCTTTTCTAGCAGGCGTTATCTATTTCACGTGCATTTATTTGACTGTCATTTTTTTTTCATTATTTAATTGGTTACTTGTGATTAATTAACTGACACAACTTCTGCCGCTGAGAATTTATGAAATTTTGCAATGTCCTGTGACCTCTTCCTGTAGACAATGATGGACTTCTCTGCATAACTTCATAACTCCATAGTCAAAACACTGTTGTTTAGAATGTGGCACGACCCGAAAAGGGAGGAACAGGAATCCGGAGGGTGAGTGCTCGGAGTAAATATTCAAGGAATACTTCTTTCATAAGCAGTGTTGTAATAAATTACTGCTTTTTAAAACAGACATAAAAGTTTAGAAATAATTTGTTATTATTTCAAAACTGTAGTTTTTCTTTTAGACTGCAAAGGAGTGAGAAGCCATATTCGCACATTAAGGAAAAACTGAAGTATTAATTTTTTTACTTAAGTTTAGATAAGAAACGCAGAAAATTAAGAGTTTTTTTTAGAGTTTTAGATCGACTAAAATGAATAAAATAATGAATTGATCAACAAAATTAACTGGTTATAACAATCTATCTCTGTCTTAAATAACAAATACTTATTTGTTGAAGATTATACGATATTATATATTTAAATATGGTATCCAGACACTGCTGTTACAAGTAACCTTTTTTGTTAATTTATTTATTTTATTAACTTTGGTTGATAGGTTGGTTGTTTATTTAATAGTCATCCTGGTGTTTCGATCTTTTTTTATGGGTTTTTTTCTTTTAGTGCTGGTATTTGTAATGTTTTTTTATTTTTATCTGAAAGTGTTTTTGGATTAATAATAAATAAACTTTAAATAAATCTTGTGAAGCGATTTTTTTTCCCTTTTTTTTGCGAAAAATACTATAGACATAATCGCATTTTTATGAATATGGTTGAAAAGAAGGCGAAATAGAAATCCTTATCTACTCGGAAGACCATGAAAATATTTAAGTAAATATCAATAAAGTAAATAAGATAAATATTTCTCGATCCAGACCCTAGGACAAAAGGAAACGCTTAAGCCCCTCACCTCATTAAGACCTGCTTAAGAAAACTATATTCAATGTTTTAACAAAACAAAATCGTAAATTAGTATGTCGCAACTATATAAATTTTATTTAGAAAAAAATGTATTTTAAATTAAAGCAAAACTGTAACCGAGTAATATTATACAGAACAATTTCTCTTATTGCTCTTTTGATCGTATGTCTTAATTAAGAGTCAGTGAATAATTACTACATTTTTTCCTTCATTATAAAGGACTGAAAAAAAATCATGGACACCTTGATAATACTGAAATTTTAGTTTTTAAAAATATTATAAAATTGACAATTAAAAATTTATTCTAAAGTTAGAATCAGTTCAATGGACAACTTTTTTTTAAAATATCATTTTAAGGCCTAAATTTATAATGAAAAGATTGAAATAATCAACAATATTTAAAAGATATCAATATATGTGATGTGTCGTTCGACTAGAGCTTTCTTTTGTTTAGTTTTGTAGTAGATTTATGGTTAGAATTTTTCAAAACTGCCCATAAGTGTTGCTTAATATATATTTATCAAGAGTAAAGATGAATTGGAAAATCAAATTCGTTTTTTAGAGAAACATTAGAAATTTGGACTTGATAAAGGAATTGTTAGAACTGTTTATTACATTTCTATTTTCCACCCAATCCATGCCATTGGAACAGATACTTTTGTAGAGGAACTGGACACACGTATTCGTACAAAACCTATTAAAATTGAGATAAGTATCTTCCTGTTATATTTTCTAGGTATTTTTGTTTTCTAAGGTACTTCGGGAGTTTTGTTTGAATGATGATTTGTAGGATGATTCAGCTATTTTTTCCGGCAGTCAATGTCTCTTGACTGTTGCTCTAAGCCTTATGCTGTCAGCGAACTGACTGGAACCTTTACGCATTACTGATATTGTTCGAATTACAGTCTGGTTCCGAAAGGGAAAGATTGACTGCCTCTGTCATTCTTTTCGGCGGGGGTTAGAGCAAGGAATCCTTTAAAATACGAGCGTTTCCTTTCGCTTATTTATCACTTTGAAACTCGACTGTTTCTCGTCAGTTGCAAAAGGTGATTTCGGGTCTGGGAAGAAATGATGGTCCGGAAGGCAGGCCGAATGTCCGGCCCATAGATCATGAAAATATTAAAGAAGACAAATGGGCCCTTTTAGTCTGAAATTTCATTCTGTGTGATAAATTGTGATCTACCAATGATTTCGGAAAGGGTTGAAGGTAGAGAGAATGAGGGGGGGAAAAATCGAGGAGCTGAGTCCCTCCCCGTCCCCTCCTTTGTCTTCACTTATCTCTAAAAAGTTATTGTTTCCCTGGCCCTGCTACGTCGATTTATTACTTAGCTGGATCCCAGTTGACGCCTTGGAGCTGCTCATGCAAGAGCCTCAGCAAAGGATTTAGGGTAAAAAAAAAAAAGACTGAAAGAGAGTGTACGCCCGGTATTATAGATCCTTTTTGACACTAAGATGCCTCTAGTCAAATATTGGAAGATGGCATCATATGTTATAAAGTGAAGAATATTAAAGCTTTGATATCCTCTGATCTTTTTTTCTTGTATTCTTTTTTAATGCATTGTTTTCATAAAACATTATGCAAATGAAAACCAAGAATTTCAAAAGTTTTGAATTTTTAAGTTGTTTAATTCAGAAACGAAAATTATTATATATTTTATAAGGTATTTTTTAATACACTCACGTATGTATGGAGAAAGTGATGATATATCTAACTTATTCGCTCAACTGCCTAATTATCCTTTCTCCTTCGAGAAACATAACGGGATAGTAGCTAAAGTTTCATGATCTTCAGTATTGTTTTCAGTAACTATAACAAAGATCATTTTCTCAAATTAATATCCAAACTTTCAAAAGGTTTATTGCTATGAATTACTTTAAACAATCGTTTTTTTTATTTCTTTCTGTTTCGTCTTGTGTGACAGTGGTTTTAAAAACAAAGCACAATCTATTTTCTTTTCATTTCTTTCGGGTCTCGGAGATGATCTCAACGTAATAAGATTGTTTGGGCTTTCTTTATTACTTATTCTCTTACCTTTGTTTTTGTAAAGTAAATACAGCTACCAAAGGGTTTGGTTAACAAGT
This sequence comes from Thereuonema tuberculata, assembly GCA_023159025.1. NCBI lineage: Eukaryota > Metazoa > Arthropoda > Chilopoda > Scutigeromorpha > Scutigeridae > Thereuonema > Thereuonema tuberculata. The sequence goes on along the minus strand of JAFIDM010001028.1, from coordinate 24,766,663 downwards.
TTGGTTTGAGAGAAAACAGGGTTGAAACAAAATCTTTTAAGAATGCAATTTTAGGTGACAGTTTTGTAAATATGTTTTTTCGTCTCTCCGTTTATAATTAAGATAACTCAAAACCTACTTAGGAAGTTGAGTTTTTAGAATTAGGTAGGTAGGTGTTTTCCGTAAGAGCCTCCATTGTCTTGGGCTCCAAAGCTCTAAGTGTCCAGCTTTTCACTGCGTAGGGACTAGTTGAGATTGGAGGTCTACTTAATCCTTTACCACCGGAAAAGAAACCCTGTTCCCATTCAGGGTTGGGTGAACCGTAGGACCCGTCCGCCGGGGATTGAACTCGGCTCCTAAACCTACAGCCTCATATGGGATTCTTTTTCTCAAAGTAGAACTACCTTTGCAGTGGAAACCCTCAAAGAATTGTTTCCACCTCTCTAAAGAAAACCAAGACTAGACAGATCAAGGCGATATTCTCAAAGAGACCATTTTACGCTTAACTGGAAAAAAAAACATGTTTTAACTAGAATCTGTTTGCAATTTCATATGCATCTTACCAGATGACTAACATTGATAACATACACACACACACACATATATATATATAAATTAATTTAAGGACTAATCGAAGTAAACTTCTATTTAGGATATTATTAGCAATAAAAGTAACAATAGTCCCAACTTAAAATGACTTTAGTATCTTCAGAGTAAAAAAAAAATAGCATAAACAAGAAATTAGGAATAAAAATATGTTTTCATAGGAGGAATTATTAAATCAAACGGTCAAATGCAGAAACTCAAATTTCTTGGGAAAAAAAAAGCGGAAAAATTCCATTTAGTCGAATCAATCCATTCCCTCAGTTTCAAGAAGGATACGTTTTATGTTACAAATATGTTTTGTGCCTAGAAACACTAGAAGACTTTGTACCTCCGGAAATAAACAATTAACATTCGAATCAAAGAAAAAAAATCTATTGCATTTCATTAAATGGAATTATAATTTTTTTGTAATAGAAGATAAGATAGTGTAAATAATGGATATTTATGCATTAATATACACATTTCAGTTAAAGTTTGAAGATCCATAGAAGCATAGACATTTGTTTGAAACAAGTTGGAGAAAGATTCTTAATTTTCGCAAACTTTTCATGGATTTATTAACAAGAAAAATGTTTTAAGGTGTACAAGGAAGTAAATGAAAATTATGAACCAATTTTAGATGCTTTACGTTTTGTTTTGCAAATTGAAGATACTTTTTCATGAATTAATGAATTATTTAATTTGGTACAAGCTATTTTTACTAATTTAATTAACAAGCAAAGAATTAATAAGCTCATCCACGAATTTATTAACGTTCTTCATTACATTTTTAATCACTGTGGTGCAGTTCGTTTGATATGGTTTTCATATTTTATCTAATTATGGCAATTTTCAAGAAATTATTGCATCCCATGTACTTGTGCAATGGGCACCTGCTGCTAAGTTATGGGTGAAGGTTGTTTCGAAATTTTCATCCATTTTAATCAGGAATTTCCGGATTCCCACATCATAATCATAAGCAGAAAATTTTGTTCATAAGCTGAAACGCTTCAGTTTTTATACTATCTGGTAGCTTTCCGTCATTGGGTATTATAAGATTCGTTTAAAGCCCTTAAAATACATCGGAGTTAAAAAAATAAAAAAGTTTAGTGCAAAAACGTTTTAAAATGCAGTGTAGTACACATGTCTGTCCGTCCGTTTCTGATTCAGATATCCCCAAAACTAGTGACTTACTATACTGAAACTTTACTAGAAGGTCTTGTAAGGAAGATTTCCTTGATTTCCGTACGTAAGTCATTCTAAAATGAGTAATGCATATATACCAAAGTTGTAGTACTAGATACAAAGAAACAGCCTAAATACATTTGCTGTATTAAATTCTACTCCGATATCTGGAAAAAAAGGAAATACTGCTTGAGTCAATCCTTTAAATATTTTATTTCTTTACAAATTTTCGTATCCTCTTATCGTTTCGAACATCTTATTTCCTATGTTTTCAATTTCTTTTTTCTTATTGCCTATTTTTTTTTGAAAGCATAATAAAGAAGTTTTCGAAAGATTGCATGCTAACTATAGCTTGTTTTAACCGTATTTGATTATGAAATACGGATTAATGTGATATTCTCATTTTTATGTGAATTCTCTATAAAATCACTGAATTCAAAATCTCCTGCCATTTAATGAATGTTAAGAGTTGCATTACAGTTGTTGACTCACTCATTGTTTATTCCCAGCAATACTTAGATTAAGAGTGAAAGAAAGACGGTAGCTTCATTTACAGTCGAAGCTAAATATCGAAGTTTCTTAAAATAGACTGTTGGCAGCGCGTAAATAACCTGTCCCCAGTGGACGTTTGTCGGAAACAAAAGAGACAGTGTTTGCCGGAATGCCCCAGAGGTAATTAGATACATGAGATTGGCCATCAACGCTGTGGCAACTTTTACCGACCGCCGCCTTCTTTTCCTTCTTGCGAATCTTGCGGAGTTGGAATTCTCTTGCTACGAAACCCAAAGGGTCGCAATTTCTAAGCCCTTTGTTCCTTCCCGCCTCCGCCTACTCCTCGAGGGTGTGCGCATGTTCGCTAATGTGTTGGACCGAGTGTGGTTGAGGTAGCGGTTGGTTCAGGCAGCCGTTGCTTGACCGAGCATAACTTCAATGTATTGGACTAAAGAAGGCATGCAACACCATTGCCCGAGGCTCTATGTTCATATACCAATATCTAACTGCAGACTTTTCTCCAACTTCGCATTCTTCGAATTCGTCTAAAAGCGGGTATTAAAGATTAAAGTTGTCCATTTCCTGAATGCTAGCTGTTTTCTCCCTTGGGGGTATATTTGCCATTAAGGTTTGTTGACAGTTAGCCTGACACGAGACGACCTCTGCATTCGCCATTCCAACATTCACGTTGGATTCTGACACCCGCAGAAATTCAGTTATTAGAATGCCTTGGAAGTGGCGCTGGTCAGCATTCGAACATCGTTTGAATTCCTTAGATGGTGAAAATGCTCTCGATTCTCAAACAAGAATTTTACTGTCCTTAAATAGTTTCAGCCCTTGTGCGCTCTGCAGGCATTCAATTAGTAGCAGTGAGTTTGTTGATATAGTAATTGAAATGGAACAGCGCGTAATGTTATTTGACTGAAGCATTATTGAGAACTAGACAACCCAACAGTTGCGCAGACCTTTAACATCCTGAATAATCTATTTGTAGATACGGGAAAAGACAACCACAAAGTGACAGTCAAACCTCGCAGTTATAGATAATGGAAACATTGAAGAGAGCTTCAGCATATTTCATTAACTAGTGTTTAAATGTAATGAAAATGTAAGTAAGCGTTGATTTAAAAATGTATTTCGTTTAAATATGTTTGGAGATATTTCAGTATTTCTGTGCGTGTTGCGCAGTAAAGTCTACTTCTATATTACATTAAAAGCAAGCAACAAATATTACTTTTTTGTTGCGAAACTTTATTAAAACTTCTTTTTTTTTTTACTTGCCGATGAGGAAAGAAGCCACGCTCTCTAATGGGGTCATTGTCAATTACAGTATTTAGGAATAAAGTTTTGTTGACGGTAGGAGGAAAACTAAAGAATTAGTACTAAAATACTAAACAAATAACCTGGAAATTTATATTCATGTTTCTAGTAGAGAAAAAGCAGGAAACAATTTGGGAAAGACAAAAAGCTGATCAGAAAAAAATAACTTCCTTATCATAATTAGACTTCAAAATTTTAATACATTTTAAAAAGTTGTTTTCAATGTTTTCCGACTTGAGCCTTTCGTTGGATTCTGGCACCGTAGCAAAAAAAATTCAATAATAATAATACAGTTATTCAAAGATTGCTTTGATTACAAGTATTTTTACTAACGAGAAATCTTTTGAATTAAATAAATTTTTACGATGTGATAGTTCTTGAATTCATGCATCTTAAGTACAAGATACACAATTCACTTTAAATCTTGAATGAAAAGGGGAAGTTTTTGATATTGTACATGGCCAGCGTCCAGTCTTTGCGTAAATGCACTTCTTGTGTGTTCATAATTTCCCAAAGGAGCTGGAACCCCTCTCCTTTATAACACTAATAGAGGGGAGCATAATCCACTGAACCAGCACTGCCTAAAAGCAGAAGATACAGAAGTGAATTAGGAAGACAATAAAGGAATAATTTATTCAACCTCCGGGTAGCTATTGCAGAAAATTACATACAGGATCATCATTATAAAATCACTTAATTGAATAAGCAGATAAGCATACCGTAAGCACTGTAATAGTATTAAATTTAATATGTTAAGTACATTTTAATACAGTACGTGGATTGATATCGATTATTTCAAATATAGCTCGGAGTTATAGTTAAGACTTTCATTTTGTCTACCTCTAAGCAAAAAAAAAAATTATCAGAAAAATGAAATTTGGAATGATCACCGTGTTCAATATTCCGAAATGAAATCCTCTAACAAAAGATAACTCTTCAATTTAACACTACGACAATTGGCGCTGCAATCATTCTTAAAGTACCCATAAACTGCATTTATGTCGCCTGGTACTCACTGCAATGGTTTATTATACTTTCCCAGGGTCTGTAGCTCAATGGATATTTTGTTTCGAATTGAACATTGCTCCTAATTCTTAATTGTTTTCCGTATAATACTATTCTTAAGTATTTTAATTAAATCACACTTTAATTACTATGAAAATAGAGATATTAATACAAAATATTTAATTGTTAAAGATTAAAAACTTAGATCGATGTCCTAAACCTAATAATGTAAATTCAGTTATTTTAAGCAATTTTATGGATCCTTTTTTTTCAGCTCAAATATTTGACGGTTTCCAAATTTTTATGACAGAAAAATACGAAACCTGATTGTTTTTCACAAATGCTATCAATTGATCAATTGACAAATTGGTATCAGTGATTCTCCATTGAGAAATTTAGTGGTGTAAAGGACTTGACAATACTTTTCAATGCACTTTGTCAATGCATCTTTTCAATGATTTTTCCTTTTGTCGGACGTTGAAATGGACTCTGAATAATAGTGTTCGACCGCCATTCAGCCAACGGTCATATGTCAGATTGTCCATAAAGCATTGGCTGAATTCTCTGAGGCCTTTTAGGGGAGACATAGATGAAGCGGTTGTCTTTTGCCGACAGGAATATTTCATAGCAATGGAGATCAAGAGTTTCCGGGAGAAAGGCCTTTTCCCGAGAGGGTGGGAAGGTGGGTAATGGCTCGAATAATCCATTTCGTTTAAGGGGATTTTAAAACGAATGCTATCGGCACCACTGAGTTGTTCTGGCGAGTCTTGGAGATGTGTCCTAACTGCACTGAGAGACAGGCAAAGGCACAAATCCAGGCTGCTCCAAACAAGTTAACATTTGTGGTTGGCGACTATGTTCGTGTCCCGTCCTTTAATCTGCGGATTTCGGCTACTTAAACCAAATGAGTACAACCACAGCAAGCAAATGAATAGACACAGGCGCACACACTATCCAAATGTTAATCCGATTCCTTGCTCAGTACGAGAAAGTGGGGCTCATTAGTCCTGCGTACAGTGTGGTGGAGAGCGGGCTAAGCTGGCAACCAAAAGATCACGCGGGTCCTGTAAAGTCATTTGAGCTCCCCCTAGTAAATAGTAATTAAAGGTAAATACTCCCAACCGAGCCGACCTCTCTTCTGGCCGCCGATCTCTTGACCGCCTTGGCAGTAGCGACAAGACTGCCCCGCAATACTCACAATCCACTCACCTCTTGCACCCTGAAACGCTGTGGCGTATTACGTTACATAATAATTGCAGATTTTAAGTAAACATTTCAACTGTTCTTTCTTTGGTTATGAATCCTTTGCCCTTGATCTTATCTTCCATCGAGGTCGGATTCTTAATTAGCAGATTCTCGTAAAATAAAACAGCACCTTAATTAAATGACTTTGATTCTCAGTTTTAAATCATTCTGACGCACTGAATTATGCACGTAATTACACTAAAAGAAAAAGAATCATGAAAGCTTCATTAAAAGGGGAGACCTACAATTCTTAATACCTAGATCTGTATTAACTTTATTATCATTTCTTCTTAAGCGTTCTCACAACAAATGGTGTGTTTAGAACTGGAATTATCAAAACTAAAGGAAACAACTGCGCAGCAAAGCACCAAAAGTTAAAGACTTATATTAGGCCTAAAAGATGTTCTTTCTGTTGGTTTCATGGATTTACTGACAACGACTACAGCGCTAAAATTAGAAATTGAAGCTTTGTTTCTAATTCGGGAGTTTGGTTTACGGTTTTCTTTAACGTTATTTCAATTTTTTGAACGTCCTGCAAGATTTTTTGCCAGGTCAAATGATTTATGCTTTATTTTACTTAAAATTACCTTCTTAAAAAAGTTTTTTATTTAAGAGAAATGCAATTCACATTATTCCAATTTCTCTTCCTTTAAAGCATTTGGACTCTTATGTTTCAGACAGTTTACAGGCTTCCTGTTGGGTTAAAATCGTATCTCAGAACTACTTCCTATTCGTATTGGAATAAAATACACTTCAATTTATTAAAACCTCTGATTGGATATTCCAAAAATGAAAGCTTTCTTATAGGAGCCCTAGGAATAGCGATCTTTTTTAATTCTTTAAAACAATTATTTGAAAATTGAAGTGTAACTATCCCTCATATGTAAACATTTTTCATCGACGTACCAAGAAGTACTGAATACAGTTACTTGAATAATGTTGGTAAGCATTAGCATATTTTGCCCTCTAGTGTCAGAAATTGAAAGTTCTACGTACATTACCATCCTATTGCAAATACCTTATCGTTTAGTTATTATTTCTTTTTCGTTTGTTAAAGTCTGAATGGTAACCCGGGGTGTTTATTTTAAAAATAAGGCATTGTTTTTTTTTACCCTTAAGCAGAAAAATAAAGAGATGATGAAAAAGATTGTAGAAATATTATGTGAAGTGGAGTCTAAATGTGGTAATTTGGTACCAATCTGTCAACAGGTGAGAAACATGAGATCTCATTACTTCGATTTAAGTCCTTCAGATTTCCATAGATTGCCCCTTTGAAGAATTCATGTTCTGGCATCCATTCAATTGCTAAGATGACGTGGAAAAAATGAAAATGATTTCGTGACTTGAAAACTAAATTTTCTTTTGTTAGGAAGTGAAACCAGCTTTTTTTCTTGTTAAAAAAAAATCAACCAGTTGGATAAAATAAAACCAAAACTTTTTGAAAAATACTTTGAAATTTACTCATCCTTAATTTTATACTACTAAAAAAATTTCACCTGGATTTCATCTTGTTCAAAATTCATGAGATAGGTACTAATGAAAATTGCAATTTCAATGTTTTTTAAAAAGCATTCTTCTGTTTTCTTTTTCTAATTAATTATAACTTTAAACGTTCACCTGTTTACTATTTTTAATTCTCAAATATATTATTAAAAATATACTATTTAATATATTTTTCTCGATATAATGCAGCTAACAAGTTAAACAAAAGAAAAGTAAACAGAAACATAAGTAATACCTTACTTTTTTTTTTGTTTATGATGTGAAAAATCTAAAAGAGCGGCTCCCTATTTGCAATTTATTTTCATCCATTGAATAAAAACAACGTACCATCAATAAAGAATATGCATGCTGAAGAAAGATATAATTTTAAGTTTTCCATTGAATGACAATACATTAAGTATGCTTATTCACAATTAATATTCAAGAAGCATAGACGTAGAACTAATGGTAGAATTTGTCGAGTGACATCAGTGCACTGTTATTATACATTCCAATCCACAACAGTTAATGGTTTCGCTTTCAGTTGCATTGTCTTATGGAGTTTTATCATCTTTGCATAGATTTGTCTTTATCATCCTTTATAATTTTCTACACACATATATTTTACATAATATTATACGGATTAGATATTATATGCTGATTAATAAATGACATGTATGAATGTGCACTAAGCATCAAAATTAAAGCATTTAAAACTAACAAACTTTGTTAAAAGAATTTCTAAGTCATGGAAATAACGTAAGAGAATGAAATAAAATAGTTCTGTCATTATTTTATTTCAGCAAAACAGCCAAATCTACAATATATCTGTAATTCTTATTCAGTATCAGATTAATAATCTTAATTGTTTAAAACATCAAATACTGCAATCAAAAAATTACTTACTAAGAAGTTTTTAAGAACTCATTAGAATTATTTAAATTTTCTTAAATACTGAATTCAATGGTATTTCGTTATTCATTCATTTTTAAAGTGATAAGTAATTCGCATTTATAGGAAGTGAAATTGTACTATGTGGTTGGTTTTTAAAAGAATTGTTTTTAAGACAATATTATTAACATGAAGTTTTAGATTTACAATAAAAATTTTCTTTCTAGAGTTAAGTAGAGATTAGAGTCCTATTTTTAAAACCAAATGACTTCTGACTCCACAATTCTTTGTACTGTCTTTGCTTAACACCGGTTTCCAGTTTGACTTTAAAAATGCATTAGGAATTGTTTTTAATTCTGAATTTTGTTAATTAAATACCGAATTTTTTCTTAAATTCATTGTAAGAATTTGTTCCGAATTTAATTTAGTTACTGGAATTCAATAGATACTGAGAAGAAAGCTACAAAATAAAACTGACTTCGTGTGTTTTAATTTTCTTTCCATATCTGCGCGTTCTTGGCTGATTTCTCTTCGATCTGCTCGTGTCTGTTGTTTCAATGTACAACGCTGCAAATGTACTCCATGATTGCATTATTCGTAGGGCGAACATTAATTTAAACTACTCACTCCCCAGGCCTCTTGGGTAATCACTAAATAAGCTTCCTCTCTAGGTACTGGATTTAATTTGGCTTACGTAAACGAGGCCAGAGCCACGTGCCACCGCTGCGCGTAGGACTAGCGAACTACTGAAAACTTATTATTGAATTCGCCTGAATGTAGGGGGCGAATGCACCAAGGGAGCCTCTCCCTCTAATGGACCCAGTTACTTGTGCAACACGTGTTACCAGTTTGTGCTACTCACTGACCTAAAGACAGTCAAAGTTTTAAGAATTTTTGAAAAGTTAAGAACTTTGTGTAAAGCTCTTTAAGTTCTACCTATTAAACTTTGCTTCGCCATTTGACCAAATACAGAGCTCTCAGTTTGACTGTAATACTGCCGTAGTCTTTGGCAAGTGTCTGGTATGCTTTCACCCGTAACATAAAGAAAATTTTTAAAATGGCTCAATGTGCTCAAATGCACTTTCTCTTATTACTTACAAGTTTATGGTATTAAACGTTTCGATAATGTAATACATTTTTGGAAAATAACAAAAAGATCTGCGTTTATCATTATAAAATATCAATTTGTAAACTACTTAAACCAGAAATTTTATGTTTGAAATAATTTTTATTGGAAATAACCTGTCTATACATTGTAAAATCTTCAATCAGTAGAATCATTCCCACATATTAAAACTATATATTCAAATATATCTCTTTTTTTAATTCTGTTATTATACTTTTTAAGTCTGTAGACTTAATAATAATATTAAGAATAATCGAAATATAGTGACAGGAAATCATATTTCATTTCAAACTGCAAGATTCTTCAGATAAAACATCGAGTCCATTTTTATCTAAGTTACAACTAAAGAAGATAGAACATGAACAGAGCTATAAACAGCCTGGCTTCCTCTGTCTTCTCTCTACTCGTTCTCTAGTTGACAACCTTGGTTTTCTTTATAGAAAAATCGAAGCTGGTCGCTTGAATTGCCTGACTATAGAATGACTTTGATGATCGATTTTCTGTTCATCGATTTCGGTTAGATGATCTGTATCATCTGCGAAAATGCTCTTCTTGTCAAGGGATACTAAATGTAAAAACTGCGTTTTTTAAACAAAGCATTTCTTATAAAAATAAACAGAGTTAAATATGGTAAATTGAAGATGTTATTGAACATTACTTCCAGTCAGTAAATCCGTATAGTGGAGAATATTGCATTGACAAATTGTATTCATTATTTAAACATTACAACATTTAGCGTTTCTTTCTACAATTGATTGTATTCTTGTTCCAAAGATGTGAGCCAGTGTTGCAGTTGTATTTAACCTGAGTTATATTTAACCTATAGTATATATTTTCGAATGTAGTTGTTCCAACTGTGTTTTAATGCTCCAGTACCAGTCTTGCAATTTTTTTTCAAGAGTAGCATTGCTTTTATAATGTGTTCTGCAGTTGTAGCTATCATTCAACAGCTTCTGGAATACTTGTTCTAAAGCTGTTTTCTTCTTAATCTGTGTTCTTATATCAATGATTCAGATATCGTTTTTATAACAATATGTTCCGCTGTTGCAAATCTTCCGTTAAATATTATATAATAGAAGAGATTTAAGTAATGTCGTCAGAAAAGGAAGGAAATAAAAAAAAGCAACTATCTATTTTATTCAGGCCAGACTGAATTCCAAGGGGAATTACTCGCGTGCAGTCTCGCTAGTTTTCATAAAAAAAAGTCGAACGGAACTGGGTAAATACGAGCACCAAATTTTTCACGCAAATTCACTTATCGCCGAGGTTAAAGATTAAAACGTGAGCTACTAAAATACATTGGCATGAACTTTCTAGAAATGGAACTTGAAATATCGATTACCATCTTTATAATAAAGTTGAAAATTACTGTTTGAGTTACCTAAATATTCCTTAGATCTTTATAATTATGTTATTCAACGATAACAAATGCTAAATAATAGTTATATATATTTTTTAATAAACAAATTCAGAAAAGTACTTTGGATTAAAGTATTGGAATAATAAACATTGGAATAATAAAACGTTTATTTCTCTAATTTTATGTTTTTACCTACAAAGTTATTTCAGTAGAATTTAAATTGGAAATTTAACAATAATTAGATTAAGAAATTAACGCAAATATTAAAATAAAATAATCTTTCGAAATTCAATGGAAAGCAATGGAAATTATTGTACAGTCATGTAAATCTAGTGAGATACAGAATATACAAATTGTATGTTAGAATTTTGAAAAAATTAAGAATAAAATTCCAAGTGAAGTGTAAATTTGCTGGATTAAATAAGCAGTGAGACCAAAAACAATGTGATTCTTTTCCAGAGTATTTTGTGAAGAACAAAAAAAAACTGAAAGGTAAAATGCTAGAATTTTAAGCCCAGTTAAGTTTTACTTCGCGTGTATCAGGCATATAATATATATATACATATAGCAAATATAATGTATACAGATAACTATTTAGTCTCGAATCATTGCAAGACCCTACATTGATATTCTCCGTGAATAAGAGTGATGGAAGAGATACAAAGCAGGCGTGTACCATTCAATAACACAGTTAACTATTTGCTAATTTTTTCAGTTTCTCAAAAACCATTGTAGACAGTCACTACCAAAACTTTAAATTTGCTACTGCGCTGCAAAAAATTAAGGAGAATTAAGAATTAAGCAAAAATCTCGCACAATTGCGGAACTTTACATTTTGTTGGACAACAAGGTTCCCAATCAAAAATAAACAATAGAACAACATATTAATTTGCTATCTTTTTTAAGAGCGTCGAGTTTCGACAATTCTCTTTAAATTTTGTGTCTTCCTTTCAAAATAATTTACCAAACCGATTCTTCGTTTCCATTTAAGCACGACTTCAAACGAACTTTTTTTATTACCTTCGTGTGATGTTTATGTTTTCTTATTTTAAATAAATCTCAATATGGAACCACTCCTTAGATCTTCAGATGTTCACTCACTCGCACACCAATCGAAGTTTTTATCAATTAGCTATTTTGAGCTGCTTGTTGTTATTGGTATCCTTTGCCATAGAAATTCTTAACAGTGTAATTAAATTTTTAATTTAATCGACTCTTTTATCTTTTTGATTCCATTTGGCTGATGTAGTAATGCTTATTATAACATTTGAATCAGAAACTGGTAATTGATGTAGATACGGGTTTTCATTTATATTTAATTTGGAATATTTATTCTCAGGATACAAGAGTACGTTCTAGAATGGTTTTTAAATAGTCTCAACGATTTAGACCATTGGGAACAATTAGGGGAAAAAAACTAATTCATTTTGATATCGAATCATTCGATATTTACTCATTTCATATCATGCTATGACTGCTTTTTGGATTACGGAGAGAATTCAGTTTTGAACACAACGTAACATAATGTAATTATGAAATAAATCACCAAATTATCCTGATCATGTCCTGTATTGTTTTTTTCGTTATCTCTTTTTTTTCGTAACAATAAGTGTAATTTGAGATTTTTTTATCATATGTGATGTACTCTAATTGTAATTGTTATTAGTATAAGTTTCTTTTTTTATTTTATTTTTAAATGTTTTATCTTGAAAAGAAGTTGACGTACACGTTTCGAACATTTTCATTTATTTGTTTTTTTTTTTAAGATTTTTCTTAAAATGAATAAAAGACTCTATACATGATAAAGGATTTTCTAGCCTATACGTGAAATTATTTCGTTCCTCAGAAAATGAGACAGTGGGAATTTACAGTAAATGTAAGAAGTCAATAGGTTATTATCTGTACAAGATATATTTGTTTTTGATTTTGAAATATAAGGTCTATATTTATCACTATATTCCGATAGTGTACAAACCTTTGTTCAAGCTTCTGCCTCTCATTTAAATGAATTCTATCTTTTAATAATAACTAAACCATTATTCATAGGAAAGCTGTATTCAGTGTCTGTAATTACATACGCGAAAGCTTAAAATGCACAAAAATTAAAACTATACGTCTAGACGATTTAACCTTTGCCAGCTATAAAAAGTCAATACGTGTGCTTTTCTTTCTTTCTTTAATAATTTACATTAATGTGTTTAATGCCTTCATAGCTAGTTTTATATATGTATACAGCGAGTTTTATTGAGCTGATGCCGCTTCCCGACGTCTCTTTCCTTTTGTTATCATAGTGAAGACAGTGATCTTCCACTTCTTTCCTCCAAGATCTAACAAAGCTTCCTCCTCTTCTTCTTTCAGTAGGGGTCCACTGCCGTACACACTTAGGCCATCTTGATTCTTTCATCCTTTTAAGTTGCCCATACCAACATAAACATTCAGTCTGAATAGTATCAATAAAAGTTTTTCCACCTTCATTTCTTCGCGTATCACATCATTTTGAATATGTTCGAGTCTTGATTTCCCACTACTTCTTCTCCAGAAATCCATCTCTAATGTGCAACGCCTACCTTTTATTCAATACCCATGTCTCGATTCCGTAGATTGTAATCCTCTCTACGATTGATTTGTATATCTTATATTTAAGTTTATTTTTTTATTTTTTTGTCGTTCCAAAGAATAGAATTCAATTGTCGAATCGCCCGTTTACTCTGACTGATGTTATTCTTTATCTCGTCTACACATTTGCCATCAGATGAGAATGTCACTCCAAGATATTTAAAAGTTCTGCATCCATTCATTATTTCTTCACTCAATTTCCAAGTCAATTTTCAAATCTTAAAAAAAAATTGTTATCGTTCTTCTGTTATGCACGATGGTAATTTAAAAAATAAAACCCATGGATTTGAAAATAAAACTGATGAATCATATATCCGCTTGGATGTCATTCAATGAAAGAGAAAGTAGTTGAGAGGAAAAAAAATGTTCTTTCTACGTAACTCACAGCCTGCCTGAATGAAAATCATACATTTTGTATCCGTAAGATCGACGCTTTATCTATAAATAGAAAAATAATAAATAGAGTCACGAAGAAGAAAAATTAGAGTACATATAATCAATGATGTATTTCTTTTACTTTGTCTGTTTGATGTGATTGATCAACGTTATATTCAGAAAATTGTTGGAAATTAAAGTTGTTGAACAAAACAGATATCTGATATACTTATAAAAGCATTTTTGTAAAAAGCAGTCGGTTACTCCTATTTTTATTATAACATGTGATCCCTAGAGGTTTTCAGTAGAAATACGAAGCTTATGGAACAAGTGCCTTGTTCCTTGCAATAATAATAAGTTAGTTGTTGTAATAGTAATAGTTGCTACAAGCACTGCTGTGGTGTGGTGATTTTCTGCAGGAGAATGGCCGACTGTTTAGGATACAGGCTTATCACTCAATGGAAAGCTTAGTTGTGAAATGTATCACAGCGGACGGACAGACACAGTAGCAATTACATCTGGTCAAACGGATTGTTTTTGAATATTTACCTGAGCAACAAAGACGTTACTTTCCTAAAGCAATGATTCTGTCTAACTTCACTGGAAATCAAAGATCCAACAATATAGACAACAACAAAACTGCATTTCATTGGTATTATGCTTTTGGAGAACTACGCTCACCAAGACTCATCACAACACATTAATAAAACATACTCGTATTTATCAACAATTGATTGTGATAGGAACCCATTGGACGATTTTAAACAAAAATCTTATAATAGTATATCATCATCAGTTAAGCCGAAGTAACCTTTGTTTAATAGTATATCTAATAATTTTTAACCACTAAATTAATATTCCTAAACTTTGCCAACTACATATATTAATTGCCAAAGGAATGGAATGATTTATCTATTGTACTGAAGACTTTTCTGTTTAGATTTTTATGAAGAAATTTGCACAACGAGTGGAATCTCCATACAAAAGTACTGTAACCGAAACTATTAAGTTTTACTGATAGATAAACAGTGAATTCTATCAGGCCTATGTAGGGTCGCGGGATGTAAGGCTCTCCTAACCAACAGGACTAGCTTAAGTCAGGTGGTCAGCCCGACTTTCGCCCAGTTAATCCTCTAGAAAGAAAACGGTACCCATTCTTCAGAGGTCTGGGTAGACCCTAGGAGAATTCAGCATGGAAAAATGTTCAACCTCCTCCGCCTGGGATGGAACAACCATTGATGATAAGATTGTTTATATTCATAAGATATTATATTTTAGGAATACTTTCACTTATAACAATAAAAATAAAACAAAAGTAAAAACCAAAAAAAATATAAAAAATTTTAAGTTCTTGCGGATCTGCTCTGTTATGTCATTCAATAAAAAAAAAATAGAAAAATAAAATTTTTTGATTTTATTCGTTGTATCTTCTCCCTTTTTTGCTCTTTTTCTTTCTTTTCTTTTCTTTTCGTTTTTTTTTTTTTTTGAAAATAGTCGTTAATTCGAATGGAGTTTTTTTTGCGTTTCAGTAAAAAAACAGAGAAGAAGAATCCCATGAATCAACCCCATTAATAGAGAATTACAGGAATGTCTTTTTTTTACCACATTCGATGGGATAAGCTACTTATCAATTAGAAATAAGTGAAAGAAAAAAAATAATAAATCCACCTAAATACCAGTCTCGCCTCTGTTTTTTTTTTTGCTCTTGGCATCGATCGACTCAGTTATGTTTATTAACAAGAGTAAAATACAGTCATTTACATACGAAGTCCCTGTGGAGTCGCCCAATGGCAGTTATTAATGGGCTTGACTTGTGAGTTTAACTGTGTGGGCGTCTGCTCAAAGTCTAAGCTTAAGCAGGGCTTTAGGAATTATTCAGAAATGGCTTACTGGCCAATCATATACTTCAGCACACAAGTAATTATTTCCTTTTTTTGAAAGTACAACACAAAGCCACTTATTATTGTGTTTTCATTTTATTTCTCTGTCGATAAATTTGGTCTTCACTAGATATTGTAAGTAGGATTTCTTTTCTTTTTTTTTTTAAGTTCAATATCGATCAAATTCTCATTAAAACTAAGGTTGCTATTATGGATCTTCCTTATGCTGAAGTCCTTTTAATTTAGCAAATTCTTTTAGTAAATTTTGAACAAAAAAGGAAGATAAAGTGTTGTTAATTCAAATCCTTAAAAAATATAAAGAATTTATTATCAATGAACTAAACCTACAGTTCGTAACTATAACGGCCAGTTTCTCCAAAAG
This sequence comes from Thereuonema tuberculata, assembly GCA_023159025.1. NCBI lineage: Eukaryota > Metazoa > Arthropoda > Chilopoda > Scutigeromorpha > Scutigeridae > Thereuonema > Thereuonema tuberculata. The sequence continues at coordinate 24,750,740 of JAFIDM010001028.1, read as the reverse complement.
TATTAGTATTAGCTCATGACGCAATCCAGGATTAGCTTAAGACTATTTGGAGAAAGAGGCAGTAACCTTGTACAGTGCTATCGAACTATTGAATTGAGTTCCCCATGCAGTTCTGAGCAATTGACATTAAGTAGCAAGCAGAATAAGGTGTTCATCTACTTACTAGGGCTGTTTATTATTATTATCTCGAAAAAGTGTCAAACCAAGGGTTTCCTCAGCCATATTATTATTATTATTATATTTGATATATTTTTATATTTGGTACATTTTGCTTTAATGATGGAACCCCCCCCCCCCAATGTATCTGATTTCATTCGCTTACAAGCCGTAGACTTTAGCAGTGGCTCTTTTTGACAGCTCCTCTAACTGATTAATAAAGACATCGAATTCTAGAATAGGTTAACCAGAGCCGGCGGTAGGAGGGTGCGGGGACTCGGGCGAGATGAATTTTGCGGGGCCCTTGCCAATCCTATTTTAACAACCAAAAAAAAAACGGAAATCTTACTTTAACAACCAAAAAAAAAATGCAATGATCCTATTTCAGCCTCTTTCTTCTCACCAGGCGCGGGGCGTTGGGCGGTCGCCCCATTCGCCATTCCCTAACGCCGGCCCTGAGTTAACCTATTGTATCCCTCTAGTCAATGGTATTTCAACCTTATGTAATCTAAATTTAAAACACAAGCCCCATTTCCTAAAAAAAGTTAGATTCAGTGCGCTTATTCTCCCTCCCCAGAATAATTTTTCAATGTGAGAATATATCATCTTGAAATTTGGCATGCTTATTTACGAACATCTATTTCAAAATTTGTCTGTGCGGATTTCTTTGGACAGATTTGCACGTTGAAATTCTTTTCACGTGTAACAATCTTTTTGAGACCTACTTTGTAAGAGCATGTTTTAATTTGATTTAAAATTAATTGGATTTCTGTGAAATAAAATAAGCATTTGATTTAATCCATTGTTAATCAATGGAAAAAATGAAGATTTTTTTTTTTGGTGTTGATAGATATTCTACATTTCCGTTCTATCCTTTTCGTGACTTGTACAAAACAAAAAAAAATAGAAAATGTCAACAATTTATTTAAATAAGCTTTTAAGTTTCTTCACCTTAACATAATCTTAAAGAAATAAATCTTAAGCTGAAAAGAAAGTTTACATAAATTGAATTTAATAAGTTGTCAGTATGAATAATAACTAACAGGAATCAAACTAGAACTAAGAAAAAAATGAGTCTTAAAAAACAAATCTTCATTTTTTATTAGTTTGTAGTTTGATTAATGTTAGTTATTATTCATATTCATCCCATCCATCCACAGTATTCGGTCCGGAGATACCTCCACATTCACTTGGAACTTCCAGAACCATCTGGGGAAAGAAACTGAGGTGGTTTTCCGTGGCATTCCTCAGGAAGCCATTATGGTAAGGCTTCAGACCGAAGAGAAAGCGAAGAAGAGGCTGTCGAACAGAGGAAGCCACGTCCGCGATTCAAACCCATGTTCCGACATAACGTCCGCACGGCAGACCGCCGCCCAGACCGCTCGGCCATGCCGGAACGGCATTATTCATATCCACAATTTGTTAAATTCAATTTATGTAAACTTTCATTTTGGATCTTAGTATTTAATATTATAAAATGGTGATACATCAAGATAATAAAAATAAATCACCAGTAATTACTTCTTTTGCTTGTATTTTTTTGCAGTTTAATTCATTTTACTTTTTCAATTTTAATTTAATTTTTACATTTTAATTTCGTTGTTTCTAAGACAAAAGAATTTTTCATGACTATTTTTTTTTGTGAGGAATAAAAAAAATATGGATTCCAAACTGGTGTCGACGTGTGGTAAAGTGGTGCAGCGTTGGTGGATGGTCTCTAAAATTCTCCACAAAAGATCCAATGATTGCTACTCGAGAGTCATCAAGATATATCAGGACGCAACTGACACGTATTAACTTTTCCCACATTTTCTCGTTTTCTTTTCTTCGTCCGTCGTCTTTAAAGTTATAAAAACATTCATCCTGTGATATATGGCAAGCCGAATCCGTAGCGCTAACGTTGTAGGCCATGCTTAAACTTTTTAATAAACATTGGAGTTGTTCATCATTGTACTACAAAGGAAAGAAATTCATTACAGGTTTCTTTTTTTCCTTCTTCTTTATATCCAAGATATTACGATAGATATTTTTTTCAAGAAAAAAAAATACTTAAATAATCACCCTGGCAATAAATCGTAACTGGGAGATTATATCTTAAAATAGAAGGTTTCTTTTATAATAGAATAGCTTTACCAGTGTGAGAGTGCTTATTAGGACTATGTATTATTTTTTTTTGTTTAATACTGATATTACACAAATTCACAGTTTGAAGAAAATCCACAATTTTTTTTAAAATAAATTATTGAAACTTGTTTCCTGTTGAGTTGTTGTTGCAGAAAAGGAGCCTCCTGCATTCTTCGTAGACCTATTTCTTACTCAATTTTTGGAATTTTTGAAATCTGCCACGCAGGGAACCAGTGGTATAGGTCGTTTGAAGAAACAGTTTGAAACAACAAATAGTCCGCTTTTATAGCAACCATAGACATGTTAGACAAAACAACTGATCTGATTTATGATAAAGGAGATGAGATTCTCTTACTCCTATGAATTCAGATTTTTTATTTCATTGTTTTAACACTCATTATAATCTTGGTGGTTATTTTGCAGTGAGTGTTTCCATCATTTTATCATTCAGATATAATTCTAAAAATAGATTATATTTTATTAAAAAAAAACAACCATTCAGAGACAACCAAAGAACTCACAAGACCAGAGATTAGGAAATGTCAGATGAGAAATTTGTGACATTGTAGTTTGGAGTTTGTAGAATTACACATATAACTCTTTTAAGAATTACCTTAAATTAAGAAATTGATAAATGCGATAACGATCATTATGTAGCAGGAATGCTAGAACTGGAGAAATTTATTGAAAGTAAGAAAGGGGAATTTGAGGAATGGAAACTTTACTACCTAATGCTATTTTTATGTATCTGTAAAGATATGATGTATTTATTGGGAATTTCTGTCAACAGTCAATCGTTGAATATTGTGAACATCAATCGTTTTCGTGAATTGAACAGGAGAGATTATTTCTATTACTTCCAGTGCAAATGCAATTCCTGTAAATCATCTGTAACTTTAATGGAAAAAAATGTAAAAATTGTTTGCAATTGGAATTTACTATCTATTGTGTAAATTTGGAATTATTTTATTATTTTTTTATCTCATTGCTGTGACTGCCCAACTGTGGCAACTGGAGCTAGAAATGATGGAAATCACTACTTCGAGAGATGTCAATCTTTTTTTTTGTCTCCCTGTCAAGTGGTCAAACTTTGACGTTTTATTATTTTTTATTAATATGCATTTTGTTAAACTTGTTTGAGTTTTTCAGGGCGCCTTTACTTAATTAATTATGTTTTATTTATCAAGGGATCTTTTAATCTTTTTAATTTTTAATTGTTGACTAATTAACTCCAATGATCTATTAATGCGCTACATTAATCTTATTAATTTTTAATTTTAATTAAATTGACTTCCGCAATATTACATAAAATTAATTAATTAATTAATTTGTCTGTGGCGACCTTTCAATCTTTTTAATTGTGGACAAATTAATTTCAGTTGTCGAAAATTTATCTTACAAGTCTTAATTAATAAATGAAATTAATTTCTCAGTGGTCAGACGGATGGACAGATAGTCCTTTATTATAGATTATATTTATTTTGAGGACATTTTTCGGAATCATGCTAAAAAATGTAAAAGAAAATTACTGATTAAAAAAGTATATTATCATTAATATTTTTTTTTAGTACGTATGGCACTAACAAATATAATTTAAAGATTGTAAGAATTGTAAGTTAGATATTCGTTTTGCGAGGTGATAATACAAGCAAAATTAGTTATCTCCCACTGAAAAAAAAATTCGGGGGGGATATATTAGAATTCTTGGTAATATATGATTAATTTTAGTTACACTTGTAAAACGCACGTACCAAACCACAAAACAACAATTTCACGACATCGTTGATAAATGGGAAGTTTAATCATCGAATTTTAATGTAACTGATTGATGATATTGCCATCAATTGGTCATGTATATGTCACTTTGAATTCTCTACATGCTTTCAATTAGAGGCAACCGCTAAAATATCACGGTTCAATTAAAGTGGATATTAAATTTCCCAATTTTGATCCTAAGTTTAAAAATTAATGAGCATGTCAAAAGGGTTATTACGTTAAAGCTTCGTTTTTTTATGCAATCAGAACTAATCATTTAATTAATTAGTTCCCTATTAAAAGCCACTTATTTTTTTTTTTTAACCGACTTATTAAAGTAGCTGAAAGGTTTCGCTTCAGTGATTCTTTTTGAATCAGTTTGCTAAATTAGTAATTGTATTTTTATTTAAATTTTGCATTTTTATATTAATTGAGTGATTTTGTTTTCTTCCATTAACGTCTTTGCTGTATGATGACACATCCTTTGCAGGAAATCTCCCTGAAGTCATTTTTTTAATAGATTAAAATGTCTGTAAAATATCTGAAACAAAATTTTGGAATCTAGTGAAGTCAATATGGCCGAAATTCTTTTCGAGATTATATTTATTTGAGGAAAAATTTGGCAGAAATAAAATGGATTAAAATAATTTTGGAACATTTCGAAACTATCTGAAAAAGTTTGAAGAGAACTTCTCCGTGTAGGAAAATATTTTTGTACGAAAAGAATATAATTTATCAGCTTCTAGGCTGAAGAAATTTAGTGACAGTTCCATAATTGATTCTTTAGAAATTCAATTTTCATATGCTGTAACATCTATGGGACTTTTTCAGTTAAGTGTAGAAAACGATAACCTCACACATCTTCAGATAGCATTAAAATACATACATTTTCTAAACTTACATAGTTAAGGAACTCGCACCCATTACTGCTTATTCTATCTTGTTCGGATATACAGTACAACGAAAATTTTCTTTTGCTCAAGATGATATTTTCTTTGCTAATACATTCACTTGATCTTTTAGCAACTTATATATCCTACAATGCAAAGTTAACTTCTAATAATTAATGTGTTATGAAAAAAAGAATAAAAAATGTTGAGACATTCTATGAGTATGATTCAGAGACAGCTCTTCCGTACTTAATAGCCACAGATATCCAGTTAATGGACAGCTTAAAGAATGTGATTTACGGAGCTCACATTCCGTTAGAGCAGAAACGAAACCAACAAGAGAGCTACTCACAGTTCAGTAATGATTTCAAAATTTTGTTGTGCTACAAGAAAAAAAATACTAAACAAAAAATGTAAAAAAAAAATCACCATGAACATGATTAGATACATTATAAAAGAACGATAAAAATATTCACAAGATATGATTATGCATATTTCTATTTTTTTTTCTTGTTTTCCTGCTTCATTTACAGACTTTACTTAATTAATTAATCAATTAATCGTATGTTAGCATTTAAACACTGTTCAGCAATTTCATGTTGTTTTCAGTTCCTTTGAGATACAGCGAACATTAGCTGTAGTTAAGGCAAGAATAAGTAGAGTTGCAAGGGACATCACTGAATAGTGAATTTACATTTTTCTAAGCATTTTCCAAATGCATCAGTAATCATCATGGCAGATAACTTAAAGAAAAAGCAACATTCTTAATACTAAAACTCAAACATCGAAACACTGAGAGTGCAATTATAATTCTATCTGAAACATTAATTAGAATCTACTCTTACTTTTTATCAGGTCCATGTTATTTCACAATTTTAATTAAGTGGTCAAATTTGATTCGAATTGTTTCACACGGAAAGGATTAGGGAGAAAAACAGAATGTTTTATTGTAGTTCAATTCGGTGCCTATTTGTCCAAAAAGTGAAATTTAATTTCTCAGAAACTTTAGGTTTTAATAAGAGCTTCCTGCGCTTAAATTCAATTTTTACTTTCTGATGAGTATACTTTGATCTTTTCATCTTCTTTTTTTCTTTTTCTTTATTCTCGTGGTTCCAGCAATCAATGATACAATTAAAATCGAGGGGGGAAAGGCTGTGGGAGCGATCCATTCTGATTGTGTGCAGGGGAGTTGGCAGAGCAGCTTTGAGGTCGGTGCAGTGAGTAACAGGAAGTGTAACAATGCAAGGCAATGACTTGACGACCAGCGTGAAAAAGGGGTCGGAGCAATTTATCCCGAGGAAGAAAGAGAAATGGGATGACTTCAGCGACATCACGTGCTGGACTCTTAGTGAGTGAATCCGTTTTTGTTGAGTTTCGGAACAAATTAACAAACGATTCTCACTAGAGTTTTATTTTTATTATAGAAGCCCGAAATCATAAAAGACCTAGTTAAATACAACTGGTTAATTAATAATTAACAACTTAACAAATTTGTCAAACAAGTGTACCCAAGTCTTCTCTCTGACTAACTATGATGACATCTGTGTTCTATCGAATAAATTATTTTTACTATCTCATGACTATCGTTAACTATTAACTTTACGATGAGTTTTTTTTTCTGATATGATCGGAGTTTTGTTATTACTGTTTAAAGTCTCTAATGTAGTTCCTAATATTTCTTCATGTTCATCATCATCATCATCATCTCCAATCATTTTCAATTCATTCCAATCCATTTGCAGGTTGGAGAAATTTTACATGTTTTTCGGTTTTTTTTGTCGAAAACTTTCTTTTTCCGATCGAATTCATGAATGAAAATTTGATTCTGATATGTAAGCATTTCTATGTGGTAACTCAGATACATTTTATTTTGTTTGTTTATCTCAGCTAGGTAATTTTTTCTGGTCCATTTCAAAATTCCTCTATCGTTGAAAATAAAAATATCAGCTTAAGATGTCGAAGCCCATTTATGAGCTTATTTTTCATATTTTTTAATGCACATTATTGTTTTCTAAATGTGTGTGTCAACGTTTTATTCATTTCATAAATTCTTTTTAAAAAGATCTAATACGATAAGTAATGTCTTTCCATATGCTAATCGGATTAATTTATCTTAACTTTAGAAATACGATGTTAACTGATATTTTCTAAAATTATCCGAAGGACGTAAAAATAATTTAATAATTATTACTATTAAATATAATGAATAATTTTTATTAATTGTTATTATTGGTGGTATTGTTGTCATAATTTACAGAGTTTTGCTCTAATTTCTAAAAAATGACCCCCACTATATAAGTATTTATAAAATTTGTATCTCACAGTACTTTGTATTTAGAATGGTGAACCCATATACAATAATAGTAATCCTTTGTTATTTATCCTAATAATTTTTAATTAGAAATCTTCAAACTATAAAAGAAAAGAGTTTATTGCGAAAATTAGAAAATGAAAAATAAAACAAACAAGCAATTTAAAACTAATTTCATTCTCTCTCTGAACGCTGTCAGAAAATGTTTGAAATAAGATGTATTATTACGTTTATATTATAAATGATAATAAAATTAAAGATTGCTAATCAGGATCATTACAACGAAAGATTAAATAAAGTGAAAATTGCTTCCTACATTTCTCGCAATGTTTGCAACGTATTTTTCGATGTAAATTGCGAAATTTCCGAAACGGTTATTTTTAATTGAATCTTACAAGAGGTAATTATGCGTTACTTAAAATTCAGAATCTGTATCCTCAGGGAGATGGTGTAACAGTGTTTCTGTAGATTTTTAATCGTGAGAAATTTGCTGAACTGCGTGTAAACTCTTTGGGCATCATAGTTTACAAATGAAGGTATTACGCCTCACTGGCGTTGTGGCTTCCAGTGTAGGGTAATTGTCCAGAATTACTGCACTGTCATGCGAGTGGGACCTTCCTGCTGGCGCCCAGTGACGAGAACAACCTCACCATTGTCGTGACGGAATCATTGTTTAGGTTTTGAAAAGGAAAATTACATGATTATTCTAATGCAAATCATGAATTGCATTTTACGAAACTCTGCTACCACTTCCTTTTACCGAAATTACTCAAAATTCCAAAAAATAGACAGAAAGAAATGCTGAAAAAGTATAAATGACTGTCTTTGAAGGTGATTTCGTGATTCTTTTTTTCACATGAAGCTTTTACTGTATCTAAATGAACTTATAAAAAGTTTCTGTCAAAAGCAGTTCTTCAAATATAACATCCCAAAAAACCATTCACTGGAAGGATAATGGAAATCCTTTGATGGAATGATTGCTTAAACAAAACAAAAGAAAGTGCAATTCTCCTGTCAGTTAATTCTCCACTAATTAGGGATCATTCGGAAATTACATAAAGCGACTTAAAATATTTCTGAAAATCTTCAGTGTAATTTTCAGTAATGAAGTTTAATTTAATTAGCAATTTAATTCAATTTGCGACTTATTACTATTTTGCCAATTTTATTACTTAATCATCAATATTGTATTCTAAATGAGTTTATTTAGACTGAACGATGATAGACGTATGAAAAGAGAACTTAAATTTTGATATCATGACTTAAGTTCGTAGGGATATTTAAGTAAGATCATTTGTTATGAGAGAGTTTTCCCTCTCCGGGAGAAACTGATTCAATATTTCGGCACGGTTCCTTAAGCCTTCGTCAGGAGATAATTGATTATTACTTGAATTCCGTGCACTGTTGAATTATCAATGTTTTGGAGAAGATGGTTTTAGTGCGTTCACAGTGTTACAAAGAAATAGCCTTCGAAAGTTCTTATTTTAGGATTTCAGTTATACTTAAAATATACATAATAAACAGAATTATTATTGTTTCTAATGCAACAATGTTTACTTGTTGAATACTTGCTGCATAGTTTCTTTTTCCTGCTTTTCTTTGATGTAATTATGTATAGCAATACTTCATAATTTTCAACATTGTTTTGCTACAATCAGAATAATTTCTACAAAGATGCGAAACATCTGTTGAGATATTTGAAAAAGATTTGATTCCACAACTGAACTTTAACTTAATAGTAACTTTTTTATGTTTAGTAGTTTAATAAAATTAATGAATTCACTTGTTAAAACATAAACATACTCACATTGAAATACTTTTAAGATGATTATATACTCTTCGAATCCTATTAATAATTATTTATGATAAATTCATGTGAATTAACTAAATAGAAAAAAAAAACCAAGGCCTACACATAAGTAATCTTCCAAGCCATCGAGTTTATAATTAGAGGGAACTTGGAACGGCCGTATCGTCATCATTGGGGCTCATCAGCCTGATCCAGCCTCGATGATAAATCCAGAAAGGCGTAAAAGGATGTCCTTAGATCACCTTCGCTCCCGAAAGTGAGCGCCAAACAAAATAAACAACAAGAAAAAACAAGCGTATCAAGTGCAGTTTTTTATTTCTTAAATGATTTCTCTGCACGTTAAATTTCCTTTCATAATATAAATTAACATTTATTTTTATTTTTCTCCGGATATCTAAAAAAAATGCTTGAATTGACTAACATCGATCTAAATATTATATCCATAAATTATTTCTTGTCTGTTGTATTACAGTAAATCTGACTTCAGCGTTCGTAAACCAACGTAAAACTTTCTTAGAACATCTGACATCTTTTGGTTATTTTTAATTATCTTTCAGTTAAGGGAAAAAGATAAAAAAAAGTTAGTAAAGCTTGATAAGTGGTGGGAGGTGAGGCTGGTCGACGATTTCCCTCCTTAAATTTTCGACGATTTACGATCGGAAGGAATTCAAGGAGAAAAATTCCCTCAGCTTCAAGGGCCTCGAACTGACAACATGGCCGCCGGTCCCTCGAGGCCCGCGACCTCTGGCGGCCTGGATTCCGAATGAATGGAAGCAGCGCTACGAATGGAGAAAAAGGTGAAATCAATTCAATTTCCGCAAAGTTTCCAGTCTCTTTGGTGATGGTTCTGACACCTTAAGTCCTCGGCTGAAGACTGACTCTGGGGAGAACTGGAAATTTGAACCGAATTTCGTCGGGGTCAGAAGTCGCCTCTAACTTCCCATAGTGCGAAATACGGAAGAAAGGGAGACCGGGTGGAGGGCGGGAACAAGTCTCGTCTCTTCTCCTTCACTTCGACAACTCCCTCCCCCATCCCATCTCCGCCTTCTCTCTTCCATTTATCTTAATGGCAGAGCTCGGCGAATTTAGAATCACGGTCGTCGTAGACTTCGCTAAATGAAATCCGGAGACTTCCTATGTCTTTGAAAACGAAAAAGAAGTTGGCAGAGAGGAGTGACTCGGTATTTCCTGTGGTTTGGGGGTGTATTGGCCTCACTTCCCCTTTTCAAAATGGAATAAAGTAGTTTTCTGAATTTAATTTTCGATATCTGTCTACAATATATATTGTTTTTCTAATAACTATTTAATAAAAAAAATGCATAAATTATGAAAGGATTCAATTCTCTGTAGTGTCTACGATTGATAGTAATGATAGGAAATTTTGAAATCAGAAATTGAATTGTAAATCGAAATAATTTTCCTAATATTCTAATAATAATAACATAGTAATGGACCCTTGGTAATAAGCGTCCATAATAAAACAATTAAAATGTGAATAATAATTCAAATATTTCTCAATAATAATAATTGTGTAGTCCATTTTGCTAAATGGTATGCCATACACACGTTCCTTATTATACAAACACGTTTTATAAGAAGAGAATTGAGTCATTTTCGTGTATTCATTTATATCGTTAAAATAAAGGTATTAATCCCTTTACCTCTTACAGAATTCTTCGTATGTTACAGATTAATTTATATATAATTTCGATCTTTGCACAATTTATTTTTGTTCTAGTTACCTATATTTTGTAGTTTGCAAGAAGTTGTTTTAACTTCTGGAATAAGACGTTAATTGTCTGAATGTTTGTTTCTAAGTTATTTTTTAGGGGGGAGATTTGAAAATAAAATATTTAATTTTTAAAATTGAAAATATCATGAGGCAGGAATACTCTACAAAAACCTGGGACCTTACCTGATAATAAATTGTAAATGATAATAATTGTAAATTATTAATTAAAAATCTCCGTTTCATTAAATATTATTGCCGTTACTTTTCATCAGAAATTAAAATAATTGAACAAAGAAAGAAAAGAATATTTTAACAAAATAAAGAAATCCCACCCAAAACACTTCGTGTAAAATAAGTTGCCAAGACTCACATGCTCATAATGCTTTCACTGTTAAAAAGATATGAGATCTCATGTAGAGCCAAGCCCCTAACTCTACGAAGCCTAACTCTAAAAACCCTATATCTTGGTCAAAAAGTATGCCTTGGCCGTTTCGTGGCTGTCACACAAACAATCCCATGGAGTTATGTAAAGGATATGGAGTATGCCAAGGCATACTTTTTGACCAAGATAGTAGGGTTTTTAGAGTTAGGCATGTATAGTGAGGGGCTTGGCACTATACGAAATCTGATAACTTTTTAACAGTGAAAGCGTTAGAAGCATCTTGGCAACGTATTTTACATGAAATGTTTTGGGTGAGATGAAATAGTTCCATGAAACGGCCAAGCCATACTTTTTGACCAAGATGTAGGGTTTTTAGAGTTAGGGCTTGTAAAGTTAGGCCTCGTAGAGTTAGGGGCTTGGCTCTACATGAGATCTCATATCTTTTTAACAGTGAAAGCATTATGAGCATGTGAGTCTTGGCAACTTATTTTACACGAAGTGTTTTGGGTGGGATTTCATTTCTTTTTGTAGGATGAGATCTGATAACTTTTTAACAGTGAAAGCGTTATGAGCATGCGAATCTTGGTAACCCCTTATTTTACATGAAATGTTTTGGGTGGGATTTCATTTCTTTTTGTAAGATGAGATCTGATAACTTTTTAACAGTGAAAGCGTTATGAGCATGTGAGTCTTGGCAACTTATTTTACATGAAATGTTTTGGGTGGGATTATCTATTACAACTAAATTTAGTTTTAAGATTATTTAGAAGATCGATTTTTTTTTCAATACCCTACTTTTCTGTTTTTCTATTGGTCAACTTGTATATACAAGCTGTTTGCACTTTTGTAAGAAATCACATTATTACACAGCATTATTTAGGCCGAAGCATTGAGGGTACGACGTATTTCAGATCTCAATAAAATCCAAAGTATAAAAGCTAGATAAATGAAACTTAGCGTATTTCATTAGTATGGTAACTGCATCTTATCCTGAAAATTTGAGCTCTCTAGTTTTATCCAGGCCGAAGCTATGAGGGTTCGATAATAAATAACCAGACCCCCCCTTTATGAGGGGTTGGAATGTGAAAGTTACGGATTTCTTATTTTTGTTGTTGTTTGTGTGCTAATCCTAACCTGCATACCAAATTTCAGCTTTCTAGGACTTCAGGAAGTACCCTAGAGGTTTTGATGATCATGAGTCAGTGAGTCAGTGAGTCAGTCAGTGACGGAATCGACGTATTTTAGGTATTAATAAAATCCAAAGTATAAAAGCTAGATAAATGAAACTTAGCGTATTTCATTAGTCTGGTAACTGCATCATATCCTGAAAATTTGAGCTCTCTAGTATTATCTAGGCCGAAGCTATGAGGGTTCGAAAATACGACGAAACACTTCCAGAAAAGGTACGTAGTGCCCTTCCTGCCTTCGGCTCGTCTTGGCGGGGGCACTGCCGTGCCCCCAGATTTAGAACACCTTATTATTGGAAAGGACAATTTAACTTTTGAGCGTCTGAATTGGATGTAAACAAGTGCTTGTCGTTATTGAGTGGGCGGTTTGCTTATTAGATGAACACAGGAAGAACAGTTTACTTTCCATTAAGTAATATAATTATGTTTTTCTATAGTTTATACGCTTCGGGAAATATTTAAAACAAGGACACCTTTAAAATAAAAGAAGGCTTTTCTTATTATTACTATTGTTAAGACATTAATTTTCTTTCGAAGTTTTATGAGACCTATAAAACCTATGAGACCTATGTACAATTTTTAATTCTCTAAATATTGTTAATTTGTTTTTAAGAAATAAATTATCTATCGCAATCACTTTTAATTCAGAAAACCAAGCTTTTGATTAATATTAGGTAATATTTAGCAGCTGATAATTAGGAACTGTCTTTCTCATTGAAGTTACAGACAATATGGACCAACTGCATAAAATACTGAATCTTACCTGATTCTGGTAATAAAATATCATCTTCAGCTTGACTCTACATTTCTTTGAATCTAAAGAATAAACAAACCAATTTTTCTAAGTTTATTCGCCTTATTTTGGGTAAAATATTCATCTCAAATTATCACGTTACGGAAATAACAGAAAGGACTCTTTTTTTATCTCTTTTTTTTCATTGAAGCCGATGTTTAAACACTTTGCGTGTTGCTGTTAAAATAAAGGTATGGGAAGAAGCACACATGTTACAGGACAAGAAAAATTTTATAGGAACAGAAGGAATAGTCATTAGATCTGATGACGGCTGCAGTGATGGGCACGAAAGGTCCCGTCACCATAACACTTCCATATGGCTCATTTCTCAGACAATTTATCCATCCACTATTAAATACATGGAATTAAAAAAAAAAATCACTTTATCTGAGAAGAAGTTCGATTTATTAATAGCCCAACTATAAAAATAAAAGTAGCTTTGGCTCTTTTGTGACAAGATGAGATTCTTGTATTTCTTTTTTGGTTTGTTCTTTTAAAAAAAGAATTCTTGTAGAAAAAAGATATATTACAGTTTTACCAGTTAACCAGTTACCATTTAACCAGTTATCAGTCAACAGTAATAGCATTGTATATTATTGTTTGAAATTCAGTGGTTTTTAACTAGTGATGCTAACATATAGTTAATCTGCAAGAAGATACAGAGCAGAGTTACTACGATTGCATTACTGTAATAATAATAATAATAATAATATTATAAAAATTCTTCATAACCACACGTTATCCTTTGAAAATCCTTTAATCGTGATATTTCGCAATCTTTAATCAAGATTG
>JAFIDM010001028.1:24717762-24736408 GCA_023159025.1 Thereuonema tuberculata | reverse complement strand
ATTTTCAATGATTTGAATTGTAAAGGTTCAATTAGAATTTTGAAAGCTGAAGCACAGATAAAGTTAAAATAAAAATTATTAACATCAGGGTTTTAAGAAACTTATTAATAAAATTTAAGTTTAATTTAAGAAAAGGAAATATGTTGCTTTGATTTCTTTTACATTCTTTTACATTCTCATAAACATTGCTCTGTCGGTTTGAAAAAAGATGAAATCTATTCAAAATTAAAATAGCACTCTTAGTATCAAAATTTTACAATAGGTGGCTGAACAGACTCGTACTGCTTCATTAAAACTACAGTTAACATTTTTATTCAAAATAAAATGTTAGGTTTCTGTTTATTCACATTATTTGAGTGTGACAAGCTACTGCTATTGGTCCACTATTTGATCTGTAGACAAAAATAATTGTAGGATTTTCTATGTTACGAAATTGTTACGATGAAACAATTTCCCTTTAATATTATTTATACTTTGATGTGCATGTGCTAAGGCATTTCACTGGCCTTATTTTACTATTCCTTTATTTAAAATTATTTATATTCAAAATAAGCTGTCTATTTAGATGATAGAATTAGGGTTATTTTAGGATACCATAAAACGAATCAGAAAATGCAGTTTTCATAAAGGAAAGTATAAATTATATTGATTTACAATAACTATTAACATCTAACTTTCCTTAAATTACAAAAACAAATTATTCAGTGTAAAAAGTAAACTTTTTAAATACTATTCCTGTTTTCGGCACTTTGTAATAAGAATAGAATCTTATTCTGAATTTTTTGTTACAATGAGCATTCTTAGCTCAGCATTTCTCAAATTAAGTAACTAACTTACGGAAATAATAATAAAATAAAACTTCCTAAATAAATACAAAGAGTTAATATTAATGGTATTTACTCGTTATATTTGTCGACAACCGTTTGAACTCGAAGCTCATCTTTTTCATAAAAGAAAATCAATAAGTCTGTATTTCGAACTTCGCAAATTGGTGTATGATCCAGATTTCCCCCCTCCCTTTAATTCTGGAAAGGAAATTAAATGATAAATATCGTGGTCTGGGCAAAATCCGTTTTCCAGAGCACAGTAGATCACTTCAGATCTGCCATCATTTTCAAATTACAATCGGTTATTACATTAGAAATATCCAGAAGAAAAAATTTATGGTTCCTTATTGCAAGCCTTCTACTGTTTTGTTCAAACCCTTTTGTTGCCATGAGGACGTTTCAAAACAACAACCACAGTTTTCCGAAAATTTTCCAGAGGTCGTCTGAAAACGATGTTTCTAAAATCTAATCGGGTTTATTTAGTGAACGTTGCTGAAGGCCCTTGAGGTCCTTGACTTCTTATTTGCACAACTGCTGGATAGCGGAAATTTCCAAATAAACTCAGGAATAAAGTTAATCAATTTGAGCACATTCTCAAAATAAAGAGACGTTTATTTGAATCTTTTGGTAACCTAGATTTTAGATGTATTTTGACTTCAATCAATTTGAAAGCACTTTCATTAATGCATTATTTGAATGAAATATTTTTTAATAAACCAAAAATCAATCATTGCACAGATTTACACCATATTTTTAGAAAGAAAGAAAAAAGGAAAAAGAATATGTTCACGTCACTTGTTATTAATGCTGCTGTGGGGGGACTGTTTTCTGCTCATTAGCCCGCATCAGTCAAGATATTACAAGAGCATTTCAGTGGGCGTAAGAGCATTTCACTCTTACTTCAGGAATGATACCACAAGAAATGAAATAACAAGAAAATATAACAAATTTTTGACAAATTCTTGCTTGGCATAAACTAGACAACCATTTGATCACAATAAAGTGAATTTCGTCTAATAAATCAGTCATGAAAAGAAAAAAAAGATTACAACTGCATATGTTGAGTTGATGTACCGGGTGACAAAATCAAAATGCCATGGCCTACATAGTGTTCACACCAAATATGGTGAGTTTGGCTCAATAGTTTTTTGGTATTGGGCTCTAAACACCACCTCTTTAATTATGGCCACCCATATTATAAATCTTTCAATATGGTACAAACTTTCAATGTAGTTAAAGCGCATTATGTCTACAAAATTATTACTAAGCAAAATTGCCACGCATAAACCAAAATTTACTTAGTTCCTCACAATATGACTTACCGTTTTAAATGTAAGATTAGAAATATTTTAGTTCCTTTATATTTACGCGAATTTTTGAGGCTAAATGGTTGAAATATCTCTTAACACGAGAAATATCCATACAATCCAATATGAATTATTCGTAAACCAGTCAGAAAATTAGGAAATTTTCTATAGCATCGAAGTTATATATTCTTGTCCTGAATAGTTCTCAAAGAGTCATTAGTAACTTGCATCAGCTACGGTCACGTGCGAACGCTGTCCAAGGAAAGCTGCTAAACAACCTTTTAGGTTATTCGATATTCGAAGACTGGAACAGTTCTGTGGAACTATTAGTCACATAACATAATGGTCATACCTGATGGTCGAGTTTGAGCTTGTAAAAGTTTCCGGAAAAAATTCATTAAGGCATTGAAGAATCTAAACAGTGAAGTTAAAATAAGAATAGGACATGGTATACTCTGCCTTTGAAACATTAATCAAGTCCTTAGTGTCTTATAAGATAAGATACGACATTTTTTGACATGCTGTGATAACCATATTCTGTCAAATTAACACGTAGAAGTAGATAAATATCATTTTATTTTACATAGAGCAATGTGCATTATCACAGTAAATTCACATTGTAAGCACCTGATTTGAAGAATTAAAAAAACAATTAATTTTCAAAATTAATCCCAGTCTTGTAGTCGATTAGAAGATTATTATCAGTACGGCCAAAGATGAACCTCCCAGAATGCAACGCAGATTTTCCTCTCCCGGCCTGTCGGTCACATTCAAATGTAAGAGAAAATGGCGGTCGTGATTCACATTCAACATTTCGACGAGGAAAAGGTCTCAAAAATCAAGTAGCGAAATTATTCTTAACGTTGCTCGTCGATTTCAAGAAGATGTATGTGAGATTTTTGATATTTCCTAGTTTTGATAATTGAGATTGATATTTTCTGCGGAGCTTACGGCATTGATACTGGAGAAATTAGTCAATGATAATGTGTTTGCGGGTCCAACTTTCGCCGCGACGATAATAAACTAATTTCTTTCAGAAACATCCATTGGTGTTAATATTATCAGTGTCTCAATATTTATGGAGGATCTGTTTAAAGCTTAGCCTTAACTCTTAAGAAATGTTTCGAACCATTATTAATATTATTATTATTATTGTAAGTAGATCGTTGGGCGCTTACATGAAGTAACATTAATATAAATTTTACTTAACTTACTGTTTAAAATCAAGTGTAGGTAATTATAATAAATAGAAAACACAACATCTTCATCTTTTCAAAACATTGCTATATTTCGCAGACATAATTTATCTGCTTCTTCGGACTTAGAATATTCTTCATTAATGAAGGTTAATGAAGAATATTCTAAGCCCGAAGAAGCAGATAAAATATATCTGGGAAATATAGCAATGTTTTGAAAAGATGAAGATGTTGTGTTTTCTATTTATTATAATTATCATTTCTGGAGTCATGTTTAAACAAAGTGTAGGTAATGTTACTAAACTCTTGAAATATGAAATGCACGCATCTAAGAACATTTTGCTTGAGTTATCGTGTATATTTGCTTTATACTCAAAGTTTATAGATTGATATTTAAGATTGGAAGGGTATTGATAAAAAATTGTGCTAATTTAGTACTGGTTTAAAAAAATATTTGTACTTACAATCATTGATATTAATAGCTAGTCTTGAAAACATGTCTAACAACAGAACAATTATCAACAATAATAAAATAAGTACTTTTTTTTAAAGAATATTTTCAAGCTTAATATCATCTATCTATGTTTCTCATCAACATTATTTAATGGTTCTTTCAACCTGATTTTCCTTTGTATTTTAAGTTCGGAAATTTTTAAGGTCTTTTTATTATTATTTTTCGCTGCCTCTAGTAGGGGATCAGTGTCATTGACTTTGCTAAAAATATCACCAAAGTTTTTCGAGTGGGGAGCGAGTCAGAATGTAATCTAACTCCGCGAAGTCGCGTAACTGGTGTTTATCGAACAATAAATTACATACAGCGAAAGGCTTAGTTTGCCAGCTAAATGATAGGATATCTGACCTCTGTGGCCCCATCTTGATGCATTTGACTCGGTGGTTTAAATAGCGTTGGGCTGGGATTTTTTCCCCCTCCTTCGCTTCCAAGTAAAGTACGTTCCGTCGCCATCATTTCCATAATAACACAACTGTGTGCATTTGCCTGAAGCTCTCATATTTTGGGGAGAAATTGAAAACGGTGGTCTGTGTAACTATATGCTTTTTTTTGGCTCGATTATCCAAGGAAAAGAAGACTTCTATTTCAGAAGACGTTTTGCGTTAAAAGACAGTCGAAATCTTATTCTGAATTAGATAACGCGAACGAACTCAATTTTAAATTTTGTGACTTTTTTGCTCTCAATTTTTTTTCCAGTGTTTTATGGTTCTGCAAAAGTTACCGCAAAACAGAAGAACTGACTACATTCACTATTTCAGCTAAACACTGAAATTCTTAAAATATTTCTCCATTAAAGTTATTTTATAAGGATAAATTTTAGAATCTTATAAATAAATATTAGAAATATTTTGCTATTAAATATAATTTATTTTAGTTGTAACTTTTTTTGAAACCTTAAAGATGATCAAATGTAATCTGCTGTGTTGGTTGATCGAGACATCATTTTTCAAGTGTTTGAAGGAATTCGTGCTATCACTTGAAAGAGTAGCTTGTTAAACTTCTGATAACAGTGAAAGCAATTACTATGACATCAGTGAGTTTCTCGCAAAGATTATACTGTACAAGTACTTTGTTGTTCCTTCTGATCTTAACAGAGTAGCTACCGAGCCGTAATCTTGAGGCATCTAGAACAGATCTCCTGATTTCTCCTAAGTTACACATTGTCAATTTGTTATGTCTCTCTTTTGTTGGTTGGCTTTCACTCTAACAATGACTATTCCAAATTTGGATTTTGTCTATAGTTTCTTAAAATAAATACAACGATTGGGTACTACAGAACGACAATGTTTGTTTCATTTGAAACGATAGAGCAATCGAATTTAGTTTAATCATTCTGGTAACAAAGAAATGCTGTACATCCTTAATAGTAGAACAGTTCGTTTAAAGCTATTCTTATATATCTAAGTATGTAAATAAAGTTCTTTCGCAATTTCTAACTATTCTTGTTTTGTTGATCTACGCTTACCTTTTGATAACAGTAAATATCAAACTCAATTAAATCAATTAAATCAATTAAACTCAATATAGTCTTCCAGTAATTTTTCAGAAAATTAAGGAAACTTAAGTGATTGGTTAATAAAAAAAACCGGACATTTACAGTAATGTAACCAATCTCTTCGTCTGAGTTATCGAATTTAGAAAAGTTCAAAGGTAATTGATAGCAAAAGAAATGGATGGCGACTTATTTCGTGGGATTTATTTTCAACTGAGTACTCGTCATAAAAATATTTTTGTTAAATGCCATTCAAACATTTCAAGTTGAGAGGACTAGTAGTTTTTAATTATTATATGAAATATTACTCTTTGAATTCTATTCTGTTTAAGTTATAAAATTATTCTTATAAAAAAACACATGCAGTACAAGCACATGATGGTACAGTAATCGAGAAATTTCAAGACTTTTTGTCCTTCGCACATTTAGTGAATGAAAGTCTATGTTAAATGTGTGTTTTATGTGTGCTTTGTGTCTGATTATTTCAACAAAGAATATGTCTGAATACTATTCAACATAATATGTGTGTAGGCAGAACTTTTATCCCGTTAACTATTCAACATAGTTTGTTGATTCTTTACTGTCGTACTTGCAGTACGATGATAGATTCTGAAGTTTATGGTTTACTTTTTTGCCTAGGAGCAAAAGTTCTTCTGGAACTTTTATATAGCATGTACCTTTATAGTCATAGATAGAATAAAATCGCATTGCAGACTTTCAATTTCTAAACAAACAAAAATATAAATAACTTGACTGAAAAGTTATTTTAAAAAAAAAGCAGAACAATAACTGCAAACGCAAGGCAAATGCAAATGTTTTATTCAGTTCTTCCTATTAGACAAGAAGACAAGTTCTTCCTTTCTTATTCTACATTGAGTTGAAAAAGAAAACGAGGAGGATAGAAAAAGGATTAGAAAGGATGATGGAAACGTTGTTTTTACTTTCTCTGTCGCGATTACATCTTTTCTTTTGTGACTGTGCAAATGAAGAGTTTTGTCTTCCATACTTGAGAGTTTCTGTTGAACAAAGACTGCTGTTGTAGCCTTTTCAGGGTTTGTTTGTTGTTACGTCTTTTGTAGTTGAAGGAGGAGATCGAAGAACAAAAAAGATTCATTTTTTGTCGACTCGTAAAAGATGGCAGCCCATTGTATTTCGATTTGCGTTCTGTTTTCTGAGAGTTTGGGTGGAGATTGAGGAAAAAGTTTTTGAATCCAGAAAGAGGAGAAAGGGGAGTTCATTAAGTCAACATTGTAATCAGATCCAGAGCAAGAGGAGTCCCCTGCAGGGATGGATTCATTCGGCATCAAGATGGGAACTGCTCGGCTACCCTTGCCCCTCTCTTCATCTCCCCGGGTCAATCACTTAGCTGCCGAATCGAATTCTAAGAATCCCTGTTTTCCAACTGAAACATCTACAAGAAATTCGTCTTCGTTGCATTCTCCACCCCCTCACCCCTTTCTCCAAAGAAAAGAAGGAAAAGAATTTACATGACTAAAAGGGGAAGAAGAAGAAGAAAAAAGTTTCTCTTTTGGTTTGAATACGGGTTTACCTTTAGCAGAAGATAAAGTAGAGAAAAAAAAAGAGAAATCTCTTTGAGATCTTGCATCTATTTTCTATAGAGTGCATTTTCCCTGTTTCTTGATTCTGTCTGAAAGATCTTTGCAAAAAAAAAATAGCAGCGAATAAAAGGAACGCTCTGAGAAAAAGAATATGACTTGTGTAACGATTTTGCTAGAGATCAAATCGAATTCTTAAAGACGAAGCTCTTGGCATAATTGATAACGAAAGATATGTTTTCGGCGGTGCCGAATAATTTGCTATTTAAGACAGCAACTGTCGTTACACAATGTACGAAAATCCCTCTATCTTTTGCAGTTATTATCTCATTTTTGTTGATGGTATCGTGTCTTTGCTTCCCGCAGTGTTCTTGTAACTTTTCAAAGTATAAACAAAGTACAGTGCGACTAATAACTCACGCATAATAGGGAAATAGGATGAGAATTCACAAATTACTCCCTTTCAAGTAACCAACATTATGAATGTTTTTAGTAAAGCTAAATTGGAAATCAGTAATTAGTCGTTACAACAGGATAGGTTTCACTAACTGAAGTAGTTACTTTAAAAGTAGTTACTCATTCATTTGAATAATTAATTTCAAAAATGTTAATACATCTTGTGAAAAGTTAATGATTGGATACAAGATAAAATCATGTTGTATTGCTAAAGGCAGTCTTTTAACACATGTTATATTGCTGTTTCGATAATTACCGTTGACAAAATTAATTATTAATGACATAATGATTAAAAATTACTGAAATTATAAATGTCTTTTGACATCACCTCAAAGCCCAAATACTTTTGTAAAAAAGAATAAGCTTTTTTACAAAATGATCATTAACCCCAAGGCTAAAAATTCTAAGAAAGAAAACATTTGGAATTCATTAAAATTTTATATAAATAAAATAAAATAAAATAAAATAAAATAGAATAAAATAAAATAAAATAAAATAAACAAAATAATTATTAACTCATCCAATAGTTATTTTGTTTATTATTTCTTCTATAATTTATCTAATATTCAACCATATGCAAAAGTAAAACGAGGAAATGCTAGAATACTGAGAAAAGGAGAATAGAAAAGATTATTCTGCCAAAAAATGCTTTTATTGTTAAGTTGTAATAATAATAATAATAGTTATGGTTAAGACTAGAATGACTTTATCCTATCGATATTCGGCCAAACCTTGCAAAGGCCTTCCTCGGACGAATAATGATCAGTATATTTCTAAATTCGCGATTTTGAGGTATCTATGAATAAATTTACTTTTAAAAATATGATTGAATGGCAGAAGTCAAGTTCTTCAAGTTATTCCAGGCTTTTTTTTCTTTTCCTTTTTGATGTCACTTATAAAATTGGAGAATAACTTAATGAATCAGGATACCAGTTTCTCTCGATTTCCCAGAATGACTTCATTTATAAGGACAGAAAGCTGAAACAATTTTTGTGTTTAGGGAAGTGTAAGGAGTGCAAATTGGTTGCCGAACGCTCCATTGACTTCATTGTTGAAAGCCTTCATTATCAGAATTCCCACAGAGTAGAAACGTCGATCAGCGTCCGAAAATGCATCCTCCGAGGAAGGGCAGGGGGTTAGAGGCACAATATAGGTGGGAGAAGGAGGGAGAAAAGGGGAAACAGGAGGAAGCGAACACGGAATATTCGTAATTCCCTCTGAAAGCGAATCTTTCGACCTAGATTAAACTGGAGAGTGCGTTTCTCTTACGGCGACGGATTGAAGTAGGTAGCAGTGAAATTGTGCGGAGTAAATGGTTGTGTCGCGAGATCCATATTACACAAGGAATTCGTCAGTTTCGAAACAAATAAATAATAGAAACGAAAGCCCACCGGGAAGACGTGATTCGCTGCTCATAGGGTGGGGAGTCGAGTTTCCCATCATTTCTCGTGAATTTAAACTTCAATATCTCGAGCTTTCATTTTAGATCTTAGGAAACGGAAATGTGACTGCTTTTCTCGGGATTTGCATTTTGTTTTTGGGATAAACTGCTTTTGTATAAATTCATTTTACAGGAAAAAAAAACAACCTTTTTTTTTTGGGTGAAGGTTTTGTTTTCTAAAACAGTCTTATAATCATACATGAAGCGTATTTTGATTGGTCGAGAAAAGACATTATTGAATTTTTCTTTTTTGTCCAAAAAACATAATCACAGAAAAGACCATTATTTTTAATAAAATAACTTAAGCAACCAAAACATAATAAAAGATTTTACAGTTTGTATTAATATATGAAGAACATGAACAATAATCTGATCACAATAACGATCACAATAATAATAACTGTATGTATATGAGTGTGTTAAAAACTCCTTTAAAAAAGCAAAAACAAATTCAAGGTAAAAGAAAGCGTTGTGCAACATCTTAATACACTTTTTATTAGAAATAATCTTTCACTTCCAAATAGAACTACAGTCGCATTATGTGTATAAAATACACTTATATTATTTAATTGTAATTATTTAATTTAATGATAATTCCCATCATCATTAAAATTATAGGAAATAAAGACATTTTTTACGGCGGTAACCATGGTTTCGTTCGTAGCAGAAGACTTTGGACAAGAGAAAATTGACTGTATTGAATAGAGCGTTAAACTGCGGGTTAAGTCTTTGCATAGCTCAGGTTGTTGTTACTGAAATCACGTCTTAGCCAAAGGGCGATTTTGTTCGGAATTTAATACTGCATTCGATTCAATAAAGTGCGGCACCTCTACTGAAATTTCTTTAAATCATAAATTTTGAATTCTTCAAATATAATTCCTAGTAGAAGACATTAATTCTTAACTGCTTCTTGAAGTTCATGCTGCACGATGGTATGATTAATAATTGAGGCCTTTGCTGCTACGAAAGTGAAGTTCAGTTTAGTTATATTGGAATATGCATCATAAGTTATGAATATGTATAATAGTATCTGTTTAAGTAAATATCGTGGAGAATATCTAAATATAAATGAACGCTTTTCTACTTGTAATAAAGTGTTCTGACTAAATAATTTTGTAAATCAGAAAATTAAATGATACAGGAAACTCGACTTTATAGCACACTCCAATCCACGTATAAAGTAAAGTGCAATGACAATTTGATGGCTCGATAAGATCTAGACGAAAGATTATTGATGATAGTTACAATTTTGGATGTGCCATTCAGTGATTAGAGTGCCTAGTGAAACACATGAATATTATTATAAATGTAAGAGTTTAAATAAGTCTGCATTATTCAACCGTTAAGTGAGCACGGGACATCAACCATTTTCTCGAGGGGTGAGGGTAGTGGGGAGAAGTGGAAACAGAATATCACTATTCATCGAAGAATCTTTCCTCATAGCAAATACACCCTCTGTTAGCAATGGATTTTCCAATATGTGACTCGTTACGTAGTGAACCAAAGGAAATTTTAAATCATTCTGAACTGATGAAGGCTAATATCCGTAACGTGTTCGTATTTTGTAATCAGAAGCATTAAAATGATACTGTTTTAATAAAGAGTTTTTTCCAACTGTCTTTCTATTCGTTATTTATTGATATTTTTTACACAGCTTATTCGATATATACAATAGTTACAATATTTTTTTTAAGAATTAAGTCTCGAGTATCCAAGAGGCGAAATAGATCAAAAAAGAATTGTAATGAAATTTCATCGTCATTGGTTGCTGTCACTGATGAAACTCTGATAAAATTTGTATTATTTAGAATTCTGACTAAACTTAATTATGATATTTTGAACTCATTTTACTCAATAACGTTTAGTGTTGTTACGCGTATGAAGGTGTCCACAACATTAGTTTTGATGTTATTTTTGTAATACATGTTATTTTTTACTGTACAATCTAACGTGATTATTCGTTTCCTATTTCCGGACCCTACCGTTTATACTCAATTCTAGTTACACTAAATTAACAGTTGAAAAATAGAATAATCTTGGATTTGAAATGAAAGGATTGTGTTTCTTGTTTTTGGTTCAAAGAGTTGCATCTGATTAAGAAGTCGACACAAGTTTCATTGAAGTAAAATGATGGGTGAGAGAGAAGCTTTTCTCAATTCAATTGCTCTACAAACAGTGATTCTCCTAAGAGGAATCAAATAAGGAATTAATTCTATTTAGTTAAGCTATTTGGAAGGAAGTGAACCTTATTAATTCCATTCAAACATTCAACATCAATTAATCACGATTTGCCATTTCTTTTGAAAAGATTAAAGAAAAAAAATAGGAAGGTTTTCAAAAGAATTTGTTCGAAACTTTTGAGCAGATATAGAATAAAAAAGAAAAAAGTGCTTCAGACTCCATTAAACAAAATTAGGAAAGTTTTTAGATAATTAAACTTCAAACGTACTTTATTAAACAGTTCTTACACGTATTAAATGGTATTGTGGCTGAAATTGAATTGCACATCCTCGATTGTTGTACGACCTTCTGTTGATTTTCAATATAATGGTTGTTGAAGCACTTGTTTTTGGATTTTGAAATACCAAGTTTGTTGATTTCTGGACAACAGAGAGTTAGTTCTTGAAACATCTTGATGTTGAAGTATTTGTTGATTGTAAAATGTCAAGTTTTCTTGTAGCTGCTTTTGTCGCCCAAACTCGTTTATAATTAACAACATGAACAGTTTCATTAGGTTTAAATTTAAAGAAAAAGTTGCCTAAAAAAATAATTTAATAAATTATGGTATTCTGTAAAAAATTCCACATGTTATAATTTGAAATGTAATATCATACTTGTTTAAGACATAGCTATATACGTTTCTTGTTGCAATAATAGTTAAAGCGTTACTTCAAGCCCATAGTGAGCCTTTTGTTTCATTTTAGATAATAAAGATTTAAATTTCGTCATTTTTTTCTCTTTTGTTTTATTTACTGCTTCATCAATTTCAAATTCCGTTACATTCAGCTTTTCTGTGAATTGATCATGTATTAGTATTATAAATTTTGACTTATAATAATAATCAGCTAATAACAATTAAGTCAACAAAAAGTCAATGAAAATTTCATGAATCCAAATTGACAAATGAATTACAAATGATGTTTACAATCAACTGAAATAAAAATCCTAAATTTGTACATATTTCTGAATTCCATCTTACAAAAAAGACTACCAGCTCAAACGTTCATAACCCTACAATCCATTCCTGAGGATTACAGGAATTGAATAAAACATTGATAATGATATTTAAATTGACTTAATGATATTTAAAAAAGAAACAGTTGAAAAATTGTGATAAATTATTTTAGACAAAGTAATCAGAAGATCAATTTAGAAGTAAATTTCAAAACGAGTCATCTTGAAAACACCTTGTGTTTTTCCGTAAACATTTGCAGATTTCCGCTAATCTCATAAAAAAGTAAATACACATCCTGCAGCGTATATTATTATTAATACATTATCTTTGGTGTTAAGTTAGTAAAAATTTATATTTGCTTATATTAAGAGTAATAGATAGTTAAACAAGGACGCGCGAATTATCTACACAAGTGTTATTTACTATTAGTAAACCATAGAAAATAGCCAAACTACAATATTCAAACCAAATTTGCTATTTCCATACTTTTGTTGAACCGTTTGGTGTGTCTGTGTACAATAACTAAATACATATTTTAATTTACAACGTATATTTGATAATATATAACTAACAAAAGATACCGTAATTATATTAATTTGATTGCAATTTGATATACGAAATTTACAGCAATTCGTTAAACTAAAGAAACTATTTCTGCCAGAAATTGTCGAAATCTCTTTTATTAATTGAAATCATGGATGTTTTTTGAATTTGAGAAGAAAGAAAAACGAAACACAAGGGTGTGAGTTCCATTCACTTGAATTCCAGAGAAATTAACATTCCAAAACCTGGTCTTTATTAACTTTTTAATTGACAAAACATAAGACGCATGAGGAAAGATCACGCTTGAGGTTGCCGACATTATTTCCCGCAGTGCTTTTAATGTACTTAAATTTTTAAGACAAAACGTAAATTTTCATTAGATTTTAATTTCCACTTTATTTGATTATGAATATTTATTGCTTAGAAATAAGTGATAAAATCTAAAATATTAGCTGTAAGCTTACAATTATTTAGAACTATATTTTCTGCTACAATAGTTATTACCAATTCGGATTACTTTTAACGATAGAAACATTGCGCATTACACAGACTAAGATACAGTCTCCATACAGAAAAATAGCTATTTTATTAGGCACAATGTTAGGCAAGCATTTACGGATACTTTCTTACCATGCATAGATACCATATACAAAGATGATCAACAATACATTTTTCGAATAGTCAGCTTTTGGATTTTCGTCTGGTTTGCTATGGCGTTCAAGTAAATATCAGTAAAAATGATCCTGTCAAAAAGATGATGTCCTTTCGCTTTTTTTTTTTTTTTAGGACAAAAACATCTCAACATCCTAACAGCAAATGAAGAAAAAGTTCGTAAGTGCGGAGAATCATCCTGCAGATATTGTAATTATTTTAGTATTTTAGTAATAGTGTGTGATTTGAAGCTGTGCCGGCGTGGCCGAGTGGTCTAGATGGCGGTCTGCCGTGCGGGCAGTATGTCGGCACCCGGGTTCAATTCCCGGTTGTGGCTTGGCTGTTACAACTTTCTTTCTTGTATTTGTCTGCTTCTTCGCTGTCCCCTTTCTCTTCCCTTCTCATCACCCCAGTCACCTGGTCAGTAGGGGTGATTATGACCAGAGTCCCCTCAATGTTTGGGACGCTTTCGTCCCGCTGTGGACTGAAATTACAAGGCCATCGACAAAAAAAAATGGGATTTGAAACACAGGCACTACTTTGCGTTAACTGCTTTATAAATATTATAAAAGGTATTAATTTAAATTTTAAGCCATTCATTTGTTGCCCTTTATTCTTATTTAATTTTTGACTTTTTATTGATCTAAGTGCTTGTTTTTTGCCTACCATATTAATACTGATTTGCAATTAATAAATAATAATAAAAAAACTAACTGATGAAGTATTGATATTATCAAGTTGTTTCTCACGTGAACTCTATTAAGCTGTTTCTTGCTGATTTTCAGTCCGCTGATAAACCTACAATGACAGTAATTCATCTGTGGAAACTTAGTAATTCTAAAATCTAAATAATTAAAAATGATATACATAATTCACGTTTTCACGTTGTGCGCAGTCTCAATCAAATTAGTAGTAATGCTATTTTCAGGATCTAAATAAGAAGCACATCCAATGGAGAAGGTTTCTCTGCACAGCGTCACTGTTATGAAGGGAAAATGTACCAGAATGTTGAATTTGTAAAATGTAGAGTATATGCCAGGGGTGGCCAAACCGCCGCTCTTTGACATATAATGTGCGGCTTTCGAAAATATATTGGCTGAGCTTCGTTTTGCGTCACAACTAATATAAAAAGTAAATAAAAAATATGCTTTATAATTATCTACCAGAGAGAAAGTGAGAAACCTTGGAGTTAAAACGTAAGTTTTAATATCCATGAGAGACACCTGTACTAGTAGTAAATAATCTGGTAATTATAGCAAGGTCTGTTTGCGTCGTAAAAATGCTATAGAGCTATAATTTTGTATGGTAGCATTTGACTAAAATATCTCTAATTTATTGGTTTACATAGTTTCCTCCATGTTTTGACTAAGGCAAATAAATATCTTTAAAAATATCTGTTTTGCCCATTTTTATTTATTTATTTAGCAGTTTCATTTAATGTTAATACGATGCAAATTTACATATTTTTTTCTTAGCTATTTCCGTAGTGCATTACTGTATTAAAAACCCTCAATATAGTTAAACAATGTTCGGTCAGGATTTTGGAAACACTTGTTTTCAATTACAATGTCTACTTTGTGATTCTTGAAACTAACACAAATTAATAGTTTAAAACCTATATATCGTCCATTTGCTGCAACATCGCCATAACTCAAAAACATCCTTTTTCAGAAAACGACTGATGCAATATTGACACAACTTACTCTCCCTCTCTCGCGGCGAGTTTTGGAAGCTCATCTATGTCATTCTACCAGTCCAAAGACCCAAAGTACTCCAAAAGATCTCCAAAGACCCATTCTGTTTTTGCAAACAACCTGAAAATGATCATTTTTTAGTCAGGTTTTTGCAGCAAATGAGCGTTCCATAAATAAACAATTTTATTAAGTATACGCATTTCTTAATATTTATGTAAAACTTTGCTAACAAAATGTGCATGTAACAATAAAAACCTGTGTAATATTTGTTCATGTCTTGAGGCTCTCAAACATCTGAAATTTATCGTATGTGGCTCTTGCGTTAAGCAAGTCTGACTACCCTGGTATGTGCAACTGACATCCTAGTAAACCCTGTTAGATGAATTACGGCTGAGTATGATATTTGTATGTAGATTTTGAATTAAGACTTAACAAAGTACTCTGATGAACATACTTAAGATCGAAACAGGACAATTATATTTTGAAAGAGAAAAAAAATCTGCAAATGAAGATTTTGGAAGATTTTGGAAGTCATGTGGTCGAACAGTTTTAATTTCACTCCTGCAATGTTGTTTGGCCGTACGGTTTATAATTATGAAATAGATGTCATCCATTAATAATATGTAATCATCAGCATTGGTAGAAACTAAACAAAGGAGATGGAAAAGCAGATTTGCGAAAACATTTGCCAGTTCCATAAGCAAACGCACGCGTAGATTGCAACCAGCTGCTCTGCCCAGAAACACAATCTAATTTTGAATGATGCTTCCATACAAATGTTGATTCATCATCTGTCATAGAAGCAAGGGTTTAATTGGACGAAGATGCGAACTACAACTGCACTTCCTCTGTTATCTGTTTCCTAACCTAATATTTTCGTTTTCAGGAACTATTTTGAAAAGAATATTAAGAGAGATTCTGTATTTGTTATGGAACTGACTTGTCATGAAGATCAATACATTTCCAAAGCTATTAGGCTGATGCACAAGAGAATTCTGGAAATCGTCGTTCACTATTTGATGTATCATCAAGTTTAATTTAATAAATGCATGAAGTTTTCTACAATCTGCATTTGGTAGCTTCATGCATAAAAGTTTATATTTTGATGTAATTAGATTAAATTTATACTGACTTTAAATATTTATACGAAACGATCCCAGTTGATCACTTTATTTTGAATTTATAATTTTTCATATTTCTTAATACATCCTAAGTATCTTAAGAAGAAAAACTTTAAATTCAAAAACATTATAAATGTTATGAGCCTTGCCGTAAGCCTTTCAAGAAATTCTTGTTATAATTAAAATATCCTGTTAAATTTAATATTTATTACTGATTAAACTTTCATTAAATATCACTGATTAACTAAAATGTAAATATAAATCTGCGTACATATAAGTTATTTATTTTTCGTATTTCTAACAACTTTCGAGTTGAAATAATGATCACATAAGCCGCAAGGCATTTTGAAATAAAGTTGAGTTTGTTATCATTTTATTTACAGTTCCATAAATTTAGTTTTAAAATAAAGCAATTAAGATATTATATAAATTAGTCAATATTAAATTTTGGCTTAAAGGCTTTACACTGTTTGTTTTAATTTGACTTTAAATCAATGACGTGTTATGGAATGGATAATTTTCAGTGAAATAAGAGGATCGCTTACTTGTCAAAATTTATTAAATTAAATATGCATTCTTAAACTAACTGAATTAAAAACTAATTATTACTTTACTATTATCATTTTACAAACTTAGAATATGTTGTTTTGGGAAACTTTGAAACATAAGATCAACTCTTAAGTCATTCCTAAATATGTTTTAATTCTCTTGTATCTCTTAATATTGTTTTCAAAAATTGAAGATGTAATGAAATATTCTTAAAAAATTAGTTAAGTCTTTATTTTGTATGGTAATGTTTTTTCTCTTGAACCTTCTTCAAAAGCATTTGGAAATAAAGATCAGTTGAAGATTTATTAATTATATAACATTTGGTAAGTTTGAAAGAAAACGAAAAAAATGCGAAGCCGTAAAAGCAAAAACCCAGAAAAAAGTCCAACCATCTTAATTGAAGATTATTAAATTCTGAGCCAAGATACACAGTCGTAGCATGATACAAGTCGGCTTTCTACGAGGTGTTGCTAAAAATTTAATGTTGGGTTTTTTCCCCCAGTAAGGGAATAAGGTGCATCGTAACTTCATTACCTGTTATTAAGTTTTGGCCTTTGGCATCAACTGTTGCTTTCGCGCCTGAGGATACCTAGAGAGAGGGACGGGAAAAAAAAAAGAACAAATAACGCCTGCGGCGTCACCATAATGCGGTAGCGGCAAATTATCGCCGAAGATGCCATCATGGCGGTTACAGAGCTTGTCTCTCCGTAGAGGAAGTCCATGCATTGAAAATTTAACCCTCCGTGATAGACTTAACTTCCGTGTTGGTCGTCGAATGTGAATATCCTGCTGTTGAATTTTTCATTGCCTGCAGCAGTGCAGGAGGGAAATTCGGATGGTGGTGGGGGTAGATAGCGGAATTGGATCTCGAGAAATTAGCTTACCCCTGAGCCTAAAGGCATGAGAAGTCGTTCAGGACAACATAGCAAGGGCACTGTGCAAACACGAACCTTCATGAATTAGCAATTACATATTTGTAATGTGTTACGCAGCCGGATTTTCAGAAGGTAAAGTCGCGCTTACTTTCTCGTCTAACCCATTTCTATGTCTCTCGCCAGCCTTTCCCTTGCGTTTCATTGGCATATGAATATTTGAAGCTAACCTGTTTGGCGTAGGCTTGAGTATCGATCAAAAAACTGGAAAGGCCGGGGAAATAGCCACATCAACCTATCTGCTCCTCGGTGTTTACCAGGGGGTGGCTGTCCCCCACATGAAAGCCTCTCTCACAGCTAGTAGCTAATGGAACCATTGAATCATGGGGACGGTTGCTTTTCATCCTTCGCCACCAGAGGCGCTACTGTCGTCTTCCATTTTTCAGTGGAACGGATCATTGGGGACGCGAACCTCTGAGCCTTCAACTTACCAAAAAGGATTGCAAATAGAGTGTCTTGATCGAACCGGCAATGGGGATCAACCAATGATTAACAATAGGAAAAACAACTGCAAGCAGAATTGTAATTGGTGTATTCTAACAAAAACAAGTGTGTTTCCATAGTAATCGCACTATTTGTTAAAATTTAATCACTGACTCTTGTATTAATTTTGAATGAAACTACTATTAAGTAAAAAAATATACTGCATTTCTAAATCTTTTAAAATTAATGACCGTTATGCAGGAGATTAGATGTAGGGCCTTAGAAATCTCTTTTTTCTCTTATTGGAGATCACTGCGTGGAGGTACTTCGAATTTTCTTTTAACAAATACTATTATCTACACACTAACTAAAATACTATTATCTACATACCACATAAAGAATTAAATCAAAGTCATGCACTATTGCTTGTTCATTTGCTTTATTAAGCAACTACAATGCATATATAAGTAACTCTTCTTTCTCTGGCAGTGCTTTCTTTACATTCTCCCAGAAGAATTTTAATTTTACTTATTGTTTCCAGATAAAAAAAGAAGTAGAAAATCTCAATTCGTCTATTAAAGAAAAACGATGATATATTTGGATTCGCTGCATGATTTTTCTTTCACTTGTTCTTTTGAAGATAAATGAATACCTTTTCTCTTGTGGATTTTAACTCGCCCACTCCAGCAGCATTTTTGTCAGAGCTAATGCTCTCCAATGAGCAAAAGAAAGTGCTATCTATATATATATATATATATATATATATATATAT
>JAFIDM010001028.1:24694788-24705750 GCA_023159025.1 Thereuonema tuberculata | reverse complement strand
CCATTAATTGAGAATTTATCCCTTTTGAAATCCTGTTGCTTGAATATATCGATGGTTTTCTGTGAAAATAAACACAAAAGCAATTCGCTGTTAATAGCGAACAAAAAACAAACAATCAAGGAAAATTGCTATTATTATTATTATTATAGTAGGTATTTTAAACTTAATTTAAAACTCATTAATTTTTTTTTCTAGATTGAATGGCAATCGAATGAGTAACGTGAGCAGCTTTTTTTATTATTTCCTCAAATTGTTTGATTTCCCTGTTTAGTACAATGCTTCAAAGAGATGCTGGTAATATTTAGTACAATGCTTCAAAGAGATTTCTCATAGAAATCGGGCTGCGGTCATTTGCTGGTAATATTTTGTTTCTGAATTTTTCTTAATAGTCACTGAAAACGCAAAGGAGGGAAGTCAAAGTTTTGTTAAATTTAATTTAAAAAGTAGAAATACCCAGAAAGCAAATTGATCTTCGTAGTAAGTTAAATTTGTATATATAATATATTGTTTTATTTAAATTAATTGGTTTTCAGTGATCGAGTACACGAAAACTGTAAAAGGGAAGTTCGTTCTGTTCGTCAGTCCGTCCGTCTGTCAGCACAATCTGGATAGAAAGGCCATATCTTTTTGAAATCCTTACAATCATCTTTTGGAGATGGAAAAAAAAAATGTTAGTACACTGCATTTTGACCGCAATAACAAGATTCGAATTCTGGTCAGGGTAATGCTTGTTTTTTGGGGGGTTTTTTTCGAAATTTTTCGGACTTCCCTTCTAAAAAATCTTCTTTTCCGAATTTTTTTTTGTCTTTATTTCGTTCATTCATTTATTTGCTAAATTTCACAATCTGAACAGAGAAAATTCCTTTTTTATTCAGCTACTCATTTTAATTGAATTAAGAATAATGCAAAGAAAATATTTATTGATCCCAAACGTTGAACCTTCTGATGTTTGAACAATCAATTGTTCTTTATTAAATTGCCGAAATTAAACCGAATTACGAATGATTTTAAAACTCCTGAAATCCCAAGAGTTGGTTACCTGCTAATCCTGTGTTTCACATCCATAGAGAGCATTAAATTCGTACATTTCCACATTCACTTGCCGTTAAACAAATTGACCTTAAACTCAAAGCTTGCGATTGTCTCTTGTTTATTAAAAAATGCCTTTCAGTCTAACTTCTCTCTGTTTCGTTTTCCTGTGGCTCATCAATGATAATCGTAATAGCATCTTCAACAGAATTTAAAAATACAACAAAACTGCCCTGGATTTTAGAATTTTTGAAGCAGTTAATCAATAAATCACGACTTCATAAAACAGGATTTATCCAGATCTCTGGTTTTTCATTCATTAGAACTTGAGAATTTCTCTTTTTGTTTTGCTTCCATCAGTTTCCGGTAAAGGATTACATGACCAGAATTCTTATGAATTTTTCTAAGCTTTTATTTTTTTTTCATAAAAATAAAAAAATAAAAAAATATCTTTTTATCAAAGATGGAAGTTTGAGATGAAAACGTCCACCGGCTTCCTCTTAAATCCCAGAATTGGATTAAAGAGGATTTCATAAATTCAGTACAGTAAAAATTAATCCAATTTAGTCGGGAATCTCATCTACAATCCCATTAACTTTCCGTTTCCCATCGTACCTCTTCTTTATCCACCCCCACAAGAGCTGTGCTGCTGTTGGAAACTTTAATTTGTATTAACATTAATTGTTTTACGGGGAGCTATAAAATCAACATAATTTTATTAATTCATAATCTTCAGCTTCTTAATTTCGCAAAGAAAAGGTTAAAAGGATCATATTCTTCAGAGATATTGATATCCCTCGCTACTAAATCACCCCCGTTCATTAGACTCAGCAGAAGTCTTTTAAGAGCTCCCTCTGTCATAACAGCTTTGTCTTGAGTCAAAGAAATCAATCGCGTAATTTCTATTGTAAGAAAAAAAAATAATCTCAAACTTACAACTGTTAAATTTAAACTTTATAAAAAAACTTTCTTTTGGTAAAACGCATTTGAATCATACCACAAAAATCAATGTTGACATCAAACATTGAAAATGCATGAATTTGCTTAATGCTCTTTTATTATGCAATAAAATTGTCTTTTTGCTAGTGTTTATAGCATTATTATAAAAGAAAAAGACCTTAATCGAAATTTTAAAAAAATTGTTGTCGTAGTTATGCAAGATTCTGTCTATTTCTTCTTATAAAACTGGGACATTTTTATTTTTTTAAGTAGTTTTACTGAAAAACTTCCAAAAAGTGGCCTTAGTTCCAGTGGGTCACAGCTCTTAACGTAGAATAGGAATAGAAACTATTTTTATTCATTATTTGAATGGATTAAAGCACAGTTACAACCTTTTTTTCTCGCTTCCTCTTTTGTTTGGGAGCCAAAGATTAAAAGCCCTTTTACGTTTTAATTCAGTTTCGCTTCAAACTCACTTTTTTATTGTCAAGGTACTTAATGCAGTTCATATGTTAACTTTCGAGGAAGCAGCAAAATGAATTTAAAATGGATACTTATAGTAATTTGGAGGTTGTTGGTTTCTAGTTTCTAGTCGATGCTAGTTCAAAGGTTCCACGAATTTCTAAATCTTTAGACTGAAACTCTTCATCATCCAATTAGAGATCTTTTCTCTGTTCTCAAGTATCTTGGAATTTGTCTAAATCCCAAAGAATTTAAAGTCTGTAGGAAGCACATTCAAAAATTCTCTTCGGTCGACGCTCTTTTTAAGATCTCGCTTTGGATAATCGTTTTCTACAAAAACAAAATGAATAAATGTTGAAAACAACCCAAATCGCGCCTATTTCGAATTTTGAGATTTGTTACCCCGGAAAGTTCAAAAATGTCTGATTTTTGACGGAAGTACTTTATCTTCAATATTTTAGTAATAGAAGTTTAAAAAGAAATACTTAAAAATTTATTTTGACCAAAAGTAGTTTCCTGTCTGATTAATCAACCAATCCTGATGTTCAGTTTCTTTAGCAGCGACATCTATGGGCTGTTCTGTAACAGAATCAAAGAGTGAGAACAATACTACGGTAATAAATATTCATTTCCTGTTTAACGAATTGATTACTTTGATCACATCTAACATTTTTTTTTTCAAACTCAGAACTTCTACTGATATCTGAAACCCTTCATTTCCAGAATTGCTTCAATTTGACTGAACAAGAATTCTATGTTTTCTTTGCTATTAATTTATGCTTGCGCAGCAACCCTGTAAGAAAATCGGTAATCGAAATTAATCCTGGAAAATCATTGAAATGAAAAGAAATGAAGGAATCGAGATTATTCAGTGCGATTACGTTTTTAAAAACTTTCTTAATACAAATCTTAAAACTTTCTTAAATTAAAGAAAGATAAAAAAAAATTAAAAAGATCCTGTTTAAAACAAATATCCGATACGTCTGTCCTGGAAGATCTTTGTTAGTTCTCTCTTCACTTGCTATATCGTTCTATTTCGTCCATTTTACTGTATAGATCTTTGTGTTTATAGATTCTAGGTGATCGTGTTGAGAAACATGTTTGTCTGTCTGCATTTTTCATGGCTTCATCGGTTTCTGTGTTAATGCTTCTATCGCGTTGTTTACCTACGTGCATACATATATTCAAAAGTAAATACTCAGAGATGTATTCCTTTTATTTTTGTATAATATTTATTGAATAAGCAATATTTATCATCTAGTTGTAAAATTTGATCTGAAAATTTTTTATTAATTTGTTTCCGAATTCTTTAATCGAATTCCTTTTTGAAAAGTATATAAATTGGAGACAGTGAGATTTTTTTATCACAAATGGAATTAAGTAACATTAATTTAAATGGAACAGTACATTGCGGTAACAGGGTCACGTGATCCCAGTGATTGAATAAAATGAGCCGTTGCGTTAAAATGCGGTATCTTGCCGATATTTATATAAATATAATATAAATATATATTAAGGTTATTTAAAAAGCCGCGCGGTTGGGGTTGTCGCTAAGACACTGGCCTCTCACCTCTGAGTCCCGGTTTCGGTTCTCATGTGGGTTTCGTGATGGTTGACGATCCGCGCTGGGCAGGTTTTCTCGGGGTTCTCCCGTTTCCCCTGCAAGCCTACCACCATTCTTTCTCTCATCTGTTCTCATTTCCGTGGGTTTAGGACGATATATTTACTGGTCGCGGTGCTTGGCTTCCTGCCACCCAAATTCACCAAATTTTTATCTAATCTAAGGTTATTTAAATATAAAATTATAAATACATTTATGTTTTTTAAGTTTAAATTAAATTTTATTCATTAACTACATCTTCAATCCTTGTCAGGTCCTTCTGATTTTTCATGAATCTTATTTTTCATGAAATACTTCGAAAATAAATCGGTCCACTATTCAATACCCTTAGAGAATCTATTTCTTTATGTGCTACAGGCGCATGTCCGGAAGCAAACAAAACTTAAGGAAAACATTTATGCTCTGTAATAAAACTTCTGAAACGTTTCAATGTTTCTTAAAAATTTATACATTTTAAGAAATAAATGTTTTTCTATTTTTTATCTGAATCGAAACGAAATACTTACAGTTGTTCTCCATCGATAAAAAATCAATGAATTCATTTATTATTGTTGATTTTTTACTTTTTACAGAATAAAAGAAAACGGAAAATCACTTTTTTTTGAAGAGTTAGAGATTCGAAAAAGGAAATGTGATCTTTCCTTTTTTCCTTGAATTTTTCTTTGTTGTTTTCCATAATAAGGGACCTAATTTAACCATTTCTCTGAAATGCTTTATTTACTAAAATGAAATTGAAATCTTTTTGTAAAGAAGACGCCCACTCGTTTACCTCAAACCCTGCTTTCGCTGTACTCATCAGTGGTGAATTGATACAGCAAATTGTTCGAAAACATAGAGGAAAAAACGGAGCCTAGTAATTTACGTCATTTGTTCATGGAATAATCATTATGCCCAAATGGAAATGTATTGCGAACGAGATCAATTTTGGGAGGAAAGACGAAGAAGAAAACAAGTGAATTTCTGTGTTCCGTATTTTCCATGCAGATCATCTCTTGCTAAATGCACATGCAGTAGTCTTGATTTGCGGTTAATTTTTAATGAGGTTGAACATTTTATTCTTGGCTTCTAATACTTTAATGACGCGTCTGGAAGCGCAGATGCTCGGTAGGAGTCGGTGGATTAGAAAAATGCTCGGGGAGTTGGTGCAATCCCCTCGGGGAGCAGTTCCAGAGCTGCCTCTCTCGCGGTTTGCTAAATTTTATTAACTGTCCATTATTTCAGATTAGAAACTTGGCAAGAAAGACTTTGCCTTCTTGCACGGAAGCTTTTGTAGTCGTTGAATTTCAATTGCTTCTGGTGTGACGGGAGAGCAAGGGAAGGAGAATAAAAGACAGAGAGAGAGAGAAAAAAAAAGAAAGGAAACAGAAAAATGGGATGGTGGAGGAGAAGAATTCTTCCGAGTTTACCAGAGCCATCTTTGGTCAATGGTTTCTGTGTCAAGTTAAGAGAAAAAAAGAGGTACAGAAAAGAAATAGAGCACAAGTGAGATCACTTATCAAAGTGAAAGAGAAAACGATAAAGGGAATGAGATCAATTCGTTTTAGCAGCTACGCGATAAGAACTTGAAAAGTACGATAGCAAAAAAACTAACAAACCGCAATCTACAGTTTGATACTGTATTTTTTTTTTTTGGAAACTTTTGCTCATCGCTACTCTTCTCGATTGTGATAAGTGTGTAGGTGGGTGGTTGTA
This sequence comes from Thereuonema tuberculata, assembly GCA_023159025.1. NCBI lineage: Eukaryota > Metazoa > Arthropoda > Chilopoda > Scutigeromorpha > Scutigeridae > Thereuonema > Thereuonema tuberculata. The sequence goes on along the minus strand of JAFIDM010001028.1, from coordinate 24,700,007 downwards.
AACTAAATCAATTACCCATAATGAAAATCCTGGAAAGACAGCAGTGCCCAGACCCAATGAGGCCATATCTCACGTTAAAAGGCGATGGTACAGTTAATGTGAATAATGGAGCATCACGGCCACTTGATGTGGTAACAGCTGGGCTCGGCCTTCCCACCTCGCCTTTCCGCGGCCATAAATAAACAAGAGACGAGCGGGGCGTCCACTAAGGCAAGGCATCCAGCACATGTTCTGTCACACACATTCAGCGCGGGATAATTTTACGGGCCGCGCTAGTACACAACGGACGGCTTTTATGTTGCGCCTGCCGCAGTAAAAGTTCGACTCGACAATTGGTCTTTGCCGTACGTTTTGTCCGTCTCTGTCTTTTCTTTTCTTTTTTTTTTCAAACCAATCAAAATCGATATCAGACAAAAGGATTCCCCCCCCCCCCTGACATCACGGAAGTTGAATGTCACTCCCTCCCACCTAATCTGTGCACCGAAAGCGATGATTACCTCTTTTACTCTGTGAGAAATAAATCAATCATGGTCATACTACGTCAAATGAGAATAACCCATGGCGTGTCTCTTAGATGTTTGACTAATGAGCCCAGGTCTATTGGGTTTCCTTTCCTGCTCATTATAGGAATCTTGAAATTATCAGTTAAATATAACTCCGATTTTTCACTATAATAAACAAGCCGGAATTGATAAGCCTTCTATGCTACTCTGGCGTCTTTATTGTTTGTTTTATTCTCAGTTCTTTATGGGCACAAGCCTCTTATTTTTATTGTTATTTTCATGTCTTCTCACATAAAAGAATTTTGCCTGAGAATTTTGTACTGCATTTTTTTCCTGCTCTTTTTGAAGGGTGGGGAAATCGTTATCTCCTTTCTTTTCTATTGGCTTCCACTTCCCAGTCTCACAATACAAAAAAAAAAGCTTAGTGCTTATCCGCGATTATCTTTTCCTAATTCGAAGCTTCAATTATACAGAGTGTTTTTGCGAACTTCGCCACACCAGCAAATATAATAAGAAGATGGTGTTATAAGTGTAATAAAAGTGTGCCGTTCGTCCGCCGACCTGGCCAATATCTCAACATAAGTGGCGAGGCTACACTTAATGCCGGTAATGGACCATTGTGGCCTCCTAATGTGGAAAGCAGCTGGGGAGGATTCGGCTGCCCACCCAGGAACGGAGACTCCCTTGATGGCCCAATTCATTGTCTCCGCTGGGACTTCTCTGACTCTGCTGTCTTTGCGCACTTTATGGGGGCAACCTGGGACCTCTGCCTTTCTAACAAACGCGCGTTACTCAACAATATTCTCTCGGGCGTCGTTTCACCTTCTCTCCCTCTTCATCCTTTGAAAAACTAATGGAAAGTTATAGTGGATTCATCCTTTAATTAACCGACCCTTCCACCCTCACTCTTTGCAGAGAACTGTTAAACTTTTTAAGCTTCTCTACAAAGCAGCGGCGTAATGCAGAAACACTCATTACCCTCCCACAAAATAACATCTGCAAAAACTAATTAAACGGCAAAAATTATAATGGAATTCTATTATAAAGTTTTAGATTTCACAACAAATAAAAAAAAATGATAAATTTACCATTTATTTATTTATTTATTTACTTACTTATTAAATATCTGTTATGATACGTAATCTTATTTTTCTTACTGACGATCATCCACAATCTTATTTATTAAGTATCTCCTGCTGCTGTTGTTGCTGCGAACTATTAAGAAATAAAATATTTGCTGAAACTTTTAAAAATTCCTTTAGTTACATTTTCTTATTAATGAATAATGAATAAAAAAGCTCATTAATTAAAAACTGTAAATATTAATGCCTAATGACTGTTAAACAAGTTGATTTTAACTCATTTATTTATTAAGCTGAATAATTTGTACAAATGTATGAAAATACACTAAGCAAATTCTCAATGTTTGAAAATTAGCCATTGAAAAAGAAATTCAAGATTAGAAAACATATTAGTATCATTCATTCAGTTCCGTACCATTGACTAGTATTCATGATTATTTAATATTGGTAGTTATATTTACATTTCGTGCGGTCTCAGGCGTCGGTCTGCCGTGAGGCCAGTGTGCCGGTACCCGGGTTCAAATCCCGGTCGAGAGCATGGATGTTTCAATTTCCTTTCCTGTGTTGTCAGCCTCTTTTTCCCTTTCTCTTCGGTCTGCCATCATTCCGTAATGGCGTCCTGGAGAAGGCAACGGGAAACCACTCCAGTACCTGTTCCCTTGTATAGCTACGGCTTCTCCTAGGAGTTGCCCTTCGGGGGTTATTAGGGTTCCGTAGACTTGAACCAATCTACGGATTGACCTACCATGGTATGGTATGGTATGGTAGTCAAGGAATAAGCCTCAAGCAAAAACGATTAGAAAAAAAGAGAAAATAACAATGTAATATAATAAACAAATCTTGTAGACTTTATCCATGTAATATTTTATTGTGTTATTTTATTTGTAAATGCAAACACTTTGTGTCTGGTAATATTTCCTATTTTAAAAATAAAAAAACAAAAACATTTTTACTGTATTTTCTGATTTCCTTTGATGTTCGTTGTCTTTTCTTTTGTTATGCTTTTATGTTGACTACTATTGAAGCCAATTCTACAGGTAGAGTTCCATAAAGTGGTTTTACTACTTTTTATATTTATTTCAAATAAATTTTATTTATTTACTTATTGAAGCGTATTTGCTTAAATAATTCTTTCTCTTTCCTGTTATTAGATCTAGATATTTTAAGAAAACATGAGAAAGGAAAACAAAAATGTGAAAAAAAATCTCTATTATTGATTTTACGTTATCTTTTATTCTAATTTTTTTCCTAGATTTCTATTCATTTTTATTTAAATACCAATATTTTTTTTTTAATCGACTGCAAACGACTTCTGATATACAATTGTAATTTCTTATTATCATTAACATTCAAAGGTAAAGACATATTTTTGCTTTAGTAAGTTGAATCAAAGAAAGCATTCTTACTGTTAAACACTTACTGGTCAGTTTCTTCAAAGTAAAATCAGAAATCCATTTTGGCGTGACACGTACGTGTTAAGCTATTTCATTTTAATTTGTTTTCGTACTGCCTCTTTCTATTACGTTCTCTCTTTTTTTTCTTCCTCATAGGGAATGATTAAATCTTTTATTTGCTTTTGTTTTGTTTTCTGACCCCAGAAATCGATAACTAATCATTTTCGAATAAGCTTAGCGGAAACACTTGGAGGGTGTTCACGGGGAGGTTTTCTGATTATACCTGGTGAGCCCTAATTTCCAACAACTGTTATTCCGATCGAAGTTACCCTGCAAAAACCTTGGCTGCATCCTTGATTCTGCTGGGCGGTTCTAATACCAACTAAAGGGGGACAAGGTAATTGAAGGGTCAGCAAAGAAGATCGCATGAATTAATGAACGATCGTGTATTTTTTATGGTCGAGGCTTCGTTTGCCCTTTGCCATTTCCAATAAATATTTAGGATAGGGCTAATGGCAACGCAGATCAGTTCCGTCTGCAGAAGAAATTAAGTTTCAGTTGATCAGTTCCTTCCAAGATGAAGCAAACTTTTTTCTTACCGTAAGATTAATGTGTTCAGAATAATAACGCCCCCTTGTGCCAACACCGACTTGATTTTAATTATTATTACCCGAACCTGGCGTTGAACTCTCATCTACGTCTTTTAAGGATAATAGGAAAAGTTGAAAAGTAACAATGACAATCTTCAAATGGATACAAGGATAATTTCTCTGTTTTCTTAATAGGTCTTATTAATAAATTGATTACGTTCTACAGCAACATATAATATGAATTAACTATATTTTAATAGATCATGAAACTTTTGTTCAATTATTGGTAGTGATTAATAAATATTATTATTTTTTTAATTGCTCCACATCGATCTTCCTGATTGAATTAATTTAGCTTACTAATAACACTGAAGTTTATTTATTAAACTAATTGTTACACGCTAAATTATTTTAATTCAATTAATTTGTTTTAATTTGAATTGTTGACTAATTAATATCGGAAATCTGATAACGTTTCATTAAATTAAGAAAACTAGTAATAATTTCATTTACAAACGGAATATGATATACTGCTGGGATCATCTTGAATTTTTAACACTATTAAAAACCTCTGTCATATTTTGGTGTATGTCCATAGATTGCGAATTAAATTATCATTTTCTGTAATAAAATATAAAAATTCAACATGATTACAAAAAAAATGATGATTTAATAAAAAATGAAATATAACTAAATTTTTATTGTTAAGCCTCACAAAAAAGACTGAAAGAATAAATTATTAAAATCCAACATGATTCTTTCAGTCGTTTAATTGTGAGGCTTAACGATACTTAACGATATAGTTATATTTCATTTTTTAAATCTTTACGTTGCTTTAATCATAACTAGACGGCTGCCCGTCACTTCGCTCCGGAAGTCTCGCTTATGTAACGGAAGACGACATTTTTTTATTTATTCTAAAGCACAAATTACATCAAGTAAACTAAAAACTGAAACTCAAAACTAAAATTAAAAATAAAGTTTAAGTTCTAAAGAATACATGCAATACAATATTGAAATCCATTTGTAACAGTCGGAAATTTGCACAGTTGAGTTGACCTTGCCGTAATAATGCCTGGCAGCGCGCGTGCGACATTACATTGTAGGGACAGAGTTGATCATGCAACAATACTTCTGTTGCCTGGCAATGCGCGTGCGAACTGCAATTGTTGCGAACGTATTCACACATGTTGGTTTTTGTTTTAGTAATGTAGATTATATAGTTCTTTGTTTCGTAATAGAGAATGTATTTTAAGAGCATGGATTTCTGAATTTCAACTTGATAAATAAGAAACATATTTACACGCTATGATAAGAATAATTTATGATAGGGATATGACGAGAAACGTTTGTAATCTGTTTTCGTTTCCAAAGGTTTGTAGTGTCTGTAAATTTTTTGTGTACGACATTTGAAAACTTATCGCTATAATTTTCTGTGTAGCATAATCTATAATATGAAAGGGAAATTTGTGGATGTGTTTGTGTGTGTCTGTTCGAAATGTTTAGAATACTTCCCAACATGCTTCACACATGAAATTTCGCATGTGTATAGGTTCCATAGTGTAGTCATTAAAAAGAATTTAACGTGTGTTTTATTATACTTTATATTAAAAAACAACTATAACTCACACATAAATCAATTCATTTAAA
>JAFIDM010001028.1:24644409-24684672 GCA_023159025.1 Thereuonema tuberculata | reverse complement strand
TAGATATCTAGACCAAGGTACATAAAAGATGGATTTGAACATCCGTTATTTTATTTCACTTTCCTAATCTTTCCTTTCTGTATTCACATGAAAGATATACCATTTATAACGCATTTATCAGTGCGTTAGCATGGATATAAAATACTGATCTTCAAACGGAAATTACAAGGCTTATCTCCTGAAAGGAAATTCGTCGAATATGGTGACATAAAGTTTGGCGAAGAGTAGATGAAAATGGTAAGGTCTTTCGCTAAAGTAGTTAAAATTCTGGAGGCTGTGTTATTTGTGGAATTTACTGCTGGGAGTGAGTTCTTCTCCAATTCCAAGGATTTTTTTTTTCCGCCCACTTCTGCCAAGCTGTGCTTTCCACATATTTATCAGTATCTGAATGACCGCCTTACAACTTTTATATATCTGTATTGGCCTTTTTGAGACACTGCTTCTCCATACAAATAGGCAGTGCTTCAGTCTCTCTTCAAAGCCGGTTCTTCAGAAGTCTTCCACTGTACCGAGAAACATGCCTTTTCTTTCTTTCTTTCCCCACCCCCGCCCTTTCCTCTTTGTGTTTTTTGTTCTCGTCTTCAGTTTGGTAAAGAAGGTCTCGGAAAAAGAAGAAAAAAAAAAGTGAAAAAAAACAAAAACCAAACTCTTCCTCCCCCCTCGCCGCTTGCTAAGCTGTACTCGTTTTCCAAGACGTTATAATTAAAAGATGTGTTTGTTGTCTTATTCGCAGTAAACCAATCACTCATAGCCTGAGTAAACATTGTCTAAGTGTATTTGACAGCAGACCATCAACTAATTACTGAGCTAATGCACTTTCCCCCATTGACTTACAGAGAAGTTGCTAAATACAGATTAGGTTATAAGTTCACCCGAGTGCTTCTAAACTTATTTCTTATCTAGACCAAACCCCCACAGACAATATTGTTGCGAAAAGATTTATTTTGTATTATTTAGTATTGTTTAGTATCAAAAATATTCTTATTAGAATTTAAAAAAAAGAAATGTTGTTATTTTGTTACCGTTTTGCAAACTTCGAAACCTGTTGATCATTCTTACCATAAAACACTTAGTTTCGTATATCTCTGTACAACAAGCAAGCAAATTTATTTGCCTCCAAATTTTATAAATTAAATTAGTCATTAGTTTAAGATTACTGATATTTATAGTATGTAATTCAGAAGATTTTCAGTCACTTTTATGATAACATCCTTCCTTACTTACAAAGACTGCTAATACGTCGTTAAAGATAGTAATTAGTATAGATAAATAATTAGTATGGAGATAATTAATATGGATTAATATATGCTTATTAAGTTTTTCCCAGTCAAATTAATAAACCCAAAGCTTTTTAGTTATACTGCATCAAGTTATATTAAAATTGGGGTATTTTAAAACTTATTTAAGTAACTTTAAGTAAACTTTAGTATTTAATACTTTAATAACATTTATTGGATTTAAGTATTGTTTGAATGCGAAGTTCTCGTGTCCCAAAACTGAAGTGTCTCTGTTGCAAGTTATCAACAATTATCAACTGGAAAATCAACTTTCAATTTATAATAATCATTGAATTTTATTCAATATGATATTTATTACACAAGCAAAAAAGAAATGCATGTTTTGTTTTTGCTGTATTTTAATAGCTGATCTGTTTGTGTTACTTCTCTTTTATGTAAAGAATTAAAAGTTCCGCGAAAGTTCTTTCTAAGAGTAATTGTTTTTGATGTAACTAATTTGAAAGTTTTGCATCAGCTAAGTGGGCGAGAAGGGCAGTGTAAGAGCAAGTTAAAAAAAAAAAGCTCTACTAAGCTTGAAAGAGAACGAGTTGCCTCAATATGTGATGCAGAAGCGGCGTTGAAGAGATAGCAATATTTCTGTCGCTCAAGATCCCGGAAGGAATGTGCAATTGAACCGTGCAAGTGATGCTCTGAAAGGATTATGTTCCTTCTTATCGGTGCAGAAATCTTTAATCACTATCTACCAGTGTGGCTTGTGCGTGTTTGAATGCCTACTGCTTCTCTTCTCCCCCACAAGTTCTTTTCTACAACTTAGCGAGGGTTTCTTGCCTCTCCCCCGCACTTCTCATCGGCAAATCTTTTTTCCAAAGAGTTCCCTTATTTTCTCTTCTATTCTTTTTATTTTCCAGGTACGTTTTTGAAATAGAATAATAGCAATTAAATTATTAAGTGTGTTATTTTTAATTTCTTTCTAGAACCGTTTCCAGTGTTTTGCTTCTAGCATTATCCTCATTACCAATAAATAGAATGAGATGTAAATAGAACTCGTCCATTAATTCACCATTGCGTTTTAGCTGCGATCGTTCATCAAAATTAAATTTATTCCTGTTGCTGTTCGTCGATGATCTCTCCGCAGGGAACTGTTGTCTTCATTTCGACTGAATTACAAAAGGACTCTGCAATGATCTCTCTGTTTCGATCGACTAGCACGAATTAAAATTTACCTATTTCTGCAGATATTCTCGAAAGTCGTTACATTTTTATTTTACTTTGTTCTGTTTCGTTTGCCGCAGAACTCGCTGCTGTTGTTTTTATCTTGTTTTGATAGCGGGATAGTAGGATTTGCGGAGAGGTTTCTTCCGGAAGCTTCCATAGGATTTATTTGTTATAATTAAGGAGAGAGAATCCTTGAGTTTCGCTTCCACTCTCTTGTGTTCTTCTTTTGCAGAAGAGAGATAAAGCCGCTGAATTTTCGAATTAGAGAGGAGTGGGACTTCTACAACGAGTTCTCCAACTTCCAAAGAGTGAAGACGAAGAAAAAGAAAAAAAAAGAATAGTAGAAAGGTATAGAGAGAGAGACAGACGAAATAGGAATTCGTAAAGTAAGGGGAACATTTGGCGTGACGCCTCTCTCCATGCTTGATGCGACGGTGTTTGTGCAAATATTCGGTAGGGATGCTATTCATACTCCCACAATTCATCTTCTTCCTTCGGTCCCCGCTGGAATCTCAAAGAAGAAAAGAAGCACGACGTCTAGAATCATCTCATTCCAGAATCTAATTCCACCATTGAACAGACATCAATTCGACTCCGACCAAACGCTAGACATCCACAGCCCAACTTCACCAACTTGTAATCGGCTTTAACCAAACTCTTCTGGATTCCATTCCAGGATAAAAGCATTGATATTCAGGATATTATTTTCTTTTTTGAAATTATATATTTACCTTTTGTTAAAATGATGCTTCAGTTGTTAGGGATATTGAATTTTTTTATTCCTTATTGAAGCAAGAAGTTTCTTAACGAACTTAAAGTCTACTTTATTGAAATGTCGAGGTTTTTATTTAATTCCGAAGGATTTAAAATATATATTTCCCCCATATTTGCGGATTATTATAAACTGCCAAACAAAGTCACCATTCGCTAAAACTCTAATCTAAAAATCCATTTACTGAAAATTAGTTTATCTACAAAGATCCTCGTGAGGGAAATTTTCAGAAGCAAAAGTTAGTTGGTCTCTTATCCGTAAATATGTACCCCAAGTATCAAGAAGACCTACTTAGAAGTAGTGAGATACACAGTTACTTGCAAACATACACACACATACACACAGACACAGACACATCCTAAGACTGTTTTTTTTTTTTAAGCTTAACATTTTTAGAAAAATGGACTAAAATACATTTTTGAGTTTTATACTGTGAATTAAAAATTACTTTCTGCAAATATTGCTTATATTCAAAAAAAGCTTTTATACCTCAAGGGATTACACTTTTTATAAATTTATAAAATTGAAATTTTATTTATTTTTCATCTTCAATATTTCACTCTTCCGTTTTCCTCTACGTCCAAAAAAATTAATAGCTTTTCTGCTTGAAAAAAATTGTGTAATTATTAAAACTACTTTGTAGGATTTCTAAACTTTATGAAATCAGAATCTTTTTACAAACAGAAAATTAAATCAAAAATTCTTTCTTTTAAACAGCATCTATGAATTTTATTTTCAAATGCAATTAAGAATTTTTATAGCTTTAATAAATTGGTTTATTTCCTTTTTTTCTTACTCTTCCGATTCGATGAAATTTTGATGAGAATTTAAAGTTATAATAAAGATATGTAATAAAACTACTCTAATTGCCTAAATTCAAGTCAAATAAAAAAAGAAGTAACTTAGTTTCTAAGAAATGTTCACTTTAGGCTTCGTAGGACTAGGTTATATTGGAACTTCAGATATTTTTGTTTTAGATTAGTTTCAGATTAATTTCACTTGAGCTGTTAATATTATTAATATATCGATTTTTTTATTCATTTTTAATAACTTAACTCTTGTTGTATTTCCTTACCTCATTTTGAACATTAAAAAGATATCTAATGATTTCTCTAAAAACGAGGTCATCGAATGATTTGAATGCTGTAGATCTGAAGTAAATTATTGAGAAGACAATAAAATAAATAACAAGAACACTATGTAATGTTAATGCAGATAATGTTCCTTAATGGACTTGAATTAAAGATAGTTAATACAGCGTCAGCTTGAAACGAATCCTCATCGAACGGGGGACCGTACAAAACGAGCTACGGGTACATTATTAAATTTTTAATACACTTCAATGTATCAATAATACAGTCGAATAACACAGCTCTACTTGCGAAACTCAACGTAATAATGTCTTTTTAAAAATGTAGGTGGCCAAATCAGATTGAGCTATTTAATAGAATAACTGCGTTGTTTAATGGAATTACTTTCTAGATCCAGAAAAAAAAGAGCATTCGCTCTTCCTTCCGTAATAAAAGCCTTAAAACAAAGGCATATTAGTTATTTCGTAACAAATGTAGAGAATGAGGTAATTTTTAATGTCATTTTGTCATTTAATCTTTAACATTTTTCATTAATTTCAAAAATTTCCTTAAAAAAAATAAAATAAAAATTAAATACCTGCATGTTTAGAAAAAGTATCAAAACTAATTAAACATATCAATAAATACAGTTGTAAGATTTAAATCAAAGTAAAGCCTAAATACTCTGATACAGTGTTTTTTTTTTTAAATGCTGGGTATTTAAGAAACTTTTATTTATTTATTTATTTATTTATTTATTTACTTTTTATATATATAAATTTTGCTTCAACAATTAACTTCGTTTTATTTTTTTATATAAAAAGTCAGTAAAGGGTGGGTGTCAAGAAAAAGTCTATTTTAGAGGTTTTATTTTTAATTTAAAATCCAGATTCCTACTTGGCCAATTCTGTGTCGATGAGTGACTGAGAAGATACGCCGTAGCCGTCGTTTATTTCTAAGATAGGGTTCCAGTGCCCGCCCTTTTCCACCCACACTAGAGCAATCTGTGGAACTTATTATTTATTGACGCTCCGAGCTGCATAGTGTACACGCGAGCAGAGCTTGTCGGGGCTGCGTGGGCTGACACTCCCATTGGGAGGCGAATTCGCCAGCCCCTGACTCGACAACTCGAGTGGTAGCCTAATTACTAGGAAGACACCGATGAGACGAAAGGTCCACCTCCCAACGTCATCGCAAAGAAATCCCCTTCCCCCACCTATCCCATTACGGAACCGATCGCTCGTCTGATAACAGTGTTCAATCATCTTAAAAGCTATTGACAACTACAATTGAACACAACCAAATACACAGTAGATCTAACTTTTTGTTAAATTGATTACACTGTGGGTTTCTTATTTTTTTTATTAGTAAAAGCTTCCTGTTTACCTAGTTAAGAAAAATAAAAGTAGTTTTAATTGTTTAAACGATATCAATGAAGTATAAAGAGGTTCTTCTATGCGTATATTTAACTGATTCTTTATGAAATTACATTGATGGACGAAAGAGAACATTATTTATTCGATCGAGGGCCGAAGTTTAACCAACACAATCAAAAAAACGAAAGCATAAGAAACAACATGGTTCTCCAGCCTCATAACGAAAATACTAGCATTCTGTCAACTTTTCCGAACTTTAAAAATTACAAAAACATTTGCAACAGATGGGATTCGGGTTCCTATCTATGGAACAGTACAATCAAAATCTTATAAAATTAATAAAATAGAAAAATCGATCATTTTATTCTGAGTCAGGGGTAAAGAAATGTAGCATTTAGGAATTCGAGCAACTTTGAATAAATAATTTCTTCCTAAACATCTTCTTTAATACCTACAATATTTCGTTCTTCTTACCGAAGAACTTCTTCTGGTTACAAAAGATGAGGAAAAAAAAATCTTCTTTAAAATTCATTAAAATACCTAATAATATTGTAACTAATTTCAGTTGAGAAAAAGTTCCCCATTTTAGGTAACCAGAAGAAGTTCTTCGGTAAAAAGAGTATGAAATATTGTAGATATTAAAGAAGATATTTATGAAGAATTTCTTTTAAACATAAGAATAAGGTGAAGTTTGTTTATTTTATCACTTTGAGTAAAACTTCTTTGAAACGTAGATAGACCTAAATAAGGATCCTACAAATTATCTTTTCCCATGCAAATATAAGGAACTGCCATGGCTGTAGGTCAACTACTGTCAACGACTGAGAAGGTGATTTTGTTTTGTTTAATCAGCAGCCTTAACATAGCAAATACATATCTTTTGAAATATTTTATCATGTATCGAATAAGGCTGTATATTTAGTTTCTTTTCTCTGATATCACTGTACTCATTACAGGGATTCTTGTAGCAGTCGCATTGAAGACTACAATTAAATTCTCAAGACATTTCCACTCTAGAATGGTGAAATGGTTAACCAGATAAACTAAATTCTAAAAAGACATAATTTTTTTTAATTTTATAGTTTTCGACCTTTCTTAGTTTTAATTTAATCAATAAGTCCTTTCAGTAAATTGTCGTAATTAATACCACTAATTAGTTTGAATTGAATTCGATTCCTATGTAAATATTGTTTACTTTGACTGAGAACTTCCATTTTTGTTTAATATATTAATTAATTATTTTTAGTGTAATTACATTATTGTTGGATCTTTGAATATAATTAATCTAAAGTTAATTAAATTCAAATTCGAGCACAGAAAACGTGATTAGCCTTTTATGTGAATTGCTGTAAGGTAATTTTTTTTCTCTTGGCAAACGTTTATTAATAATTTAATTGAGCCAATTTCGTGAATTGGGGAAATCTCACATCGCGGTTGTCTTTTCGGTTAGTTCTTTTTATTATTTTTTTTTTCCTTTTTTGTTTTGATAACTAAAAGAAAAGAAAATACGTATAAAATTATAAAAGACACTTTTTTCTTTTTCCACTTTTGATTTTCGCAACGACAAAGCGGAAATTCGATGAACCAGGTACCTTATTCCCAAGGCATTGATCAATAATTCTTGTTGCAGAGATACTAGGGTTGCTTCTCAAATGAAAACGCGACAAAGAGAGAAAAAAAAGAAAGACGAGAGAGCGCCGCACAGTTAGGTCTCAGAGCTGTTATAGATTTATCAAAATAATCAAAACCCTCTGGCTAGTTTTACCATTATGAGATAGAGGTGATGTGCCTCAAAGGAAACAAAAAGTTCCAGATTTAAGATAGAATTGGAAAAGTTTTGTTTTGTAGCATTGTATGACGTAATCAGCCAACAAAATCACTCGTCTTTGAAAAGGGTTGCTGTTTCATCATTGGTTGTGGCTGTCAATAAAGCGAGTTTAACTAATTTGTTAATTAGAAAATGCTAATAAATATGGATGCTTGTTGATGGTTGTCCTTTATAAATACACATTCTATTTGATCGTACCTTTAGGATCAAGCACAAAAAAATCTAATAAACATTTAGATCTTATTATACATAGGCTACTGAGCGAAAAATAATCAAAAAATAGCATTCTGGATTTTTATTTAGAATCAAATAGAGAAGTACGTATTTTTTTCAGTTTACAGCAGTTCTTACCAACTACAATGATTATTGAAGTAGTCTCTACTTACTACTTCAGAAAAACTGATATAGAAATACCTAATAAAATTACTAGGGTTAGCTAGGAAACATTGCCGTACCGAGGGAGGGAGGTGTAGGGTTGTAATTTTTGAAATTGTATCCGAAATTAGAAAAATATCTAGGATATAGACAATTTTCTAAGGAAAAATCATTGTTTTGTTTGTAAATCCCATCTTCTTCCTTATCAGGAAAAGGATACGAAGTTTCTTTCTTTCTTTTTTGGTTTAACGGCTACGACATCGTAGCCCCTCTCAATCACTTCTGAGTATGTCTATGCTAGAAAATGATTATTGTATAACTGGTTCTTTTCGTTCGAGAGTTTTCTAATAAACAAACCCTAAAACAGTGATGTGACAACACTTTAGAGTTTTTCAATGACTGTTTCTTCAGTTCAGTGTTGTTTATTCTATGAGCAGCAATTAAATGTGATTTAATTGGAACCTTTTCCTCCCTCCAAAACAAAAAGTGGATGAGCCTATAACTCATTCTTGAAGAACGATTCCTAAAGGAACCATATGGTGGAACGGAACATAATAGGACTTCTTGATCTCCCTCGTATTCGGTGTCAAGTAGTAATGGTACAATTCTGAGGATGACTAAGGTTATGTTAATTGACAGATATGGAACTGGTAAAACTAACCGTTCAAAACTACACTGGGTGACTAGTAAGTAGACGAATTCCTTTCAGTTAGTGATAGTAGAGCTCATTAGCAATTGATTTAACCGTAATATCCAATATGCAAAACTCAATAGTGTTTGAGATTTGTTAATTTTTGTGTTTTCTTTTTTAGAAATGTACTCCCAAGTATTATAATAGCAAAAGTAAAAAAAATAATCAAGCTTTTTTTTGTAATCCCTGTTAGTTTATACAGTAATACAGTTAATGTAGCAAACATTATGTCAAAAACCTTCAATATGATAAAAATACAAGAGCTAAAACCTACACTTATTGTAAAAAATCTTTAGCCCAATTGTACATTCAAGTGGATTGTTCAAGCATTTCTTAAACTTTATATCTCATTCGAAAAGTACAGAAAAGTTTTTAAAGTTATTTATATGTTTATTGTATTGCGGTATCAAATTTCAAAAATAAATTCACTTGAAATGTACTTTTTTTTTATTTCAATATTTTTTCAGGATTTTTCTTTCTAAATAGAAGACTTTTCTAGTTTTGTCTGTCTGTCTGTCTGTTTCTCTCTTCTTATTTATTTATTTATTTATTTATTTATTTATTTACTATTATAAATTTACTTACTGCATTCTTAAATTTTAAGTCTTTTCTTTATTCCTTATTTCCGCTCTTATAATCATGTTTTAACATATTCACCCTTTTCGTTTATCCTACCCCATCCTCTACATCGTACCACCGTTATTTCTGCCGTTACCATGACAACAGAAATCAATTTTGGGCTCACAAATAATAATCTGAGGTTTTGCTTTATTTTTTCCTCCTCATTTTCTTTCTTTCTTTTTCTCTTCCCCCCCCCCCCTTTTCATTTATTTTCTTCCTATTTTCTCGTAAGATTCGTTTCATTTGTTGATTCTAGGATCTGTACAAGTAATCTCATTAAATTTTGTTGCTAACTTAAAAAATGTAAGTTGCGTCTCTACAATAAAAACAATATTGCCTATGTGATACCACTTTCATTTTCTCTTAAAAAGAAATAAAATTGCGCTAATATTCTTTCAGTTTTATCATTTAATGCATCTTCATCTTCTTTTTCTTTTTCTTCTATTTCAAAATTGTCATTCAATATCATCTTGTTTTTATGTCTCAGCACAAAAATACATTCTTCACTTAATTTAGTTAGAAAACCATTGTTGACCCACGAGCTGCTGCGGATTTTTTCCATTTCTCTTTTCATTTTCTAATTTCTGATGATTATTAGATGTCAGTCGCAGAAATGGCGCAGCTTCAGGTCTTATTGAAAAATCGTTATCTTCTCTTTGAAAATGAATTTGATTGAAATGTGATTTTGTCATTCGATTTTGATTTATTGTTACAGTCTATCCTAACCCAATTTTCATAATGAAGAAATTTAATTATTGATAAATAATGAAGTTTCGGCATCAAATTAATTAAGGAATTCGGAATTATTCAATGCCGAATAAAAGACTTAAAACAACTTACTTAGTTTTTTTTATACCCACTTAGATATGAATTTTACAGTAAACACTTCGACTATCCAACATAGCCTGTCGTTCGAAGTAACATTCACAACCATTGTGGAATGTTATTTGAACATTAGTTATATACATTGATAGTTAAATATGTATCTACGAATAATAACTTTTATTAGTTAGTTCAAAAACAATTACAACAGTTAGTATGTAGAGCATACAGTGACTTTGATTCACCATCTTGTTTTTATTTATTTATACACGTATATAAATTCTAAATAACTAAAGATTGCCATTGAGATTGCAATGGAAATCTGGTTAAGAAAAAAGAATGAAGGCTTGAAATGAAAGGCTTAATGTGCTGTTGATAGAATATAACATTAAACAATGGAAATTTCAGTAAAATTTCATAGTAGTACGAAGTAATGCGATGTTTCAAGCAGTACAGTTCATCCATTTGAGGAAGGCAGTCCCCTTAGGCGTTGGGACTGAGAACTTGAAAAAATAGGGGTGAAAGGGTATCGGGGTATTGTTATGGAATTTAAAAGTCTTAGGTGATCCTTTTTTTAGTATTTTGAGAATTCAGCTCTTCGGAAATATAGTTACTTAAAGCCTTCTTTAATAACGAGGTCAAGCTCTGCAAACCTCTGTTGTAATCTTTCCTCCCTACCACACTTACCTTATACCCTTTCTCCCCTATTTTTTCAAGTTCTCAGTCCCAACGCCTGAGGGGGCTGCCTTCCTCAAATGGATCAACTGTACTAAGGATCTTTTTAAGAAAGATCTATTCGCTTTCGTTATATCCGTTTATATCTCCACAAGAAACAAGTCGATTCCAACTGTTTATATTTTTTATTATTATATTCCTTATTACCAGGCCCGGCTTTGGGAGGGGGGGGGGTGCGGGGAGTCAGGAGAGCTAGAGGTGCGTGCCCACCTCTTTCTTCACTGGTAATGTCCTGATCCTCTGTCAATCCAAGTTCCCTAAAACCTCCCTACAATCACTTTCTAAAATTACATATTTTTTGGTTGTCAAGTTTATAGTCAAGGGCTTTGTCAGACCAAGCAGAATTTTAAACAAAGAAAATAACCATAAAACTCTTATGGCTTGTCGAATGGAAGTTTGATAACATTACAGCAAATGATAATGAAAAAATAAATCCTCATTCAGCCGCGGGGCCCCTGGCGACCGCCTAGATCCGCCTCCCTCGAGCCGGCCCTGTTAGTACACAGTTTCAAATGATGCAATACTATTGATTTGAACACTCATAAAATAATACTTTGCTCTTCGAATGACCGAAGAGGTTCCCACCCGTAAGAGCGACAACTATCATCTAAAATCAAACTTAATTATTTTTTTTTTCAAATTTATATCAAAATCAGTATTATTTAAATCTTGTTGAAATTTTGTATAAAAGTGCTTTAATGGAATCATCGGCCAAAATCAGTCACTTATTTGATGTCTTATTATTAGTAGCATTATTAAAACTTGCATTTTAACTAAATACTTTATACAATTCCCAAAATTTCATAAGATTTCATAGCACATTTAAGTACAGGCAACAAATTAAAGTTAGAAATTGAAATAAATAGATTGGTAATCTAATTTTTTGTTGTTTTTCTTTAAACCTTAAGGTTTGTTTGTTTGTTCGTCTGTTTTAGATTATAAAAACAACTGTTTTGTATTGTACACGTTTACAAATGTCTCAATATCGTTATATTTAGATCAATTATCAGTCGTATTATTTTCATGTTTTTTGCTTGTTTTTTTATGTCTAAAAGCAAAGCAATATGATACTTTCAAAATCTGCAACTAATAAATAAATACATTTTAAGAATCAATTTAAATCGAAGGATGAAAAAAGTTGTTTGTTTTATTGAAGTGATTTCATTCCGTGTATCTTCTTCTCTTTTCTTATTGAGTCCAAATGGACTTGCAATTCCGTCGTTCAGTGAAAAGAAACCAATCATTAAGTTTCCATTTCGCCGTTCTGCTTTACATTACTTCGTGCGGGGGAGTGGGGAGGGTGGGCAACGAAATGATGGATCTGACATCGCGTTCAAATTACGACACGGACGAAAGACAGACGCCGGAACACTTCGCACAAGCAGCGATTTATTATCGCCATTCCAAACGACACAGGAAGTATCACCTCAGCATGGAGAATGTCCTCTCCTACGCTTCGATTAGTGGCCCCTTTCCGAATGGTTATCAGCGCATTCGGCGTCTGAGAGTTTTCGACTCCCCGTCTGAACCCAAGATACCTTTTAAGGCGAAGAGGAGCATCGCTGGTGTGGGTGTCGTACGATTAGCTGCTAATGGGAGCGGATAGATCTTAGCATTTCTTATGTTAATACTGAGTGACAGATGTCGGAAATATGGTTAATCTTTGGCGCCTTTACAAGGGCCCTTGGCCACATTGCACGTTTAGAAGAATTATTTTTCTTTATGACATTAATCTTAGAAATGCTACGGATCAGCGGCGATCTGCTACAATTTCACCACAAATCCTGGAAGGTGAAAGTTTTCCAAACGACTGAGAAATAATAAAAGAGTTCTTGGGGCCAAACCCTACACCACAAAATCCTTAGAAGGAAAACAAAGGAACTAGTTTTAAGACTATAATGCTTTGTGATATCGTCTAGGTCTGTTCATCTGTCATGGTATGAGTATCGGATTATCTTAATAGCTCAATTGATCCAATAAAATGCAATTAATTGAATTCAAGTTAATGAGATTAAAAGATATGTTGTTGGACCGAAAAAAATTGACCAAAAAAATAAAATAATCGGTAGATCAAAAAACGTCAAACGCCAAACTAAATCCCATGTGAATTCTACTGATTAAATTACAAAATAAATACCTAAAATACCTAAGCACACAACGTGTTCTGCTATTTTTCATTTGTGGTATTTCCAAAAGAAATAATTGAAGCAGTGTCGTAATTTGAGGCAATTCAGCTTCTCTGTAGTTTTTCCCACCCAAGAACTTTTTACAAATCCTATAATAAAATGTGATTGTTAAATAAGAATTTGTTTTCCCGAAACAAAAAAAGAAATATCTAAATTTATTTAATAGAACTATAATGATTGCAGAATTTAGCTTCGAGTTTTGTTTATTTACAGACAAGATGATTTTCTGTGTTACTTATTAGTTAAATTATTATTATTTACTTCAATTTACAATCTGAGATAAATTTTGGTTATTTTTCCACATTAGCCTTTTCCAGTTTTAAAATAAAGTCGTGGAAAAACAATTAAAAACATTTAAAAAAAATTGATGATAAGTTTTATAGTTGGTTACATTTTTAGAAGCATCGTTTAATTATTAGCTATTTTTAAATTAATGATTAAAAACTTTAAATTCCCCAATTGAGCATTGAGTTCTATTTCCTGAGCATTGTAATATTAATTGAAGAAGTAGCTTTTACTGTGCGATAAGTTTTTTTCCTAAATAGTCTAGAAATGAAGGTTTTGAAGTAGAGATTTTGTGGAAGTTACTACATTTACAGCCTTCGTATGTCTCAAATACTTTTCCTCTCGAGCCAGTTCTGATACGATTACGAATTTTACTCAAAAACTGCACTTTTTTTTCTATGTTTTTATTTTTGGCTTCATTTTTCTTGTAGTTCTTTGATAATATCTTGTACGTATTTTTCCGAAAGATTTTAAATCGTGCTTGAATAATGTACATCAAATCAATTAAACCCATTGGAAAAGATTATTTTAGGGGAGATTTGTTGATTGTCTCTATGAAAGCGGCTCTAGCGTAAATCTCCCGACTCTAATAGCAAAGAGCATTTGCCTGCAAAAGGAGACATCAAACAGAATTCATTACTCCATCTAAAAAGAGCAGCAGCGGAGATCTGTATGACTCATCTGACTTTCAAGTGAATAAATTTTCACCGACTCCAGAGGTTTGTACTTAATATGCTTTATTTAATGTGAAAGTGAATCGAAGCACAACGAAACAAAAGAAAGAGAAAATCGAATCACCAAAAAAAAAAAAAAGATGATTTTAAAGATATCTCTATATAATTTAGTTGAAATCGAAGCATAGAACACCAAGTTGATTTAATTAAGGGAAACAAAAAACATTCCGAAATTTGATTAATTAAACAAAGCTAAAACAGAATTTTACCACTCAAAATAAGAACGGTACAAAAACTTAAGATTTTTTTTCTATTAAATAATTCTTATAATATTTCGTTCTATACATTTGCTGCAACAACGACTTAACTCAAAAATGATCAGTTGTGTTGTTGTTTTTTTATTGGTTAGTATGTTGAAGCTAAAAATGTGCTGTGAATACAGAAAGTTGTCTCAAATTTTAACTACAACATTACATTATTGTAATTTCAAGATATATACAAATATACTCACAATCATAAAAAATAAAAAAATATATATACATATCTATAAAATTATGGAGCCTTTCGAACCTACCCAGAGGTTCATCATCGTGCATATATATTATTTTTTATGATTTTGTGTATATTTGTATATATCTAGAAATTCATGTTAAAACACACGTAAAAAAATTGCTTATACATTATTCTAACGCATTTAGCAGAGCAATTGTTACAAGTCCAATTCTATCAGACACACACCAATTCTATTAACTTTGAGTCTTGTTAACGCGTTGTTCGTAGTAATGCCTTTTCAATAAAAGAAAACATTATTTCGAAAAAGTTCATTCTTTATTTCTGATTTATTTTTACTCCTCCAACTAACGACAGAGTTCTTTTACAAATAACGTTCACATTATTGTAATTGTAAATATAGAGAATAGGACCCGGGCTTAAATGGCTTTTGTTTTATCGTAAGTACCTCCGTACGTGACGGTAGGTGATTCATCCTGAATCATCCCGTATATTTAGATCCTCATATTGTATATTTTCCAAGCTTAAAAAGTTTTCTATCTGTTGTGACTTTAGTTAGAATTTTCTTGACAGTGTCACTACTTTACATTATTTTCTTAGGTGCTTATTTTTATATCTCTTTACTTTGTAATGATTTCATCTGATTTATTGTAGGTGTAAAATGTCGACTATTTGTCATCAACTAGCTGTGATTCAGCTTCTTGCCAGAACTTACTCAGAAAATACAAACAAATATATCTGACTTAGCAATCGTGGAAATTATTTCATACAGTGAAACTTTCTTCGGAAGCACTGCGTAACGTTTAAATATTACTGCAGTAAAGCACAAAAAATAACAGCAGGTAACTGAAGATAAACTGTAACATAAGGTAACTGGCAAATTACATGTTTAATAAACGTCTGGAATCAAGTATTATTTTTATAAAACTTTTAATTTTGGTAACTTGTGCTGAGTCAATTCTCAAAACAATATCAATTAAAAATAAGGCATCCTTAACGGAGATACTATTACTATCCACGAAATAACAGTAAAATGGAACGACGACTATCTTCCTAAGATGTCCTATATCAAGGTGTACAACCCGCGGCCCGCTGGTATATTTGCTGAGGCCCGGTAGTGTCAAACTTAAAATTAAATTTAAGCCTTTCCATTGCTGCTAACAGATACCTTGTAAAATGTCATAACGCAACAGCAACCGTCTCAGACTTTACTATTGGAATTTTGGTATGAAACACAACTAGCGCATTATTTGATAATTTGAAGTTTATGTAAATTACATTTTTTATTTATTATTATTATTATAAATGACACTGTGAAATCATTAATTAGTAAGACATTTACGTAAATTACGTTTATTATTAATAATTATCATAAATGGCTTTATCAAATCGTTGATTAGTAAGATGTAGTAAGGGTTGAAGGATGGGACGCCCTCCATCAGAACTTGTTTAAAAATTTTGGCCGTCAAACTTCCTAAAGCAGGGCGCACACGATGCAGCTTTTGCTGTGCAACTCATTGCAATTAAGTTGCACAAAAAAGATTGCAAACGACAGTCAGGGCGCACACGATGCAACATTCTTTGCGCCGCCGTTCGGACCAGCGGGCAATCCCATAATTCATTGCGAACACGGCTTCCGAGGTGAAAAATTCAAAAAATCTAGGTTTTTCAAACGCTCTGATACATTCTGCCGCATTAAATTGCTGCATTTACATATAAACTGTATTTATGTGTTAAAGAAATTCGCAATACTCTGATATTTATTGAGTATTCGCTATTCGCCCATCTCAAGCGAAGGAAATCTGTTTCGACGCCATGTTTCCCCTTTGGGCCGACGTCACGACTGACGTATTCCAACACTGCACTGTGATTGGGTAATTCCTTGCAGCTTGCGGAGTTGCACCGAGCAGATATCCTCGCGTTTGCAGCTTTTTCTCCATGCAACTTCGGTTGCAACTTTGCCCATGCAGCTCCAAAAACGCTCTAGGCCAAAAGTTGCACATGCAACTCAGCCCAACGCTGCATCGTGTGCGGGCTGCTTAAGGTTGTCAACCTCTGTGTTAGATCAATTTTTCAGTTCTTTTTAATTTTAGTAAATTGTCGTTCTTTATTTCTGATGTGTTTTAGGCTGCATGATTTAATCTTATCATAACTTCCTTTCCCTAAAAGCTTATCCACCCCTGATTTAATAATCACACTTGCGAAAAACACAAGGATTATTATTAGATCAGAGTTGGAAGGATCCAGCCCCTCCTCCCCTTTTAAAATGAAGCAGAATCACAGCTCTTCATTTATTCATATTAGCAATGAAATATTAACATCTACGTCAATCTTAATTTCTATATTGTACAGCTGATTTATTTTTAAACTCGATGTAAAGTGTCATTGGCATGTAATGAATACATTGTAATGATTTTTTTCTATTCATTTACAAAGTGATGTGGTGATATTTTTTTTCTGTTTTCTTTTAATTTTTTTACTGATACCTTTTTTTTGCCCCCTCTTTTAAAATTCCGATGTTTATTTAAGAAGCCCTGAAGCCAGATCAATGCCTTTTCTTTTTATATTCCTTTGCTTTATTCTTCCAATATTTTCGGAGACGGTGAATCAATGACCATGATTAGGCTTAGTGGTACTTCATTTCTTCAGCTGCAAATGGATTATGTCAATATAAGCAGTAACTGATTTTGCGACTTTGGCTGATTTTCTTTTTTACTTAAAAAAAAATAAATAAATAAATAAATAAAACGCACATTTTTATACAATAGAGACAATAAACTGTTGTCATTGCACAATATTACATTACGCACTTTTCAATATAGACAATGAGCTATAAAGAGGTCAATGTCTTATTTGTAGAAAATATTACAGGGATCAATTTAGTCATATAATGAAAATACACGTTTTAGTTGTTGATTATTGACAACGCCTTTATAACGGCGGTATTATTATTGCTCCTTCATTCTTCGTCCGAAGAAGGCCTTTGTAAGGGCTGGCCGAAACATGTAACGGTTTGTTGAAATTAAATATTTGTTTACATTAAAATAAGTGCGTTGAGTTTTATGTTTGATAATGAAAATACGTGTCTTTGAATGATAAAAAACATTTGGTTTGAGCTGTTTAAGAAATTTATTAACAGCAAGAAAATTATAATTTATATATTTTTTTAAAATGTATTTTTTAAAAATTTATATTCTATTAGGTGTGATATACATATCACTCCTGTGTTGTAGGTGCTGGAATAATTGATATATGAAATATTGATATTTCCAAATCAATATCGAAATTTCAGTTACCCATTTCTTTACAACCCATTTCATTTCATACACACACACACAGTCATTTATTAATATATATATATATAAAAATAAACGGAGAGGTCGTATACATTTAAGCAAATTTTGCTACATCTATTATTTCCATCTATTATTTTTGTTACATTACTTCAGTTGTCTCACACCGGGTGATTCATAAAAGTACTGGAAAGTACTGGTGGTTTTCACCGCCCCATATCTTTTAAACTACTGCTCATAAAAATCTGAAACTTTTTATATAAAATCGTCAAACATATAAGAGTTACATTTTCATGTTGTTATTTATTCATTCTTATTGCAATTCATTTCATTTGCGTTCAAACACCTCTAATATATCGAAATTATTATCCCAAAAAAAATATTCGACTGTCTCCCAAAATATGCATTCTTTGTCAGAATGCATTTTCAAAAAAATACAGTTTTTTTAAATTAAACAAAGGAATTAATGACAAATAGTTGTCATTAATAATAGTAATAATAATAATTAATAATAGTTCCATTACTTCCATAACAGCCCAAGTTTATATGCAAGAAGAATTGAAACTAGACATTTACAGAAAGTTATGTAGAAAAAGCAGAGTTAACTTAACTTTCAAAGTAAAATGATTTAATTTATATAAATGTAAATCAAACAATACATGCTTTTTTATCGACCAATTTGGGAGCTGTTGGGATAGCGACCAAAATCGGTAGCTATTGCGTTTGCTTTGTCCGTCCATCCGTGTATGTCCAGCTCTAACAACTCCCGAATGGAAGGTCGGATCGACAAGCGGATTTCACTATGTGTTCAGAGGCCCAATACAACTGAATGGTGTATTTTCAGGGGCCAACGTCCCCCCCTCAAGTTCGAGATATTTGGCATTGTTTTCATTGGATTTCTGCTATTTGCTTTTAAACGTTAGAAATTCAACCATCGCCTTTCAGTTATTAGCTGTAACTTGATGGTTAAGATTTCGGACTCATATTCTGCAGGTTGTCGATTCAAATCCGTATATCTACTTTTGTTTTTGTTTGTTTTTTTCTCTTAATCTTTTTTTCTTATTTTCCTAACTTTTTTTTTATTTTTTTCCTAACATTTTTTTAATTTTTCCTTACGTTATTGTACTTTCTTTTTTTATTATTATTTTTATTTGTTTTTATTATTACGGGTCGCCCTTAAATTTACGCTTTAGCACAAAATTATATTCACTTGTTATATTTATTTTCATTTTTAATGCTTTTTACATTTTATTACTTTTTAATGTAATGTTACATTGTTTGAATTGATTAAGATTAGAAAACTTGAATTCAAAATAACATTTTGTGGCCGCTTGTGCTGTTTTCAAATCAGAGATTTTCACATTTTATGCTTAATTTCTTTTGGTTTGTCTACTTAATTTGGAAAAGGTTTTAAGGAATTTGATGATTTAAAACAGTTTGTATTTGACTAATTATCTTTTATTTGGATGAACTTTCGAAGTTTGAATAAAATAGGACTTGTTTACAAACAAGAAATCAGCAATAACTTAATAATAATTATTCAATTTTTTCCATTTTTCCCCCTTTAATATTAAAAGTGAACGCCACATTGTCTTGCAAAAAAAAAGCAAACAAGACAATCGATTTTAAAGATAATCAAACTAGAAGAGAATAATGATTTTTAATTGTTTACAATTTTAGTCCTTAATTTTGTTATGATATTGGATGATATACAAGCCCAAACCTTGAACGTAATTTGCCAGAAATTGAAGAAACATCTCTTTGTCTGCTTTGTTTTGTCTTTCTTTCCAGACGGTTGGCAAACAGTCTGTCAAAACAAAACATACAAACGGTAAAGAATAGAATCGTTAATGACTTTTACGTAAATAAAAATTAAATGTCATATGACAAAAAAAGCTTTTAGTTACAAAATAATGGAAAAAATAAATTAAATGAGTTCATCAGTATTCATAGCGTTAAATGGAAAAATTAAAAAGACTTTTCTAATAATATCCGAGTCAAAATAATGAAATAAATTATTAAATGAAGATGTTATTTTCTGAAGATGTTTTCATTTGTAAATTTAATTTATTTTTATTCTACTTTTTAGATGTAACCGCACTTTTAGACTTATAATTTTATGTATTCTTTAATTGTAAAGTCTATTTAAAAAAAAAAATCATAAATTTAACTTTCAGAACTCGTGATATAAATATTTCCCAAAAGGAACTGTACTGATCGTATTTAAATATTAATAAATAAATAAATAAATTATTATTGTTGTTATTTGAGTTTTTGTGGTAGGTTTCGGATAGTAAGGAATTCTCAATCTTTTTCATCATGATGCCTCTGTCTTTGTAATTTAATAGATTCACGGACGGAAGCGAACAAATATTTGTCTGTATTAATATTTCATGAAACAATAACATTTATTCTAATGAATTTGAAAAAAAAATGCGATACTTTAACATTAATTTGTAATACATGATAAATTATAATTAAACTTAAAAGAGATTTTACATTCTTTGTAGCTGCAAGAAAAGAAAATTCGGCTGTTACTATTGTAGGGTCGAGGGCAGTACATTCACAGGCGAGCTTTGATTACAAAGAAAAAAAAATGTTATTTTTTTCAAATTTCTTAAAGCGGAAAGAAGGTCAGCAACTGAAGACATAGCAAAAGAAGGTCTGAAAAAGATTGGTAAACACTAATGTACGAATAATAGCAGAAATACTACAGTGAAATATAGGCTGTTTATGGATATTAAAATTATTGCTGCTTTGAAGTTTCCGATTCTATTCTTTTCTTTAACACTTTTGAACATAGTTTTAAGAAATAGAAAAGAGTACATTTCTTACATTTATCTATTTCCTCTTCTCTCCATTACTGTAAATGTAGATTTAATTACTATTTTGATTTAGATAACAAATTGTTTGTTTTTAATTCTTATTTCTTTTCGACTTTTATTTGTTTAGTTTTTATATTTGACATATCTTCGAAACCAATGATTAAGATTTTTTTCGAAGAAATCTTTCAATCCAGTAAAATTCCGTGGCTTTTAGTTTTAGAAATGTTGGCACTTTAGACTCATTACTTTTCAAATTGAATTTTCTTTCCTAATAAAATTAATTAGAGTAATTACCGTTATTTGAAGCTTTGATTGTCCTTGTTTTTAAGTTTATTAATCTAAATTCACTTACAAAAAGAATTAGGAAAATGAAGCCACAGATCTTGGACTAAGAATATAGATTTAACGTTGAATATACGTTAGAATGTTTGTATAATAAAACGGTAATAACTAACTAAATATCAAAGGAATTATAAAAAAAAACAAAGAATACAAAGTAAATATAAAGTATTGTCTAAATAAAAACAATTTAGTTTGTACTAGTTGCAACCCGTAAAATATTCACGGTTATACCATGAATATTTTAAAAATAATAAAATAATAGGCTCCTCCAAATTGAGCCTGTGAGAGTGCCCCACAATACCTTATAGGGGCGTAGGAATTATTTCTAGTTCATTTTTTTTTATTATTCACTAAATGAATAGATGCGAAAGTTTATAATAATTTGTTTATACTTAAGTATTCTGTTTTATCTAGTTTTTGAATTAAAATTTTTGGATTGATTTAAAATAATTAAAGATTATTTTTTTTTATAAAAGTTTAAGTAAATATCGAACAACGCACCAACATTAAATCAACTAATTTTTCTTTTCAAAAAGACATTTGTTAGTGTAATTTTAAAAATTAAAAACACACTTTAAAACATTCTCTCTGCGACTCTCTCCGCTCTCTCCACTTTGATGACAAAGAAACGTACATCCGTACATCCGCTTTTTGCCTATTAATAGTATGATTTAAAGAATTTTTCATAAAACGACTTTTAAGATATGTTAAAGAATTCTTACTTGTTGTTACCTGAAGGGTGTACTGTGAATCTAAAAGTACCAACAGTGGATGGACAAATACACGTTGTAGGGATCCCTGTTATTGCATTATCGTAACTTCTAGAAGTTTCCTGAAAGGTTGTCTTTAGCAGGTGAATTGAATGTCTTTATTTGAGCCCAGTTTTGAATGAGTTCGTTTGAATTTGGAAAACTAAGAGGCAACAACTTTTTTTGTCTCTTCGAAAGGAAACCCAAAACTTGAGAACAGGCAAGGGAAAAAGAAACGAAGGGAGAGAAAGAGAGAGAGATATTAAATCGAAATGTTTTAAAACATCGCCGTCATTTGTAAAAACAGTCGGCGTCACTTAATTCGTCATTCAAAACACGAAGCAAATATGAAAACCGCCAGAAGATGAGAGAGTGGCTGGAAATTAATGCAGGACTTTTTTCGGGGTCTAATTGAATTAACCCTGACGAATAAGAGAAAGCACAGAAGAATCTCGCAAACATCCTCATTCCTTTCACGGCTTCCTCCTCCGTCTCCTCCCTCCATACTTCATTCCACCTCTTCCTCCTGTCACGCAAACGAAAAATTGCATTTGGACTGACGTCGTCGGTTCGTTCGCGCGAAATTGCATTAGAAAGTTGGCAATAGAAGGACTGTGGCTCGCCTAATTTACATTGGCCCAACGAAACCAATTGTTTCCATACAGTAACGAGGCTTTGGAAAAATACTAATCGCAGTTTTGGTTTCCACGGAAAACAAATAGGATTAGGTTGGCTAATAGCCACGAATCTGTCTTTGCCGGATTCACCCAAATTATAAAACACGCCATAGTCAAGAAATCGAATGAAAGTACTGCAAAAATATTGTATGTTTTAATACATCCTTTAAAGCTAAATTCACCACGCACGCCTTCTTACATTAGGAAGGGTAATGTAGAAAGTACAGAGTTATGAGATCTCTAATCAAACGTAATAAAATGGAGTAAAGTGAAGTCACAAGACCGTCCGACGCTCACCCACCTTGAAAAGAAAACACTTGGAAGAGAGCATATAAATTGTATGACCTGTCTGGATCACAGGAAAAAAAAACACAACCATTGCAGGGATCGAACCTGGTTCCTCCAGTACATAATCAAGAGCTGTTATCATTTATGCTACAAGCCGTTAAAATATTCTGTAAATACAAAAACAAAATTAAAACATAACATTTAAAAATTCGAAATCCCGCCTATGAAACTTTTGTTGAATGGTACATTGCTTAATAACAACGCTTGTTCTCGAGATGTGAATGACGGCCTTCTATTGGTTGCAGATGAATACTTCTCTTGTGTACTTTTCTTCTCATTAGCCTTACATTGCACCCGCATGCTTTGTCTGACTTCACGGAGAAAAAATTAATTTAAAGTTAAGTGATTTTGGAATTTTTCTTACATTCTTTATTATCGATTTAGTTCTTCGTCCTGGCATAAAGGGTTATTTTTCCTAGTGTTTAACCAACGTAATGTTAAACGTCAAATTGTTGCATCGGAAAAGTCTTGCCTTAAGGATTTGGTTCCTTTGTCCTTTGTAGACAGATATTGGCTAAAAGTGATTATAATGAACTATAAGTTGGGAATTAGGTTAAGTATATTAGAAAAAAAAATCATTAAATATTTAGTTAGCTATTCGTATTTTTATTTTTTTCTGGGAATGAGAGGGGGGGGGTCCGACAACTTTTCTTTTTTGTCTACTTCCAATATTTTGTAGAATGTCTTGTTTCCTAAAAAAAGAGAAGAAAATTAAATAACCGTGAATTTTTGCAAGTTTTATAACATAATGATTTAACCATTTTTTGTAGATCATATGAAACATTTATTTTGCTTTTCTTTAAATCACTGCTCTTATGTATAGAGATTAATTTCTTCAGATTTCTCCAATTTTAATAAAAATTTCCAAATTTCAATTAAAAAAAAGAAAACAAAAATATATATAACAATATTAGCATATTATAAGCACTTCTATTATGTATATGGCTTTTGTGATGTAGAATTTTAAAAGCTGAAGCTAAATGATATTTACATTTAAAATTCAGTGATCATTAAGATCAAAAACACTAAAAAAAGGACTAAAATTTTCTAAAGCAAAACTGACTTGATTCTTGTAGCCTTTGAAGAAGTGTCTTAGCAGAGTAAGTATTTGTTGATTTTTAGACAGTTCATTGCTTGGTCACGTGTTGTTAATGGATGTTCTTAAATACTTTCAAAGCTGTCTTTTGAAGAATGTGTCACTTTGTTGAAAGTTGACCTCTTTGTTCAGCTGCCTTCAATGTTATCCCACACATGCAAGTCGTTACAGAAGTGGTAATAGACATGTGGGGTAGATTTTTCCACAAAACAGCCCAGTAGCAAAACCACTCTTTTTAATCTCTACTAATTGTTTATCCTTTTGATTGTTTCACTTAAATTCGACTTCTTAAAGAATATCTTCCTTTTATTGTTTCACTACAAGACTTCTTTTGATGAAAGTGTGGTATAAATAATTTTAACCAAACTTAAAAGTTTAATCTTAAAATTCAATTACCATTATTTCTATGGAAAAGCAAATAATTACAGGACAATTCTGATTATTGTAGCATCTTACTACGACTATGTTACCTAGTTACTTATTCTACAACTTCTTAAGAATTTATGAGAATTCTGCAGAAAACTAGGCTTGATTCTGCATAGATTGATGAATACTTCACTGAAAATCAATATTGAAACTAGACCTGTAGAGTCAACAGGGACTGTTTTTAGCAAAGAACTCATCCTGTGGCACTTAGATACAAATACATCGTTAAATCTGAAAACAAAAAAATAAAAAGTTTAGGTCGCAAGATAAATCATGACAGTTGTCACCACTCTCCCACATTGAATTTTGAATAAGGGTGACATAATTTAGAATGAGAATTTTTTTGATTTCTTCGAATAATAATAATAAGGTTTCTTAAGGAAATTTAATTGATAAATTTTTACTGCATTCAGTTTGTACATATTGGAATGTTGTAGTGATCTTCCTGGAAGGGTTTCCAAGATTAGGTGGGTTTTTTTTTTTTTGAGAACTTTTCCATCGTTTTGTGATGAGGATTATTTCTAGGCCTATGTTTTTGGAAAAAGTGAAGACTTATATTTTTATTATTATGAAATAATTAAATCTGCAATAATCAAATAATGTTAATAATAAAAACAATCGCATCAATTAAATGAAAAAAAAAAGAAAAAAAGAAACTCGATGAATTCTTCGTAGCCTTTATTCTTCCTTTCTTTATTTTCATTAATTCCTAAATTCTTCTTTTTTCTGTTTTTAAAGTTTTTCTGGATGTTTTATGTAAAAAGTTAAATCTTACATCATCCTTTAACCCTTTGGCACTCCAATGCTTCTCTCTATCTTTCGTCTACTATTTCTCCTTCAATAATTTGTCACAGTGTATACCTCCTTGTGGTTCATCACTGTGCTACTCTTCATCGATCAGCCCTCTAGAAATGTAAGAAATAAAATATCGCTACAAGTATCACTTCGTAGTGAATCTAGTGCTCTTTTCAATTGTCAGTAATGTTACCTTCTACTTTCTGGTAATTAATAGCAATTATAAATATTATTTATGTAATGCAGTGATTAAAGTACTTTTTCACAAGCTTATCACGAAAGAGATTTTAAAACTGACAACAAGGAAACGGTAATCCACTGCATTTCCGAGATCGATAAATGTCAATGTTGTCAAGGTAGATACACGCCAGGTCACAAATCTACAGTCACAAGCTTTTAAACATGAACATTTCAAACTTTGGTTCATCGTATTTCATAGTATCAATTGGTTATTGAATAATGTTTGTTTTCTGTTTAAATTTAAAAACAACAATATTTATTTTAAGGATTACTTAACAAACATATATTACTATATTAATAATTTTGATCTAATTTACTAATATTTCTAAGAAAAGAAATAAAATGTTAATTAAAACATAATTATAACCTTTGCGTTTGCATTTTGTCGAAAGGAACTCATAATGTAAAGATTGTGCCGAGATTTTCTTCGAAGCTCTTTAGAATCGTTTCCAGCACAGAAAATAATGCTTCTGAGCCTAATAATTGCCTTTTCATATTAATTCATAATTATTAATTTTAACTTATTAAACGAAGCATTTTTTTCATAAAAATAAAGCAACCAAACATCCTTAAGTTAAGAAACAAGAAAATGGATAATTGTTAAACCATTCTCATTGATTATTTCTGCTAAATATGCAACCAACTAATGTTTGCTAATAATCCAAGCATGTTCAAGAATCAAGATGATACTATCACAGACCCATTCAAGGTTGTGTATTTTTTGAATATTAACAATAAGCAAACGATGCAATGTAACTCTTTGAAAGAGACTGACTACATCACTAGACAGAAATGTCTAAACACAATACTTTAAATAATAATAAAAAAAAGAATCTCCTCTTATTTTCTGTAAATCAGTGGTTCTTAAATTAAGGTCCTTTGGCGACCCGAAGCAATCACGATTTATTGTAATTTTTATAATTTTACAATATACTAAAAACTCGTTTATCCGAATTTGATGGGACCGGTTCCGTTCGGATAAACGAAATTTCGGATGCTCAGGAATATATTATATGAAACATGTACTGTGCATTAAAAAAATACAGTGAATATGATATAATAAACTATAATAGGGCTCCACCACTACGAATTATAGGCTCTACAAGTACTGGAACATTCCGATTTGTTAAAGTAATCAATCCTAGTTTTTTACCTTAACTTTAAATCCAGCTCTTTGCTGGTTGCCCAATCTCCAAGTCATTAATGTTATTATTAGAATTGCAGTTACATAATCCTTTGTGTACACTACTA
Organism: Thereuonema tuberculata; assembly: GCA_023159025.1. Lineage (NCBI taxonomy): Eukaryota > Metazoa > Arthropoda > Chilopoda > Scutigeromorpha > Scutigeridae > Thereuonema > Thereuonema tuberculata. The sequence goes on along the minus strand of JAFIDM010001028.1, from coordinate 24,658,232 downwards.
AATATTGATTATCGGAAAAATGTTTGTGTGTATTTCTAAAATATGCTAAATATCGTTTCGGATAAACCCGTTTTCGGATAAATGCGATTCGGATAAACGAGTTTTTAGTGTAGCACCATTTTATCTTTAATGTAATTCGCGGAGGGAAAACCTGAGTAATAGAGGACAGATATTTAAATCATACAGTGTTGAAAGTGTAAAGTGTTCAGTAATTTGATAAAGATAAAATTATCTCAGAATTCCTTGAAATAATTCTTTATTATTTTTCTTAACATGTGCTCGAAAGATTTTGTTTTCATTCTAAAAATTAAAGATCCACTTATCTTAATTATTATTTTGTTTTAAATATGAAGATTTTGGTTTTTTATTAGTTTAGTTTCATATTTCATAGGAAAGACGAATGATCAACCTTGGGTCCATAGACTCAAAGAAAGATTTTAAGAAAGATTGTGTTTGACCTTCAACCGTTAGAGTCTGTTATCTTCACCTGTACTGAACATAACTGTGATCTGAACTGATGGACACCTCGGGCAACAAAGCTTACACCTTGTTCCTGCCATCAAGAGGATCTTTGATGCCATGAATAAATAGCTTTTCCTGTGAATAGAGAATTTAAAATCCCGTCACAGAACCTGCTCTCCCTCCCACCTTGCAAACCGAGGTGATTCTGGCCACAGTCCTGAAGAATTTTGGCCCAGTATCCGGCGATTAGGTAATCATCATTGGAAGAGACAGTGGTCGAGAAGGACTAGCCTTGTCTTCCTCCTGCTGCTGTTGGCTGTTGCTTGATCCAGAGCCAACTTAGTTTGACCGCATTAGAATGCAGGTTCGCCACCGCCGCCGCTTCACTCCTGTCTCCGTACCTTCAGCTAAATTACATTTGAATGGAACCCGGTCCAAGAATTCTTCACTGGCGAGTTCAGGATGAATATATGAAAGTATAAACATGTAGATCTCCACCCATTCTTCTATATATCTTTTAAAGCTTCAACTTTTTTTTTTCTTTCGATCTGTTCTTTTTTTTTTAGTTCCTTCACTTTCATATTTATGTTTTCTATCCATCTGCTGTACTTTTTTTTCTTTTTACGTTGTGGGAAACTCTTGAAGGATTTCACTGTAGATTCAATCAGTTTTGATTTCTTAGATGGAAGCCATCTTCTTCATGGATGGTAAAATATACCAAAGGGCATTGCAATTTTTCAGTCCTTTCTAATATTTACATAGAAGGGAAGAAAGTTTCAGAATGCAATTCAAGTTAAAATACGTACATCGGTTTGTCCGTCTATGATCAAAACTATTTATCCTAGGAAACTCAAAGTGTAATGGCAGGTTTAGATTACTAATAAATGAACCCGTGCTAGTTTTTCTTGTTTTTTCATCTTAAAGTCAAAAAAAGCAGTTTCAGGCAAAAAAAAAAAAAACGGCCGAAATACGGTTTTTTTGAAGCTCAAGGAATATGTGAAACCAAAAACTATTTAGAAATCTAAACCTTTAATTATAGATGAACTAAACGGAGTGTTATCTCCCTATTGATTTTATTACTTGATGAACCAATTTCTATATGAGTTTCCTTAAACCCGTTATTACATAAATAAAAGTACTAATCGTGGAAAGCTACAAACCTATATGAAAGCTAGTTATGACTAGTAGCTATTTCTTAGCTCGCGAACTTCCTCGAACCTTCATCGCAAACCTTCAATCACCCAACCAAAACATTTCCACGATATCCAATGCTATTCCAGAATTTTTATCGAAGCTCATTTTCAAGGAATGGAAAAAGCTAAATTATCATATTTACTGCCTTTTCGTACAATTGTAGATCGCATATTCCAAATGAAATAACTTATATATTTCTCCTTTTCACTCCTTTACATTTTCTGTCCATCTGTTGTGAGAAGCGTTTCGAAGATTTTTTCATCGTAGATTCAATCAGTTTTGATTCCTCATATCGAAGCTCTTGTTTTGACCGGTTTTTTTCCCCTCTGTCTCCTTTTTCTTTTTCTTAGGCCGTAGCGTCTCTCTCCCATCGCCCAGTGTGATTGGAAATTCAATAAAGCTTGAAATCCTTTTAATTATAAGCGACAGATTGCAATTTCAGCAGAGCAATCGACAACACTAACTTGGCTGCCACAGTTTGTATTCGATTTTTACGAGTTCGTTTCCAAAGATTGTTTCGTTTCATTATTCCATTAGAAGAAGGAAAGGTATTTTTCTAATGGCTTCACCTTTTACGTTAAGGATGAAAAGAAGGAAGAAAAAAAAGGGAAAAAGAAAAGTGATTTAATTAATAGGAGTAATTTCGCGTGCTCACTGTTGTGTTCTGGGTACTTTAATAAAATTTACGTTCAATTGGATCACATTCTTCATAAATATAGACTTAATTTTATTTTCTTTATCATAAAAATTAATTTACTTGGAAGATGTAACATTTGCTTATACATTTCTTTATTTATTAAAAAATATCATTAAGATTGTTTATCATTTTAAATAAACATTGTTAATTATATGATGATTAATTCTCAAAAGGGGGAAAAATTAAAAAAAAAAAGTAATTTCAAAATGGAAATGCAATTACTCAATGAAAATTAAGTTAGTGAACAAATAATAAAAAATAGGAATGAAATGAATTGAAAAGTCCACTTGAAAGTTTAGAAATTGTAATTGAAGTTTAGACAAGGAAATTAACGTGCGTTAATACATTTTTACAGTAAAATAAACCAAAGAACGCACATAACAAAACAAAACACAAATTCACTGAGCTATTTTTGATATTAGTGCTGGAAATGGAGGACAGCGCTGTTTCGAGGCTTTTTGGCCTCTCATCAGCTCCACCTATCCAGCATACCCAAGCTCAGTGAAAAGGACGAATAGACAAAACGGACAAAAATGAGAATTAGACTAAGATTGTTGTATTTATTATTGTTATTCTGCGAACTGGATTAGGAGTTACCTATTGTGGATTAATGATTAATTAATGAATATTAACTTTTAACTTCTAATTAGTTGTGTTCTAAATAAAGTGCTGTGTTTTTATTTTATTTTATTTATTTTTGTTTTTTTTTTTGTTTTTTGTTTTTACGAACTGAAAAAGAAAGAGTTTATTTATTGTCAAAAAAACAAAAACAAAAAAAAAACAAATTTTTTTTTTATGTTAAAAAATAAAAACGAAACGATGCAGTTAACAAAACAGTTTGTTTGTTAAAATGTTGCAGTCAAAAAATTTCAGGTCAGTTTTTTTTTTTTTTTTTTTTTGCTTCAGGGAAAATGCAGCAGTACACATACAACTTACTGACGTAAGAGAAAGATAAAAAAAATAAATAAATAAAAATAGAATCAAATATGTATTCTTTTAACTTTCTTTTGTATTAGCTTGTTTTGACCCACAGCAAATGTAACTTAATCATTTATTTTTTTTTTTAAATGTTGTAATAAATACAATCTTAAATATGAAATTTTCTAAACATCATATGTTTAAGTGATTAAAAAAAGAGGCCCAAAACGATGTACAGGACTCTAACCAAGTTTAAATTAAATGCTGATAGTATTTTGTGATTAGAAAACATGAATTTTTCTGGAGTATTTTGCTAATTACAATAGCAGTAGTATTTGTTCAGTAGTAGGAGGAATTAACAATGAAAAACATTAAATTTTAGAAACACTTTCCCCGTTGAGCAGATAAAAGGTTTTCAGAATTTATAAATCACAAGTCATTTTTTGTATTAGAAGAAATTGACAAAATACAATGAAAGTGTCTCACACACACTAATTGTAAATATACTCGCATTTACAATTGAGGCACTAACGTAAAGTCAAAAGTAAAGTAAATAAGTCGTAGCACAAAATATCATAGATTCATTCCATCAATGATTTCTGCCAATTTTTTTGAACGTGGTACAATACTAATCAATGTTAACAATTAGGTTATATCCATTCTTTCGGAGATCCACCAGTAGCAGATGAGTCCAAGAAGACTGAGCTCATTCTTTTCCAATAGAGGCAATCACTGTAATACTAATGCTTTCTGGGTAAGTGGATGTCTGATCGCTTACTGGTGGAGGAACCAAATGTCTTACAATCACTAAGAATTAGAAAATTGTGTTCCTGCATTGCAACATCACAGTTTTCCCAATGGAACGCCATTTTAAACTGCTGCACAGACGCTCTTGCATAATCGAACACTCGTTCAGGTATAGTTGAATGTCGTAAGTGGTGTCCTACTAACTTCACTGATACAACTCAATCTGGTTTAGAACCCCGGGGTTCGCAGGAATGTTTTCTTTCTTGCCTGTGAAGGAGATAATCTTCTTCTTTCTCTTCTTCTGGCTATCTAGAAACTTCCTTAATATGAATAGGTTTAGAACAAAAAGGCCTAAAGGCACCAGTAGTTATGTTTCAAAGTAAAGAAGTTGGTAAAATATTTCAGATTAGTCTCTCTAGATTGTTGATTTATACAATCTAGAAATTAGTGCAATAAAAGCTAAAAGATTAATTTCTAATCCTATTCAGACAGAAATTCAAGATTTAGACGAAATAACAATAAGAATTGCTAGAAAAATTGAAAATCAAAACATTTGTTTTATGTTCCTTTTATTTCTGAATGAGGTGATGAGAATAGATACAAAAATTTTGTAAGACTTATTTTGTAAGACGAATCTGAGTTTTGAGTGATTTTTAAAGCAGCAGGTTCCAACAATTTAAAGACATGGAAATTTGAAACAAAAATCAGAGAAATTTTTCAGATGGTTTCTCTTGAATTATCCGCCTATTACTTCCCTTCAAAGATTGCATAATTGCAGTGGCACTTCAATAGGGGACCCTGTGGCCATTTGAAATTGCAAGAAGCACTTCTTTCTCACTGTTGAATAAGTGAGTCTTTGAATTTCTAATATCCACAGCAAAGTCCTGAATAGATTACAAACAGAAAGACATTCTTCAAACAAAAGAAATCCAGGAGGTGGAGACGTCGGAAAAAAGTTAATTTCGAAGCAGTTTTTCAGTAGGTTTTGCAGAACCTCCTTAGGACTCATTGTGTGTAATCAAATGGAGATTATTTTGATCATTTGCAATCATTTATAAAGCTTTATAAATTGTTATTTTAATTTTTGCAAATATTGTCTCATTACTTAACCGCCAACGTTAATGATTAGCATTATGTTTATATATCAATTAATCAATTTCTCAATAATTATTATTCTTCATAAGGTGGTTTAACGTGCAGTATTAAAGTCTTAATCCAGATTGAACCACGAAGCACATACATACATTTAACAACAACACAAATTAAACACATAAATATTAATAACTACGTTTCGAAGTTCAAGTTTCGAACTTCATCCTCAGGTTAATAGTCTTGATTTAAACTGAAAAACGTTCTTTAGAGAACAGGTGCTAGTGGGATTATTCTAGAGAAGGGATATTTGTGTTTTTAAATGTTTTGTAGTATGTACTTCATGGCCCAATCGAGATCAGTTAAAGTTAAATAAGAACGAGAAAAAAAAACAAAGTTAAATAAGAATAATGGTTTTTTTCGTCATATCAGTTGATATGATATGTTTTTAAAAATTAGTGGGTGTATGATTTAGGCTTAATGTAAATGAAAAACGACCGATTTTAGAACAAGAATAGTGGAACTGAAGCAGAAAATGTTCCCAACCAATGGATTTAGCTGGAATCACTCTATATTGTCTTTCGGTGACTCGGAAACCGTGAAAGAATTTTCATTACACGCGAAGCCTGAGATACTTTGTATTCAAAAGCATTCTACTCCAATGAATCTGAAATTGAATACACCTGCCTTCGGAAATTAGAGGGACCGCAAGACTCCATTCGAGTGAGAACACTCCAACTACCGCGGACGATTACATATCGAATCTCCGCAGGGATTGGGTCTAAAATCGAAAATGCATAAAAGCTTTTCTTCAGTTTAGCATATGATAATCGTAAATTTCAGTTAACTTCAGTTTCTTTTTAGGAATGAAATTTCACATTTTACCTTTAGTACTCTTAGCATTGTACCATTTGGGCACTTCATCCACTGAAGCGAAGCAGGATCGGATAGGGAATATTAAGATATCCCCGGTTATCTATCTAGGATTCAAGAATAATTCTATTCTTGTTATTTATTATCGCATGATTTCTTTCTTTTTTTTAAATTCATTCAAAAACTTTGTTAAAAATCAAAAATAAAACAGTCTAATTTCAGTATTTCGTATTTTCATCAATTGCTATAAATAAATTTATTATTCATATAATTAATTAATAGATCAAATATTTATATACTGAATCCGGAGCCAGCCTTGTATATACTAACTTCTCATACAAATAATTCAAATTATTGTCAACATCCTGTTTATTTAACACATTCTCTGATCTTATCCCTGCAGTAAATGTTATAAATCAGTTGATAATTAATATTACACATTTATTACTTAGATTTGATATTTATGATTAACGTGCTTTCATTTATCGATTTCTGTGGTTGCAGTTTGAGGTTTCTAGTAAAATTGGGATGTTCAAAAGTTTGGAAGTTCGGAAAGTCTCTTGTAAATACTGATATAGTATTTTTTTTTCTATTTTTAAAATCTTTAAATCTTTAGAATTAAACGAGTTCAATAAAGAGAGAAATCGTAACCTTCTTTCCTTAGTTCAATTTTAATATAAAATTGAATTGAAACCGAGAAAACCGAAGTGTTTCTGTTCAAATTTTTGAACATTTCTCCGGCGGAAAAAATAAACTTTTGCAGAGGGTCTTACCGCGAAACTGACATTGGTTTGTTAGTAAACTATGTCTCGGTTAACATTAAGTATGTTAACATTAAGTATGTGCTCGGAATTTTTTTTAAAGAATTTCATCCCGTAGATCTTAAATCTACAGACAATGAACTATTGGTCTTCGAAGCATTGTATAACAATTCCTACATTGTAGATCCAATTCCTAATGCATTATCCTGATCAAACTAGAACTGGTTTAAACTAAAGTTCTTTTACATCAGCATGGAATCGTTCGAAATGTTACGAAAGGCTTCCGGGAAGGCTTTGAAAACTAGGATGCCTTGATTCTTTCCTTAAGTAGATATAATAAATAATTAAAATTAATAAAAAAATCGTGCAATTATTATTTAGCACTGGTTATGGTTGATATAAGCTTATGTCAATTATTTTCGGATTGATTGTACAGTGAAACCTCCACTAACAGACACTCCCGAAAAGCGGACACCCCCCAATAGCGGACAATTTTGCAATCCCCAGTCCCTTAATATAGACGTTTCCATGTATTGACCTCCGGTTAGCGGACACTCCCAATAACGGACAACATTCTACAGAAAATGAACGATCTTGTGTTGTTAATAAAAATTACGTGCTATTAACTAAAAATTTAAAAATGCCTACCATTAAAAGCACGGACAAACGATTAAAAAGGATAAAAAGATCACGACGTTTCCGACCCTCAACTTCATTGGGTCCATTTTCAAGTGACATTTAAAAAAAACATCTTCCATCGATGGAAGATTTTTTTTTTTTTCTCCAACGAAAGCTCTAAACACATCAAGTTCGGAAACGGAGACAAGTGCGATCACTCTATTGTCTTCGATTGGTTTTGCGCTGCACGAGCAAAAAACATTCCCATTAGTGGGCCATTATTGCAAGAAACGGCGTTGGAAGCAAAGGGGACTCTGAAGGCCTTGCAAAGTTAAACGATTTAAATATTCATATTGCGAAACATGTTTTCAATGCAAAAAAAGAAATGTCAAACTCTGTTAACTGATTACTTTAGTTGATAAAATTAATTTTCTAATCCGTTGTCTTATTTAAAATAATGACAAAATTAATACTGTAATTAATTTTGTTATTATTTTAAGTAAGACTAATGGATTAGCATTCATTTAAAAAGGAAAATAGTAAACAGTTTGCAATTGTTCATATTTTCTCATAGGGCAATGTTAATTGTAGAAATTTAAGATTGTACGTAATTTTTCATTAAATGACATGCTATAAGCTAAAAAATCAAAAAAAGATAGTCCTCCCCAATAACGGACACCTCCCAATAACGGACGAAACTTCCGGTCCCGTGACTGTCCGCTATTCGGAGGTTTCACTGTATTTTCTTTTAGAAAATTATTAGAAGATTATGTTGTTAATTATAGAATCTCCTTTTAATAACTTTTTATGTTTTATTTTAATTTTCTAGCAAATATAATTATATTTAAATACAATACATATAAAAACACAGTTTTAATTACATAATTTAAACTTAATTTTAACTACAGCAAATACATTAACATTTTGATATAATATAATATTCATTTTAGACGACCAAACATTTTGGGAAAACAATTTCAGAAAATGTAAGGATAGATAACTGTTTCCAGCTACTACATAAATTATTATGAAACTTCCTATACTGTCATTTGTCTAAAGGGTTCATATCATTTTACAGTTACATCTGCTGCTGTTAATTCGGGAATTATCTATTAATAATTTATGGACATAATTTTCGCCAACAAATTATTGATATTTAATTTCACGAATTCGACTTCAAAAGCTCCGACGCATCAGCTGCTTAGTTTTAAAGCCTTTTTCATTACAGTTCCAAATTTAAAGCTGAAAATTAGATGAATTTTATTCTGAGTTTCATATGTAATCAGTTCATTTCTATGAAAGCAACACACTTTGAGTAATCATTGCATAAGAGCATCATTAATAAACCCTCTAGAATTAAAGCCCGACTTTTCATTTCTTTGCTTATATTTTTTTTCTCCATTATATGAAATGTTTAAGGCTTACGATAATCTTTTTCCCTATAAATAATCCATGATTTGGGTTTCTGTTCTAGCCCTGCAAGAGTTAATTAAATTTAGACTTAATGAAGATTTTATTTAATAAATCATTTTAAACAACAACATTTATTGATTGCGTCATAATTAAAATTCAAATCTTAATTGAAATGATAATTTTATAGATGAATGTGTCTCCTTTGTAAAAATTATTTCTCAGAATATAAAAGAGAAATTCCACATTTGATTTGATAGAAAATCAAAATAACTGAGCAATGTTTATACAACAGTTGAATAACATTGCCATTACTAAATAAGGCCAAACGTAAGGCGATGATTAATTGTGAGCTCGTTAAGGAAGGGGAAACCTATTTTTAACACGTACTTTCTCTGGTTCCATCAGATTTAGATAGACAAGACAGGCATTGCCATAAAAACAGATGTTAGCAACTGCAGAACTTGTTGCTCGAGGAGGTTTTTTTTTTCCTCCTTCCGCTCTCCCAATTTTTTCCCCCTTTTATTTATCTCCCCTTCTTTCTCCCATTACATCTCCTGCTTCTTGAATGAACTCTAACCTCTCATTAAAAAAAAAAAAAAGAAGGAGGAGGAGGAAAGAGAAAGAGAGAAAAGGGATGGAAGTCTCGATGGGATTTTTGAATATGTGCCAAAGCTTTTGTGTCTGAGCTTCCTTTGAGTCCAATGCCATCCAAGTCTATCAGATCTCGTAGGATTAGAGCCACTCTATGAGCCATTATCCACTTCAGAAATTAACTGACCAAGAAACTGCAAATTGCCAGCAGACACTTATTACTTCTTGAACCTGAAAAGCAAAGAAACCATTCAAAAGTAAATATTTTATGACCATTTTTTCGGGATTACAGAATTGACTCTACATTCGTTCAGTAGCAACAGGAGTTAAGTTTTCAGTAAACATTTATAAAAACAAATTCCTTTCAAAATAACTATGATCTTGAATGCTAAGATTACAAAGATTATCGCACAAGAAAGCTAAAAACTAACTTACACTTCCAAAGTGACTAATGAATTTAAGACGTGTAAATTACATTCCTATAACTGAAGGAATAAGACTTCGTTGAGAGGGTTTAACAAAAAAATTATATTCTGTTTAGATTTGAAAACAGCGGCGAAGAAACTTAACTAATGCCGGGATACGAAGGATTTTTTTATAAATCTTTGCAAAAATTACCTTGGATCAGCCTCAGCTAAGTTTTTTTTTAAAAAAAACCGGTGATATCCATCTGCTGTCAAATTTGCTGAAATGGTATTTGTTGTATTTATTTTAGAATGTTACTCAAACACAAAGCCGAAATATTTTGTCCAACAATATTATCATATCGTAAATACTTAAAGATAACCTTAGAATTTCAAGGGATTTTTTTTTCGTAATCTAATTTTAAAGTTGTGTTCCTCTATGCATTTATTCTACTTTCATTAAATATTCCATTTCTGAATCGACAGAAGAAAAATGTTTTACTTTTTTATTTACACAGAGCAAACAGAACTGAAAGACGGTTTTGATAACATGTGCATTGTAAAGAACAAACCAACAACTTTCTATATTTTTTTCCAGCACCAACCAACTTGAAATAAAGCTTGATATATTCCCTTTTCGTGTAGGAAGATTCGGAAAACATTGTATTCATCTGAGTTACGTTTAAATAAAAATAATATAGAAATAAGTATACAAGTGTCTACAACAGGCTTATCATTGTTTTTCAATATCTTCGTTTTCAGAGATTTCAATCAGTTAAACAATTTTGATTCACACTTTTCGATTCCATTTCACAAGATTTGCTTCATAGCATGAAACTGTCATTATATAATTTAAGAATACATTCTTTTTGATTGGCGATGTTTCTGCTTCGTCAGAAACTAACTTTTAAGTTGGTTGTCTTCTAATCTAGTTTCTCTGAGAGAAAAGTAGGCCGCAAAATATCTCTTCGAAGCCCTTAACCCTTTGAGATCCGATAGCTGTTACCTGGCGCTTTGTCGTCCCTTATTCCATGAAGGCAGGTGATGTGAGACTCTTACACGAGGCGCACTGGGGCTAATTGCTTTCGCATAATTGGCCACTTATTGTAGTTTATTCTTGTATGAAGACTCGTAAACCTTCGTGTGTGGTGGGGGGTTTAATGATTGGGACCCCTACGAATGGTCCCCCGGGACTGGAGGAACAGCATGTCCACTGTAATGAATTCCCACGCAGTCGGCTGAATTGATGATGCCTCTGGAGCTTGCCATTGCTCGACGGTTACGACGAATACGACTGGAAATTAAACAACTTTATGAGAAAACGTATCCGAGAACTCGTTAGTAATTTAAGACGACGAAAACCCCTTCCGTTCGCAATCGGCAAAGCTCCTGTGTTACGCAGTGGAAAGGCAAAACTGCCCCCTTTGATGACCCGTTGCAAGACGTTGTTCCGTTACAGGCATTCTACGAAATCACTGAATCCAACGTAATTTCGAGTTAAATAATTTCCCATTCATCAAAGACATCAGGAACTCTTTCGCTACACTTAATGCCGAGGAGAGAACAACAACAGATGAGCGTTTAATATTTACTAAACTACGTCCACTAGTTATGGTAGTCAAGCAAGTGAACAACACCAATATAGTCTAACTAATTAAAACGTACAAAGCAAACAGTGCAATTTTGGAACGAGGTCTGTCACGTTTGTAGCTGAGTAGCATCAATATTGTGCGACCTTTTGTGTAATATTCTTAATTATTAAAAAAAAATATATTGAATGAAAATGTAAAAAAAAAATCACTAATGTTTCAATATTAACTTTTTTGTTAGATTACAAGCAAATAGAAAATAGAAATAGTCGGATCCTAAAGAATTCGAACCCAATTTTAAAGAAACCAGCCTAATCATTTTAGCGACGGATTTCAAGGATCTTTTTTGAGGGTTTGGATTGGTAGAGACCAAAATAAATGTCCTATGTTTAAATTTTGGATCACAAATCAGCTGCGTTCCAAATTTTATGAAAATCCGTCCTGTCGTTTTAGCATGAGGGGCGCACAAACAAACAAACAAACAAATGTTCAGGTTGATTAATAAGAATAGTCAAGTATAAAAATATAGTTTATTTTGGTTTATTTATTCATTTCATGCAAACTTCGTATAGTGATATGAAGTTTTTGTTTAAATTGCGGTTATTTGTTGAGCTTTATTGACTACTTTTTTCTGCTTTGGGTATTTCATCCATTCGTCAGATATCGACTAATGCTCTATTTTTAGATTTTGAAATTCCATTAATTTTTTTATTAATAAAATATAACTAACTGGATTAAAGTAACTGGAAGATTGGTTTTAAGATTGATATTTACCATCTGTTTGCACGTACGGATTAGCCAGCCTTTCCTTCTGAGATAAGGAGGCCGCTTGCTTCCTAAATCAGCTGAAAAATAGAAAGATTCCCACTCCGCACTTTAAGTCTATCGTGACTTCGTACTTTCAAATTATCATAATCCTCAGTTTTTGGAGACAATTATCTAATAGGTTTCTTTTGTAACATTGTCAGATCTACTAGAATCTTTCTTCACCAGATTCTCAGCGCCTGCTCACGAAACATCATTGATTGCAATTTGGTTGAAAACAGTAATGTAATCTATAATCTCTAATCCACAATCCCTTTATCCGGCTTTACTCTTCGCCAGGAATAATGTAATCAATGTTTGTTACCTTTGAAATGCTCCTTCATTTATTAGCAAAACAAAAGTATAGACTATGTTATTTCGGACTTGAGTTAACATACGAAAGAAAATACCCACTGCTCTCTTAAATTTTTCAAAATGTAATAAAACAAACCATTTCAGTTCATTGGAGTTGTGAAGTATTTACTTGAAGTTCAGTGTAAATATGTATAAGGATAGTCTTAGGAATTTCCACAGTTTGCTTACTGTCTTGAAGGTTATAAATTGGCGTTAAGAGTTCAAGGCAATTAAAAATATAACAAAAATCTATATTAAAAATAAATTGAGCAATTATTACTTTCATTAAGTTTAAAGCAAAGCATGATTTAGATCAAGCGAATAGTTTTTTTGTTGTTCTTTTGCATTATATTTTAGATTAGAGTATTTACAAAATTATTATTTTTATAAAAATATAACTTATTTCTCTGTTTCCGAATTTTCTTCCGCTCTGAACTAATCTAACCCCGTCATCCAAGTATCACAATCTGTCGTTTCAATACTTGGAAGGCGGTGGTAACGTGAATGTAGCAACACTGCCGACAACCGGAAGAAAAGAAAAAAAATCCGAAATCCGGATGGATTTCCGGCTACAATCGAAAAATATCCCATAAGAGCTAAAGGTTTTTCTTTCCTTTTATGTCGAGAATTAAATTTTAAGGCTTTTACTAATATTTTGTTTTCACTCGAAGTAGTCAATTTTCTGGTGGGCTGCCAAAGTTTTCCGTTATTCTTTGCGTTGCATGCAACGCCGTGGGTCACCCGCCATTGATTTTTGTCATCCTATCTTTCGATCTGCGTATCTGTCTTTCCATCAGCATTTTTTTTCTCCCCCCGTTTCTGATGTTTGTTCTGTCGACATTGATTTTTGCATTTAAAAATCGTTTTGCAGGATTTTTGAGAGGCTTTTATGTGTCCACTCCTCCCTCCTTATCGTTCCATCTGCCATCGTTTCCTTTCTCTATCTATCCATCTATCGCATGCCAGATCGCCTTTAATGAAGGTAAATAAACCATTCCCTACGTCAGGCTGTCTCTACTCCATCCATTAAAACGAGAATAAAAAATTACCCACTTTGCTACTTACTGTCCCTCCGTTATAATTCAAATAAAGCGGTAATAGATTAACAATATGGACAGATTGTAGTTAATCTATTTACTAGGTTTTGACCTCAATTTTTCTTTCTTGCATATCTTTGTAATGAATTTCACATCAGTCTAAATTTAACATACAGAAGAATTATAACTTAAAATAAATCTGACAATCTTAAAAAATTGTAATAAAACTTTAAAAAATACATTACCAAAAGGACGAAAGCTTTCGAAGTCCT
>JAFIDM010001028.1:24590660-24644399 GCA_023159025.1 Thereuonema tuberculata | reverse complement strand
CTTCCTTGTCAATCCCGCATCATAACATGATGAATAATAAATAATAATAGTGTATTGTAATTATCAAAGTACATGGTAATTTAAGATTGGCAGTTTTAACTTCACTTAATATCGATGGCTTAGCGCAAAAGTAGCAAATATTCATGCTTAAGCTTATGGATATTCGCTATTTTTGCGCTAAGCCATCGATATAGTTAATTAAATTCCAATTAATAGTAGTGAAATTTATGTTTTAAACTTTGAATTCAAATTTATTTGGAAAACGAAGATATGACAGCACATTACGAAGAGCACTTCCCTGGGCCATTGAATATGTTTTCTTCCTTTATACATGAGCTGGCGGGAATCGGAGCCGCTTCTAGTATTATGATTGCAGCTGACGTCAGAAGTAGGGGATGATGCATTTTCCCCTCCCCATTCAGAAGGTTATTATTATTTCCAGAATGATCATAATGAATCCTAATAAATCTGGTAAACAAAAAAATAAATGATTGGGGATTGTGGGACAGGGGGTGATGTGAAGCAGTCGCATCTCTTTATATAGATTGATCTCTTACTCATGAAATGGGTTGCTAATGAAATTGAACATTTAACTCGTATTAGAGGAAAGCTCCCCGTGATACTAAATGCCCTGCACTCCATTTGTTCTTCTCCCCTACAGCTGTCCTCTAAACACTGCGCGCCGACATTAGGGACATTGCGTTTCCCCATAGACTCCGATGAGAATTCAGTTGAAATTTCATTTGGATTTTAACAAAGCATAAATGAGGTCTTGTTTTCATTGAAAAACATCTGGCAGATAACGAGTGTCTATCAAATATCTAAGAAATTATACAAAAAAAAAATACTATAAAATTCATTGTATTCCAACAATCAAGATGACGAATTAAGTTACGTTTGACGCTAATTCAAATGTTGAATAACACTGATAATGTTTGGAATCTATGTGTAGTAGTAATTGGTAACTCTTTAACTAATATTCTTTCATGAAAATAAAGTATAATAACTGTCTGGTCACAGACAGTTTCGTTAAACCAAAGAAGTCAGGGGCAGATTTCTTTGGGGCAATACTCTGCTTATGTCAAGCATTGTTTGATCAGTTTTATTGGATTGTCCGAATGAATTTCAACATTTCCATAACTTTTCATTTTCTTATAGATTGAATGAATGATTATATTTTGAAATGAAGTCGTTGAATCTTGGTCAAGGCGATCACCTTTCATGGTACTGATACATCTGAAGCTGAGTTCGAATTCAGGCGCCGAAATGGATGTGATTTTCTTCTTCTGTGTTTCTAGGTTATAATGTGAACTGCCTTCTATGATGCACTCGAGACAACAATTCTTCGGAAAAATAGTTCACGGTACTTGCCACTTTTTGAGGCCAAAGGTTCAAGTACCAAGAATCGGGCATTGAGGAAAAACAAATATCAAAATTATTCCAATTCTTAAAAGGTAATTGATGGGAACTGTGAACTTAAGCGATGTATCATTCTGTTATTTGAATTACAAACAGCTCGTCACATGACGATTTCTGTTTATTTGGATAAGTATAGGTTTCGATCTTATGCAGTAACGGCTATATAGATGTTTTCGTTAGAGATTGGATTTTTTTTTTCTACTGGTCGACATGAAACTGTTGGCTTGGCCACCAAGTTCACCTGACCTTAAGCTAAGCTATATTTGATGTAAAACTCATAAACAAGGAGAGTAATTTAATGTGGAATGTAATATTTTCATGTTGATTATGGAAGATTTATGATATTAAATATGATATAAAGAGATGTTTTGGTAAGGAGAGTAATTAATTACCAAATTATTACCAAAAAATCTAAAGAAAAATTTAGCGTGCAAAAGGTTTAATTGTTTTGTTTTTTGATTTCTATTACCAAATAATCTACAAAAAAAATCATATAAATCAACTATTTGAAATAGATTTTAAGAAAAGGATTCAGATGAAAGCAAATTAATTCCATTCGCTTTTATTCTGTTGGTCAACTAAATCATCTATGCATTCAACCATCTGGGAAATTAGTTTGAAATTTCTTAAAGTTTAGCAAAATACATCATCTTACTTTAAGATATTTAAATGAAATATGAGTTAAAATAATTGACTTGATTTATTGAAAGTAACTCGATAAAAAAGAAAACAATAAGTATCATAACATTTCATTATTCCTAAGGAATTTCAGTAGGGAATTTCAAAAAAAATGAAAATAGTAAAAATTAAATAAATATAAAACAAAATGTAAAATAAATGTACAACAAATAAATGTTTCACATTGAAATGAAGCATGGAAAATAGAATAAATGCTTTGTTATTTTGCTTTAACACACATGGTAAAGTTTTAATTATATGAAATACCTCAATAAAGTAAATCCTTCCTTACCTAATATAAAGTTATCTTTCTCTATAAAATCACCTTACCAAGTGAAGTAAAGAAAAATCTAAATTAAACATTTTAATTAACTGATTCATCACTTGTCAATTTAGGACAATTTTTCTTTTTCTTTTTTTTTATTTCTTGTTTTTAAGTTTTATGTTTTGTTTGTACTTCCATACCACCTGTTCAGTTCCTCCTAGTAACGAAGAGAAATAAGAAGTCATCCCATTGGTTGCTATCAATTCGCGCCAAAGCCAAAGGTTTCAAACTGGTCAAGTAATCGTCTGTCATTTCCAACATTTCTCTTCTGAGCATCACACATAACAGAAAAACATAGCTCATCGTAAAACAAGAAAAACATCGGAAAACAAAGCTGGTAATATTTAAAAATGAGACTTTAGCAACAATAAATGCATTCTTTTTAATCTTTAGATTTGAAAAGGAATAAAATTTTAATAAATCATTTTTATGAGATAAAATTGAACTACGTCTGTCAAACAAAACGAAAATAATCAATATTTATAAAAAACAAAAACAAAACAAAATATTATAGTAGTTTTATTAATCTACCATTAATTATAAAGCTAAATTTTAAAATAATCTTCGCTTAAAGCAGGGATTCTGAAGTTTACAAAAGTTGTTTTTTATTTTCTTTCACGTAATTGATTTTATTTGTTATATACTACAAAATAAGGTAGTACACTTTAGTAATATTAAGATTTACATATATGAAGAACAGTCAATGTTCGAAACTGTCACGAATATGTATTAATCTTAATATTACTAAAATCTACTACCTTGTTTCATAGTATAGATGTGAATCACACGAAGAACTTAAAATAAAATTAAAAATCTTAAAATGATTTATTGTTATTTAATTAATATACAATTCAATGTCCTTTTCCCGTTCTCTTTTTTTTTTTTTTTTTTTGATGTTTAGAAAATTCAAATTATCTTTCTTTTCCAAAATTATCTTAATTACATGAATTTCATTTTCAATTTTTCTACAAATTACACTTATTTGATCAAAGTAAGTATAATATTCGCTTCTATATTTGGTTGATGCACATAGTTCGAATAACAGCTGTCTCTTAAAAATGATTTATTAAAATTTTATTCCTTTTAATATAAGTTACGTTTCTTAAAATATCTTATTCAAATTACTTCCACTATTAGCTTTTTATAAAAAATTAAAAATTGCTTCTAATTTTATTTATTAAAATTAGGCTTTTAAAATGAACAAAGCGTAATTTTATAACAATAATTTTTAATTTCTGAGTACACTTAATTATAAATTAAATATAAAGTAACGATTGATCGATTAAAATAAATATCGTTTAATTAAAAATTAATAAATAATGTATCCAGTTAATATAAGTTGTATTCAACAGATCTATTGGAATACAAAGGTTTATTATATATGTATTTCATTCACAGCTGTAAAGCTGTCAGTTTGTGAACCTTTTTCGTTACTTTGCAGAACGATTTTCTAACTGCTTGTATTTTAACAAAAAGTTTGGCGAAGTTGTGACTTACTGTCATTGAAACTACTATATTAATCATTGCTTTCACTTTAAGCCTAATGAAACATTTATTCACGACAACATGCTTTACAGAGTGAACAAAAACCTAGAAGCCATCAAATATTGAAACCCTTTCAATTTTACAAAAATATTTCAGCTGGAAAATTTGATTGTTTTCCATTTTGAAAATACACGCTCGTTCCACGTGGATAGTTTATTTTTAGGTTCGCTTTAAAAATATAGTGAGTTTGTTATTCCACACGACAGTAAAGGGAAAAATATAACAATCAGGCAGACTATATAAAAACATAAAATACATTTTTTTCTAAAATTTCTATTAATCTTAATTTCTCAAAACAGTTATGTAAAACAGAACAGAATATAATATATCTATATGGTGATTCAAAATACCCTGTACAAATTTTAAAGGTATGTCAGGAATACAAGAAACAAACCGTATTTGTAGTTGGACGTATGTCCGCAAACGCCACCCGCTCAGAAACAAAATACAATATGTTTATTAGCCCTATGTTTACAATATGACAGTAAGGTACACTTATAGGTTCACAGTAGGTGCTGAAAGTTCCTTCCACCAACAGTAATGCACTCCTCACAACATCGATGCATGGATTGCCGAACATGTGCAAAAATGTGAGGCCTGAAATACATCCAGCTGCCACAGCGACTCTTGCGACGAGGCAATGGGGGTTTCGTAGACGATACCTTGGAGATAACCTTAAAGGAAGAAATAAAGGACAACTCCCACTGCCCAACTAATGTGCTACCAAATAGTGCCCTCTACACATTGGGACATACGTTCCACTATGAATACGGTTTGTTTTTGTATTCCTGACCTACCTTTAAAGTTTATACTGGAAATCTCTCTCTCTCTCTGTCTCTGTCCGATCCCTTAAAATATTTAGATGTGCATATTTAGATCTACATATCCAAATTATGTGTCTGTCTGTGTGTGAATAAGAATATTGATGAAAAATTAATTAACCACTCTACACTAAACTTCATATTACCTAGTTTAGCGTTATTATCTAGATCTGATTTGATTATTATTGTATTTATAGACCCACTTTATTAGTCACTTTACATAAAAAGATTGAAGCAAAAATTAAAATCAATTTTAATAAAACGAATATTGTAATATTTTAATTTTCTCTTTATATTTGAATTTGACGGATTTTTTTAATTTTTCCCCGTTTAAAAGCTTATCAAATCAGATCTACTGTATTTAGAGCCACTTCACAAAATGCTCCAATATACGTTGCCTTTAATTAATTAAAAAAAAAGTCATTACTTTACATCAATTTCGCATATCATATTTTAGTGTAATTATGTAGGCCACTGTGGTGTTGGAGACGACTCTTAAGAATTCCATGGACAGAAAGGTTACAAATAAGGAGGTTTTGAAGCGCATAAAACCTGAAATATCACTTGGAGGGACGATAACAAGAATGCAGCTTAAATATTTTGGACATGTGTTACGATCAGATTCACTTGAGAATACAATAATGCTGGTAATGATAAGTGGGAAAAGAAGGCGTGGCCGCCCGAAAATCACATGAATGGACACGATTAAAGCAGTCACAGGCCTAAGTTTAGAGCAGTTAAGAAGGAAAGCATAAGATCGGAAAGAGTGGCGAGAGATGACCCATAGAATCGCCAAGAGTCGGACACGGCTAAATGGCTAACAACAATATAGGCCTGCTTAAATTTTCTTATGGGCCAATTTCAAATAGAAGTCGTGGTCGCCCAGCTACAAGATGGCAGGATTCTATCAAGAAGGCACAGGGTGTACTTTGGACTCATGCCGTCCAAGATAGACAACGATGGAAGAAACTAGGAGAGGCTCTTGCTCGGATGGGGATTGTACGGGCTGATGATGATGATGATGATGATGATGAATTTCAAATCTGAGCCAAAATACTATGCTCTTAAGTAATATAAAGAATAATTTACTGGTTACAAAACTCATTGGAACTACGACAGTCCATGTCTTCGTGCTTGTAATTTATTTCAAAAGTTGAATAAAGCACAGATAATATCCACAACCAATTTATTGAGGAATAATGGATAAAATAAATTTTAAAAATGTTCAGTTCGTTTGAGTTTTAAGATATCATAGTTATTAACTCTTTTTAATAGCTAGATTAGCTTGAAATCTAGATATCTGCTTCAAATAAATATTAGTACTAATTGCTGCAGCGGTATACAATATGTTTGAAATTAAATTAATATGCATAAATAAGATAATAACTTTGGCATTATTATAAAAGTTAATCATTATGAATTAGCAACTTTTGTTCATTTCTAATTGATCAATTAACAACATTGGCCTCATCTCATCTAACATCGTTTCCCCAAACCATGGTCAATTGAAATAAATTAAGAATTGTTTCTACTATATCTTAAATAAGGAGATTACATTGTATAGTGATTTGTATCTCCTTGGCATAATGGTTTAATTTGACTCGGATTTTCAATTTTTATAAATTAAGATCTTCTTAATTACAGAACTACGGACTGCGTTGGAACAGACACTCAATTAACTCATTTTTCCTGAAATGTAGCCTCCATAAACTAGAATTCATGGTCCATCTATCGCTTGGATAAGCTTTATTAGTGTTATTATACGATTATCGCTGCTTTTCCCTGCGATTGCAATCACTGCGCTCGCGCGCATATTAACGAGCGTAAATGTTGTCCCCTCCCGCCAGCTCCAAAGAGGTAGTAACTCGGCTTGAACTCCTGACCCACTTGTCATAGAGGTCAGCTCGCTTTATCCCATATAGCGCCTCAAACGTAATAAATGCCTGGCAATAAACAATACAGAAACGGTTAATATATACATGACTTTCTCTATGATGGTTACCGGATGCATTGACGTCTATGGCATTACAATCGACCGCATCCGCAATGGCGTCGAAGCAGCAGTGGTGGAAAAAAAGAGCTTTCTTTTTCTTTTATGTATGTACATACATCTCACACTGCGGCCTGTTGAATATCTACATTTCCACTGCAGCAGCTGCGCACCATTTTAAGGCTTGCTTTGCTTGTCGCTGCCAGTGTTGCCCAAGTGACCACTAAATTTTAGTGCCAACAGATCTTTACAGAAAAGGCAAAGCCATGGCGAAACTTCTGCGAATGGCTGCCGAGAGCACCCGAGAGCGCTGTCCAAATTTTCATTAGCCTTCCTAATGGGGTGAAATATGAACTAGGCGCCGACCTCTCTGGAGGATTCCTTGCAAATTGATGCATTTTGTTCTTCCGGCGCAAACTGTGTTTGTGGAGGGAAATTAAAACTAGTTGGGTTTCGAAAATTTTCATCAGAAGACAGAACTACAGCAAGGAACCAACAACAACCCACTTTAATTCGCCTGAAATCCCGAGTATTTTACGAGATTATAAAGGGAACAGTTTGATTTCAAAACTTTTTCCTTAATATGTAATCAGTTGGGATACGTATAATTTTCGTTAATGTTAATAGAAGGTGCTGTTATATACTAATAAGTTTATTCCATCATATTGAAAATATAAGTAGAACCAAAAGCAAATAAAAATACTCAGAAATTCCATGAATAGTCCCGAAAATTGATATCGTAAATTGTTTTCATGTTGGAATTCAAAACTTCACTGTTTTCTCTAAATCTAGGGTTTGTTTCTTCTTGCAACTTTGTTATTTATCAATAAATGTTGTTCTCTCAATATTAAATAGAACCCCTCTGTCTCTCTTTCTCTTATTCTCTTCATCTAAGAAAATATTTTACATGGTTTTTTTTTTGTTGTTTTTTTTATCTGTACGTATTTTAATCAACGACCGAAAACATCAAACAAAAAGAAATATTAACATTTTTACGGTAAAACCATTTCTCCCTTTTTAAAGAGTTTTAATTTCTTAGGAATTTTATGTTATTTTCAAAATAAATTCTTTGGTAATTAAATTCATAGAAATATTAAAAGTATTGGTTTTATATGTAGGGAATTTCGTAGTAAATTTCGGGGTTGTTTAGCGTTAGTGCTCAGTTAAAGTCAAAGGATAAATAATAAAACTCCCTTTTAGAATTAAATATAATAACATAGTTTTTGAGAATTTAATGAGATTGTTTTGGGAAGTTCATCTTAATAAAACAAAAACTTTAACGTGATTGCTACTGGAAAACAGTCACTTTTGAAGCTATGGAAATTATATCATAAAAGAAAAGCTTGCTGTGAGTAATAGATAAGCTGAAAAGTACCTTTACCATAAGTCTTCTTAATTCTCCCTCTTCTAGACATTCTATCTATTGAAAAGTCTTCAAATCTTCAAAATAAAACAAAATAAATGTATAAAACCATACATTTATTGAAATAAATATCTCTTAATTTTCGAAAAGACATGACTTCTTTTCTTTTTCAAAGCCGAAAAACAACAACAATACGTTACAAACAAGTAGAGGAAAACGATACAGATATGAGACATTCATGAAATTGTATTGTTACAACAATACTTACAAATGCTATTCTCCTAATTCTTTAATTTTCACCTTATTTTTACAATTTGAAATACATATATTGTTAAACTCTTTGGCCATTTCCACAATAAATTTGTTTACATTAACACCTTCATTTCTATTAATATTTATCTTTCAAAATAACAGAAAATTTCATTTGTACTCATTAGACATAGAGAACATGTACACAAACATACCTGTTGAGGAAACATTAAATATACTAGAAGATTTGGCATACAAAAACAAAGAAATTTTATTAAAACATAATTTGGACAATAGAGATTTAATGGAATTAGTGGAACTGATAACGCAAAATTCTTATTTTAAACACCAAGAAAAAATGTTCAAACAAATAAAAGGTTTTCCAATGGGTTCACCATTATCAGGTACATTATGCAACATCTATATGAACTATTTTGAATATAAATTTCTTATGCGGATGATATTTTAATAATTTGGTTTGGCACTGATCGACAATTTGAAATTTTCTTCAAAAATATAAACAAAAGAAATAAAGACATTACATTCAAAATGGAGAAGGAAGTAAATAAGGAACTAAATTTCCTTGACCTGTGTTTAATAAATAAGGACAATAAAATAGTTTTAAAATATTACAGAAAAGAATTCAAGAGTGACCACTTATTAAACTTTGCATCAGGACATAGTTTGCATATAAAACGAAACATCATTGAAAATTATTTAAGAAGGATTGATAGGTCATCAAGCTGTGAAGAAGATTACAAAATAGAAATTGATAAAATGAAAACAATTCTAATGAAAAATGGATATACTGAAACTTTTATCGATAATAGTATCCAAAAGTTCAACACATTCAAAATAAAGGAATTGGATATGGATAAGGAAAGGAAAAAAGTGTTTATTCCTTACCTAAATAAAAATAGTATTGGACTGCAGAGGATTTGTAAGAAATTTAACATTGATGTAAGTTTCTATTACAGTAATAAAATAAAAAATATTATTTGTAATAAAATAAATACAAGTGACAAAAAAGGGGAAATGGGGGCTATTTACAAAATAGAATGCATGATTTGTGATGCGTTCTATCTTGGAGAAACCAAAAGAACAATAAAAGAACGGGCATTGGAACATAATTCATACATAAAAAACAAATTAGAGGAGAAATCGGAATTGGCTGAACACTGTATGAATAAAAATCATTGTGTAAAAAATGAAATCAAAATTGTATGTATTGAAAAAGATTGTAAAACGAGAAAAACCATGGAAAGTCTACTAATTAGAAATACCAAAAAGATAAATATTAATAGAAATGAAGGTGTTAATGTAAACAAATTTATTGTGGAAATGGCCAAAGAGTTTAACAATATATGTATTTCAAATTGTAAAAATAAGGTGAAAATTAAAGAATTAGGAGAATAGCATTTGTAAGTATTGTTGTAACAATACAATTTCATGAATGTCTCATATCTGTATCGTTTTCCTCTACTTGTTTGTAACGTATTGTTGTTGTTTTTCGGCTTTGAAAAAGAAAAGAAGTCATGTCTTTTCGAAAATTAAGAGATATTTATTTCAATAAATGTATGGTTTTATACATTTATTTTGTTTTATTTTGAAGATTTGAAGACTTTTCAATGAAAAGTACCTTATTTTCATAAAGATATTTCATTATGATAATTCATTAAGAATTGTCATTTTTAATTTCCTTTGTATTTCATTCCATTTTCTTTTCTCCTAAAATGGGATATTATGTGTAGGATATTAATTAAAATTAGATGACATTTAGTAATAAAACTTCAAATCCAAGATTCAAATCCTTCTTCAGATCCTCCTGAATTGAAAATAACCGATGAACCACTGTAGTAATATCAAAAACATTGTTCTATAATTGAAAACATTTTTTATTAGTTTAATAAATTATTTTGTGAACTGTGTTGATTCAAGAATGTAGGATGTGCATCATTGAAAATAATTATGAGCAACTGTAAATCTTAATCTTAATTTTTAAGTTTTAAGATAATAACGAAAGAAAGAATATTGAAATAGTTGCCATATAGATAAGTGCTTTTAATGCAGCATTTACAAACTGCCATTATTGCCATGAACTTCACTGCAAAACTATTTTTTTTTCTGGACATACAATATAAATTCGGTGGGAAAAATATGATGTTTATAGTTTACAGTCCTTTAATTAATGAAGTAATTAGAATTCAACGTTGATTTGAATGTATGATAATGTAGTAATGTAGAAAACAATACTTTTCAAACGTTACTGCAATATTTTAGCATAAATTCAGTAAGATTTTCAAATATATTATTTATTTTTAAACTCATTATTGTGTTTGTCTATTAAATTTTGTAACCTCATGTAGATCGAGAAATAATTCATTGGGATACATCAGCCGAATATCTCAGTAATTGAAAAATAATTACATTAATTAAAATCAGTAGCCGTACAATTGTTGAACTATTAAAAACTTGGTAAAAGTCATTACTCCATTTACATATAACAAGCGGCAACCCATTTATTAATTTTGTCGGTTATTATAATATTGACTGTTTTAATTGGAACTAATTGCAGTTGTATTCAGAATATGTTATAAGGTGTGCAGATTACAGTGGAAAATGTAGAAGTGTTATTATTGAAGTATGGTTGAATCATAGCCAGTTTAAAGTCGTTAAGTCACATTCAGTTTAAAGTCTTTAATGTCTTTAATCACTTAAAGACATTAAACTGAGTATTCAGTCGGAGAATATAGTCGAGTCACAAGTTTGGTATCAATCATTTTTTATCTCCTATCTGCCTTCCTCTATGTGTACATTATACAGTAATCTAATGGAAAAATAAAATTCTCTAAATTTCATTTTATTTTTATCAACTCTTATTTTGTTGAAGCAAACGCCCACAAAAAAAGAATGCACTCCTAATATTCTTTCAGAATATTCTTTCTTTGTATAATTGAGAATATTTAATCAACGATACGAAAATATAGAAAAAAAGATAGACGTTTGTTTTAAGATATTTATAATGAAACTTTGTAAAAATAAATATTAAATCGGCAACATGATTGGATGATTCTACATCAGGTTTTCCAAATGAGTAGAAAAATTAAATTATTTAAATTTGCAATAAATAATATTTCACAATCTTTTTTTCCGAAAACCTTTTTAATAATTAATGTTTCATTTTAAAAGTTATTTCGTGATGCAAATAACGTATTCTAACGTTTTTCAGTCTTTTCTCACTGGTCTGTGAGAACTTTACACAATGCATATTGATTTATCTCATGAATTTACATTTCAATTTTGTCTTATACATTCTTTTGAAAGAAAAGTATTATTCATTACAATAGTATATTAAATAAATAAATTTATATTAATTAGTATATTAAATAATTAATTAAAAATAAATTTCGTACAAATGCAGTAATTATAATTTAAGTTATTTATTAAAAATACTAATAAATTAATTGCCCAATTCCAGTGTCAATATTAAATAATTCTAAATGCAGTTAATTTTACATTAGTAGCAATTTTTTTATTAAAAGTTTTAATTATTCTACATTACATTATTTAATTAAATGTAAATAATAAATTTCATGTTGGCATTCAATTGATATTACAACTAGAATATAAATAACTTCTCATTTTTGTCATTTGATGACTCGAAAAAATATTTCGAGTCATCAAATGTTCCTTTCTATATTTTAAGAAAAAAAAATATCGGGATTTTAAGAAATAATATTTTAAGGAAATTAGAGCAAGTTCTTTCGAACTTCTTGTTACGTTACATGTTATTGCGCTTTAACGGTAACGTTGTATTTTTTGGCTCTGAACATGGTCGGATGTATATCAAAGTCAATGGATATCTTCTTTGTAATAATGAATCTCAAATTCAAATTTCAACTTACAAACTTTTTTTGTAAACCTTTTCTTTCTCTAATAAACATTAAGGGCATTGCCAAATATTAATACAAACTTTATTATATCCCTTCGATATTGTACTAAGTTTACACTAGTAACCAAGCTTTTACTTTAGTATTTTTGAGTCAATCTGTACAGAGAGTTCGGTGAATTTTTTTATGAATTTTATAGATTTTTTTTATTAAAAAAAAAGAGAGAAATTGAAGATGTCATTGTTAACTTCATTTTCTAATCACTGATAGGATTTTCTTTGGAGTTAAATGTATTGATAATATTTTTTTTATTCTAATTTAAACTGTGCGTGCTCTGTAAATCTCTGAGCTTGTTAATCCTCCTGGTGATTTCGTAACTAAGGCTAATCATCAATCGCACCAGGGTAAGCACTTGAATAGAAGAAATTCTCTGGGTTCGGACTGTGTAATTCTGTTGGATTTGTAATCGCCGTCGTCATTAGTGAAGGCAACTGTGAAACGCCAAATGAAGTTTCTTGACTTTGGGAGGAGTAGTGTAAAAAGAAAAAGAAGAAAAAGAAAGAAAAGTCGAAAGAGAAAAAGACGGAAAAAAAAGCCAAAGACAGTTAAAAAAAAAAGACTGGAAAGAAATAAAACGCAAACTAACTGTAATTTGTAAGGAGTTAGGAACCGATTCTGCTAACTTTTCCTTCTTTCTTTAAATTAATAAAAAGATTGATGTTAGAAGAGATCTTAAAAGAAAGCTTAGCGTCCAGTGACCTTAAGTTTAGAGTTCTAACTCGATTAATTCTTTTACTCCTCTAGAATTAATTCATAAAGAGTATGGAAAGAAAAAGAAAGCTGCCGCAATGTTAAAAGGATGATGATCAGGCATTTCGACATTCTTCTTTCTTCCTGATGACATTTCCTAATCAGAATTCTTCTAATTATTTTGGAAGTATAAATATTGATTACCTATAAAGAAGTTTCCATAATCATAAACTGGTGAACTTCATAGAATGTTACACCAGAAGTTTGTTTCATCTGTAATACAAAAGGGAAATTTGTGGATACGTATGAGTGTCTGTTCGAAATGTTTAGCGTACTTCCCTAACAAGCTACAAACAAGCTACAAGCCTTGAAATTTGTATTTTCGTAGTGTATACAATGTAAAAAAAAAATAAGCTTTTTTATATGTGTATGTGGGGGGGGGGGGATGACCATGAAGTGTGTGGCGGCAACCCGCAATACATCTGAGTTAAACAGTCTCCAGTGTCGTTTCAAAGCGATTTTTACAATTTCAATTTCTTTCTCATCCACATCATTGTAACCCGTACGAAGAACGGGGATTTTGCTAGAAGTTTATATGATATGAGCATGTTATTATTTATTCTTTTTTACTTCATCCGTACTTCTCCTTTTTTACAGACTTTCCTCAGAAGTCGAATGAAACTGAGGGAAGAATGGATTACTGCAAATATCTTCAGTTTACTTTTTTTGAAGACATGCCTAAAATTTTATATAATTTATCTGAGAATATTTTCTGAAATATCATAGAACGGTAGAGCCTAAAACTATCAGAATTCTGACACGAAGTTTGTAAATAATATCATAATAATAAAATATCATCTTTTCTTCTCTTAAAAGAACTGAAAAACAAAATTAACCAGATACAATAATATTTTTAAAGATTATTATCGCTGTTATGCTTGTGTTTTATTTCTCTATAATCTCCTACATAAACAGATAGCTCTGTAGTTTTTAAATACTAGTCATTGACTTACTAATATCCAGGAGAGGAGATGAACGTTTTTGAATCCACTCGTTTTTATTGATATTAAATTCTATAATAATTCAGTATTTATAATAACTTAGTTGTAGCTGAGCTGTCAGATCCCATTTACCTATATTTGGCTCTGTTTGAACCTCCGGAAATTGAAATAGTAAATTAAAGGAAAGGTAGTTTAAAAAGTAATCATTTACATGCCTCAGTAAGCGATATTAAAGAGGCCATAACTTGCTTCATACTTTGGAAACTCAGGCTTCTGAAGTATCGGCAATTCCTCTGTTTTCATTTTGCATTTCCAACTTTTTCCGCAAAGACTTAAATATGAAACATTGTAAAAGGTTTTGGTTGAAGATTTGGAGGGGACGTTGTTACTAATATTCTACTTCTTATTATTATTAGTTAATATTTTGAGTAATAGATGAAATAGATATTGCTATAATTGCTTGACTTGTAAGGACTTGCTGTTGTATTGATGACTTGGCATTGCGTAGGATCTTTTGAATGATCGTTCAAAGCATTTAGAAATTGTTCTGGAGCCGCCCACGGGAACAAAATACTAATTCAGTTTGTACAAAGGACTTTATTAATATCTAATTAACTGAGTACACACTGTTGTTTGAACTTAGAAAACTGTTGTTCTGGTATCAATCACATTAAACTGCCAATGGTCTGACGGCCTCCCAGTCTGCGCTGCCAATTAGTAATATTTTAATTCGGTCTTCAGCAATATTAATTATCGCAGAGAATCCGTACAGAAAATAATACAGAGTCGAACGATAATGATTTTGGCACCGATCCAGTAATAGAGTGGCTTCCGTCGCTTTATCCCCTACCCTCCGCACTCTGTCTCATAAACGGCCAACATTGGACTCTTTGGGAAACTCGAAGAATGGCTGCATCTGTTAGGCAAACGTAGATTAGTGGTGGATTTCTGTTCACGACTTAGGTAATGTTTTCATCAATATTTAAAGATTGAAATGTCTTTGGGTTTTTTTTTTCTTCTTCTTCTTTTTATTTTTATCCGGAAAAGGAGTTAGGATTAGGCAGATGCCTGGGAACTGAATAAGGCTCCGACCGGCCCATCTTTTTCCACACGCAATTTGTCTCTGATGGAATTTATAATCGTCGTTCCGGGATCACAAACTTTAAAATGTCTCTTAAAAGTATTTGAAGCGTGATTATCGCGCTGAAAGAACAATTTCATCAAGCAATTAATATTCAGTCTCTCGGGAGTGTAAATTGCCGAAATTGCTTTACGCTCAAGCACTGCCGTTTAATTTTTAAAACATCAGTTCTTTATCATTTTAGCAGAGACTATTAATTTTGATAAGGAAAATTTTCAATTTAACTCCTTATGGTTCAAAATATTTGAACTTGTCGAAGTAGAAAATTCTAAAATTTCAAAAAAATTCCAACGCTGAACGTGTTATTTAAATTAACAAACTTGCAAATTGAATGGAAAAAATAAGTAAGTATTATTGTATTGTAAAAACAGTAATTTACCTATATTCTTCCATTAACTTAACCTCGATAATCCAGATAACAACGTTTGTGAAAATGTATTTTTTTTCTCTTCTTAATCATTTTTTTTCAGTTAAAGATTCTTGAGGCAATTTTGGCTAAAAAAATTTTCAAAGTAAAAAACTAATGAATAAAATAAAATGATGAACATTACTTAAACATTGAAGATTACTTTATTCTATTTTAAGACATTCTAATTCGTATTTCTCTTTTTGTTAATTTTTAAGCTTTACAATCTTGCAAACGTCGCCTATTTCTTAATCATTCAATCTATTCGAATTCAAATTCTACAATGAAGTAGATTTAAGAGAAGAGACGTCGTAACTTTCTGTGTCTGTGTCTTGTTCAGAAATCATCTCTTTTGTATTTTCAATTGGGAAAAAAAAAGTTGATCATCAATGACGAAAAAAAAAAATCAATACGAACAAATTCTTTGCTATGTAGTGGGTGTGATGAGAACGACACAATGGTCTTCATTAATGCTGTGATGGATGATGTTTTTTATTCCCCCTCCTTTTTTTTTCTCTCTTTTCTTTCTTCTTTCCGTCCTCCTCTTCCTCAGGAAAGTCGGCGAACAATTGCCAGAAGAAACACGTATCCCCTTGTTTTATAATTTATCAGCTGTTCCTGCAGAGGAGTCTTAAGCCGCTGCTGATAGAGCGCGTGCAATTCTTGAGGCTAGGGGTTTTTCCTAGTAAAGAAATGCTGTCTTTAAATATTAACGTATGCGAATTACAATTACAAATTTATTTTATAGGTATTCTCAAAATAGCGAAAGAGACAAGAAAAGATTCGCCAAAAGCAAAATGGGATATTAAGGATTCATAAGCGGATTATCTTCTTATGAAAATATTATTAAGAAGCAGAAAACAAAGCAAATTCTTGTTCATTCCTGTTGACGAAATTTTGACAGGTTTCTTGAAAGACAATTTCTTTTTTATCGATTCATAAAACAAAATTGCTTTAAATTATTAATCTATAAATCAAAATTGATTCTGTTTGTTTATCATAATATAACATTTAAAAACAGAAAAAGATAACATTTCTGAACTCAATTTCTCGGAAGGTCTGATTTTGATTTGTATAATCCTGTATCTGTTTGTCGCAGAATGCGTTAAACCAAATGATGGTGGTAGAATTAACATGGAAAGGTTTCTGAGAACACCATTTCGACGCTCAACCTACGGAAAATACTGATATCTATTTATTATATCATTATTAAAACCCTATCCATTCTTTAGTCAAACATATAATGATTCAAAATTTGGAGTAATAAAGTCGTCTCTTGTGATAGCAGTTAGAGTGTAAAAAAAAGTAACAATAAGCTTCGTGAAAATCGAAAAGATATAGAATAAAGATTGAATAGACAAGTACTTTTATTATGTATCAATGTTAGTATCCAATTGAAGCAGAATACGAAGCACTTTAGTTACTTGAAACTAAAGAGAAATAAATGGAGGTATAAGTAAGGGAATACCTTCCTTAATTTGGGGAGAAGTCTTCTTGATAACATGATATGTGTCTTTCTCAGTTTTTATCCACTGCTCAGGAAGTATTGGAACGGTGCCATTGGGCTTTCAAGGAACAATATTCTTTTGCGGACTATTTATCCCTCTGAAACAATGTCCAAACATTCGTTGATAAGTAGACAGGCTGCTTTATAATCTCACAAAAACAAGAAACACAGTAGAGAAAGAAGAAACATCTAGGTTTAACAGGCAATCGATCGCTTAGTCGAGGTGTCAGAGCAAATCACTTGATTACGCCGGGCGAGCTACTTCTCCATCGCATGCATTATTTGCCAGGTAGCATAAAGTTGCTTAATTACATCGAACTGAACATTCTTTCAGTGCTCGCGAATACTTGAATTGCTAGCTTATATATCTTTGATACAAATCTGCAAATTCGTGAATACGGTTTTTTTTTCCAATTATTGGCAGTCATACAATTCTTGTGATTTTAGTAACATATTGAGCTACTGCTGGATATTGAAATGATCTTAATAATGATTGTTGGTTGGATCGAAGCAATGTATATTAATTAAGCAATAAACCTGTTTAACGTAAAAAATGAATATTGTTATTGTAGTAATTATTAAGACAAAAAGTTTTGCAGACACAGTAAGTTAAGAAGAAACTTTGTACTGCTAAAACTTAAAGAGTTAGTTTATTAAATAAAAAAAAGATTAATTAAATCTTGTGCATCGTTATTTGCTAGCTTTAGACCCTGCAAGGAATGCTTCAAAATCTCTGGAAAGCTTTTAAGAAAACACTGCAGTTCTTACGGAGAGGAAACATTATTCTTATCTGGTAAAGATTTAATGCCAGACACCGTCTTAAATCTTACAACTCAATAATGTTATGCAAAGACGTAAAGGATTTAAAATTAAACAGACATTAATTTTAAGGTTAATGTTTTACAAATAGAGTTAAACTTTGCAGCAAACAATTTGTTTTAAGCCAATTAATCTATCTGTTATAATTTAGCTTTTAGCAAATACTTGATGGATAAAACCACATCCTAAGAAATTATTTTTTTCATAAACTGAAAAAAATGAATTGGAATAAATGGATGAATTTATGATATTAAATATTTTGGTTCTAATTCACAATATCTGTACATACAAGAAAGGCATGTTCTGCTCATGGTAAAGATTGCTTTTGTATTACTGTATTTAGATATTTATTACAGAAACATTTACTTTAATGCTTAAATTTATCGTAGGTTGTTTAATATACTTAAAATGAAAAAAAATTATTAGATTATGAAAATATTAGTAGTTAATTAGGAATTCACAATTTTCTTATCAATTATTATGGAAAAGCTTTATTTTTAATGTAATACTAAATATTATGTTAAAATAGGTAATAGTTCTTAATCTTCACATAAAAATCTTAATATAAAAATCTTTGTATCTACGATTCAGAAAGTATAGTATTGCCATTCCAGCTTGGCATAGTGGATTAAGCCGCGGCCTACCACGAAGCAGATGTGTCAGAACTTGGTTCGAAGCAAGAAATATTATAATAGC
The DNA here is from genome assembly GCA_023159025.1 of Thereuonema tuberculata. NCBI lineage: Eukaryota > Metazoa > Arthropoda > Chilopoda > Scutigeromorpha > Scutigeridae > Thereuonema > Thereuonema tuberculata. The sequence continues at coordinate 24,625,799 of JAFIDM010001028.1, read as the reverse complement.
ACAGAGTAGAGCAATACAATCATGTGTTGTTTAGCATGAATGTCATGTATGTTTCACATAGTTATTATTGATGGTTTGAAAAGTTGGTCGAATTAGATTCTTATTATAACTTATTACTAAACTAAAAAGATTTTGTTGCTTTCTGTTATAATTAAGAGAAGTATTTAACTTATGATTATAGGTTTTTGTTTCTTTAATCCTGGAATTAAACACTATTATACTGCAGTAATTAAAATTGTTAAATGTCTAATCTTAAATGAGACATGAATCTTAATTACGGGGGGTTTAGTTAAGCCTCTAATAAGAAATCATTTCCTTTAAGAGGAGGTCTTAAGGCAGAAGTAGAATCCGCGCAACTGGAAGTCTTTCACCAATGAATGTTAAGTGGAAAACTTTGTTCTTCTTTTGAGAAATTTGATGAACTATTTTGCTTCTATCGATTCCTGCTCGAATCTAACTTTTCGAAGGGGGTTTAATCATTATTTCTGGGTGGAAGAGACCCATTTTCATTTTCTTGGAACGTTCCCGCGAGACTCCGTCCTCCCCATCTCCATAAAACTGTGTGTGTTTACCCGATTCCTCAACTTGCAAATGGCTTCTCCACGCCCACCCCTGTTACTCACGAAACAGTCTTATCTGTCCGACGCATCTCTATTTAGGCCTCTTTAACTAAGGCGAAATGGAACCGAGATCGAGGACCCACAAGACAGCACTAACTTTCCCTTCAATTCTCCTGAGATTTAATTACAGAATGAACCGAATTCTTTCATCATTGAAAGTGGCTTTGTTTTTTAACCTATTTCCTACGAGAAAAGAAAGAAAGCGAAGAAAAAGAAAATCCTTGACTTTGTTTGAGAGTCTCAACTCCTCCGAAAACAGTCGATTTAAAATATTCCAGTGTATTTATTAATTGTATCAATCAAACGCACTTTCATTGTACAGTGAAAATTAACATATGTCAACTACTCTTGAAATTCTCATAACATCACAAAAGCATAAAATCGTTTCGATTGGAGGCTCTTCATTGATGTTTTGACGCTGGTGATGAGCAAATTATGAAACATGTTTGATTTAGAATTCATTTAATATGTGCGCCGTAGAATACAATCAGTTTAATCAGCAATACACAGAATATTTTAAAAAAAATACATGACTATTAATGTATTAGTGCCCAAATCAATGCTTTTTCTTGATTAAATAAAATATCTTTCTTTGTTTTTTAAAAGGCTTTGATGTAAATAGGACTTCTTAATTCTACTTTTCTTCTGTTTTTAAAGGGAAACAAAAAGTCAGTTATTTTTTTTACCTGATGAAGAAAGCTGTAGTGTTTGAAATCGTAGTAAAAGCGTTGATAATTTTATAATAATTGGCTAAGATTTACTTTTGGTACCACAAGGGTATGATTGCTCATTTTTATTTAGTTTTTAGACAAAGCTTCACTGTTTAAGATCAAGGGTCACGAGTGATTGATGAAGTTGAGATGTTATAGACAACTTGGATTTGCTACTACAGGGGATAGGTCCGTAGGTCATTGATGATAGTCTTGGGAAGTGGAAGGGAAATGGATCTATCATAATTGTAATTTTTGGAGGGAGCTTTAGGAGGGAAAAATGTTATATATGTGAGTTTGGTGGCTTTTGCATGCAATTGCAACATGACATTTTACTGTAAATTTGTATCGTATAGTTGATAATATTGTTTAATTTATCTGTGATTTGTTGAAAGCTTCTTAATGTTTTCAGTGTTTGCTGTTAATTCTAGTTTTTAATGTCTTTGTACCGTTAATACTTATAAACTTATTTAATTCTATAATAAACGTGTTTCAACGGAGAAATCTCAATTTGTCATTGCAATTTTGTTTATTTGTATGAATAATTTATATTCAAAATGGTGGGTCTATTTTTTATTTGGAAAGTCAAGTCAAAGTAAAGTCAAATAAGGATTTCAGAATTTACGAAACTTAAAATACAAAATTGTTATCCTAATTGTTAAGTAGTGTTGTTAGTGTAGTGAAGTAAAAAATGCATCATTACATTTCTCAATAAAATGATGCACTATTTCAGCTAAAATAGAAGCATTGACGTTTTTATGTTTAATTTACTGCTAGAAAACGAAGGTTGACCTAGTTATTCTTTTCAATTTAACTCAAATAATGATTTTTTTAAATTTTCTTTAATAATTCTGAATTTTCAGTAATTTACAGGATGTCCGTAAAAACACTTTAAAATCTTTCTTAAACTATAAATTAAACACTAGAAAACAAGTAGAAGGCCCCATCATGGATGTCAAGCCATTGTATTAATTGGAGATTTCGTTTACCGTTGTTATTTAGTAGGTTTGTGCAAAATTAATGAAGTGTAAAAAATTAGGCAAGGTTTTATTTACTTCGACTAACTTCGTAATCTTGTAAACATTTCCTGCTCTTCTATAACTTTATTACTCCAAGGAAAATCGTTTAATTAACTCGATTAGCAAGAAACTCTGTTGTTCTCTTTGTAATAGTAATTATATTTCTTCAGTAACTTTGTTTTCACAATTAAGAAAACAGAAATTTAAAGTAGTCTTTTTTTTATCTCAATACTAAATATTACTAAGAATTTTCAGGTTAAAAAAAAACAAGTTACAATTACATTTTTCGAGTAACTTTTACCTATATTTCTATTTTTTTTATTGTTATTATTTACATTATGTACTGTTTTCTAATATCATTTCTTGTTTTTTTCTATTTAGGTAAGTTTTCTTCACATCTTACATGCACCCTCACAAGTACGGTAAGCAGTGAGCAATTACTTACATAACTACATTCCATTTTATTTTTTATATATACTTTAAATGTTGATTTTATAAAGTTACTAGGCCACCCCCCTGTCTCCCCCCTGGTAAGTATGAGGTAATCCATGAAGAATCGATTCCAAGCGGTTATGGCAAAATGTGACATTTTGTTATTTTTTGAATGAACTCATTATTTGATATCGCACGCCAAAATGTACAATCAGCCCGTGCTCTTAAATAACAACCAATATACATTCCTAACCTTATTTACTGTTAACAATTTGGCTTGGTGATTCTTTGAATTTACAATACATTGAGTTTACAGTAAATAAGGTTAGGAATTTATATTGGTTGTTATTTAAGAGCACGGATAATCCAATAAGAATCGATTCCAATGAAAGCGGTTATAATTTGTTGAATAGTTGAGCAAATAGTGATATTGTATTTCTTTTTGAATGAACTCATTACTTGATAGCGCGCGCATTTTTGACGGAGAGAACGCAACATTTTGAAGTTCAACGATGCTCATTTTGCATTTGTCGACTTTCTCGCAACAATAAAACAGGAACAACCGTTTTCCATTGTTGCACTGCATCGGACAGACAGAGAAACAAAAGATTTTAGTAACAGATATAGATTTATGAAAACATTGGCCTCTTTTTATCTCAATACAAGAATTTTTGAAAGGTTCGAATTTTTGTAGATCTGTTATTATTAAAAAATATATATATTTTCGAATAGAACTTACAAATACTTAAACATTTATTAAAAATCCATTTTTATTTAATATAGTCAAACCTGTCTATCTCGAATCTCACGGGAAATGGAAAAAAATTCGAGATAAAGACGTTTCGAGTTATAGAGGTTTTGAATCCGGTCAATGAAAAAACACTTTAATTGCTTTTGTTGTAGAAAAATACAGTGGTATGATCGCAGATTAATTATACTTACATCTATAACATTTTTTTAACATACATACATACCTTTAACAATAAAAATTGTCTTTCAATGACTTTTCACGTCTAACTTTAATGAAGAAGGGTAGTCTTTGGGCATCGATTTTTGTAATTTACACAATCCGAAATTCGAGATACAGAGGTTTTGAAGGAAATTTTTTTCGAGATAAACATGGAAAAATACATTGAATTTAGATTGTAAATGTAGGGAATTTCAGAAATTTCGAGAAATAGAAGTTTTTGAGATAAACAGGTTCGACTTTATAAAATACTGCATGATTGAAATAGGCAAGCTATATAGGTTAACTTCTTATCACTCAGTCGATTTAAAAAACACTAATTCACTTCTCGTTTTTTGTTTTGATTTTTTTAATGAAAATATTACAATATTAAAAATACTACATAAACATAACAAGAGCAACGTGAACACGATATACAATATAGTTCCTTTAACATTTTTTTATACTTTTTTTTCGTTTTATGATTTCTGTGAGTTAAATACAAGGATTCTTTCCCCTTATCTTCAATATTCCGAATATGAAAATTTTCTTTTCTTTGACATTGTAATATTCTAGGAAGAAGGAATTTCAGTTATTTGAAAAGATATTGATAGTCGACGTTTTCGGACATACTTTAGTTGTTTAGAAGAAATTAAGTTCCTCGAAAAGTAATATTTTTTGGAATCAGCTAAATATTAGAATAATAAAGTGATAATTGTTCAAATAGTTTCAATTTCTTGGTGTTATAGGTTTTGATCTTATACACTGGGTAAGATCAAGTGATTTACAGATGATTATGAATATATATTAAAGACCAAATGAAGAACAGTTGATTTAATGCTTAATTTTGAGAACTTCTAAAACTTCAAAATTGTTTTTCATCTTTTTTATTATAATTATTATTTAAATGATCAGTTTCTATAATGATTCATTGTAATTCTTCGTTCAAATGAGATGTAAAATCTTAATTTTGATTTTTTTTTGTTTTCGATTTTCTTTAAAGAATAGCTTTCCTGAAATAATAACTTGGGCACACAGTTTGATAAAATATTTTCGGCCAACACATTCATTTAAAATGATTAAAAACATTTATATGAATTAAAAATACAAAAAAGACGACCGGTTTCGCTCCTTTATTACAAATGACCTATTTTGTTTATTTTTTAAATAACAATTATATAGCTTACAAATATACATCCAATTTAAAGCTCTTTAGAAATAAAAATAACCCAAAAAATTTAGAATAAAAATTTGAGAAAATAAGAGACAGTCAACAGAAAGTTTTTTTTTTTTTTGAATTAATAGTCTCAATTACTGTAAATTGTTTGAGACGAAAAATAATCAGAAATCCGATAGATAAAAAACAGATGAAAGGTCTTAAAAAAGAATAAGGTTGTTTAACTTAGTATAAGCTTGTTTTACAAAAGTCTTGCTGATTTTCTCCAATTTTCTATTTAAGGAATATTAACAGAGATATTTATTAATTTCAATATTTCTCTTAATTAGTGGTTCCTTTTCTTAAATTTCGTTTGACAGAGTCTGAAACTGTGGGTGTTCCATTATTGATAAGCTATCTTTGATGCCGTTCACGTGTATTACTGACCGCTTTCGTGTAATTCCCTAATCTGAAGTCTCTTCAAGGGCTTAATTGGTGACAGCACCGGAACTCTTAAGTGACTCTCCGTGACTTATTAGAAGCCAGTTGTCGCGATCATTCCTGCATAAGGGACGCTATTATTAGGCCAGTCAGAATCACCAAGTTTGTGGAAATCGCAATTAATTATTCTACTTTAAAGGAACTTAATTTCTTCTATACCAGTAAAGTACGTATGTCCGAAAACATGTATGTATCTTTTCAAATAATTGAAAATTCCTTCTTTCTGGAATAAAAATACACTGTTAAAGTAAGAAAATTTTCATATTCAAAATGGTTGAAGATGTGGGACAGAATCCTTATGTTTAACTCACAGAAATCATGAACTATATGTATTGTTATTCAGAAGTACAGAAGGGTATGGGACAGAATCTGTAATAATGCAGAAATACAATTAAAAACAAGTCATTTTTCTAAAAGGAAAAAAGAAAACACATTTTTAGTTTTGGACGGTTATTACAAGTTTTGTAAGATACGGAAAGTTATTGTTATACTGAATAGCAAAAAAAAAAAAATCCTTTTTTCCTCTCCGATTCCTTTTCAAAATTTACGGTAATTGTGCTGTCACATCAAAATTCTATAAAACAATTAATTACCAAAATGTCAACTTAAAATTGTAATTCTAATTTATTAATTAACATTAACTACTAGATTATCGAAGGAGGTCTTGGAAATTCTTACAATAAGTAAACGAAAAGAGATTGAAATTAAACGACTTTAACTAGTTTGTAACTGTGGTAGTAATTAAGACAACTAATGAGGTCGTTGAAATAGCAGCAATTACCCACCAACTAGTTTTAACTATTATAAAAAAAGAATTACTTAACCTTCCAACATTTAACATCATAAGGCTGTATTTTATTTTTTTATTCGGATAAATTCTTTAAATCTTAATCCTCACCGTATTCTGAAGCTTCAATTAGACGTGTCTGAATTTTATGGATGGATTTAGGTTGGTGCAGATAATCGCTATTTAAGCTACCTATTTTGGTTGGCCAAAGGCAAATCTTTAAATAATCTGAATCTTCCATTATGTGGTCATTGATTTTTCACTCTGTAATAAATGAAGATAGAGTTTCGCAAATTCTGCACTTTTACCAAAATTTAATAAGATCTGCTAGGTCATTAGCTGTTAACCATATTTAGTTTATTTCGTATAATTTATTTCGGTAATTAAGAAGTTTATTTACAGTCACCAAAAAAAAAAAAAAAAAAAAAAAAAAAACAGAAATAGCTCACCAAGTTTGATTTTTTTTTCTTCTTAAAAATTAAATTGAATTTGTACAGAACTTAAAAAGGGCTACGTTTCAGCCCTCAAATAGGAACTACCATATCTATGAATCTTGATAATTTGAATTTTTTTTTTTATCTCAGAGCTGCTGATATTCAGATGAAGGCGCCTTGCGAAGATTTGTTGCCGTAGTCGAATTTCACAAAATTAGTGTAGTAAAAAAAAACTGTCCGCGGTTTCAGTCGATTTTTAATTGCTGAAGATAATATCATTAATTATTAGCATTCTTGATCGATCTAAGTCTTATGTTGAAAATTGTAACTGAGATATTGACGCTACTCTTGAATTTTTTATTAGATTCAATTTAATCTTTCTTATTATACTCTTGGCTCATAAAATTTTGTAATTATTGTTATTATTATAAACAATTTGAATTTTTTACAAATCCGGTTTTATGTCGTAGCTTTGTAGAGTGCCTCCTTGAGCTCCAAGCAAATTCCATTGTCAGAGTTGGCAAATTTCATAAAAATTAATATTTACTGTTTGAGCCTTTCTTTTTTCCAGATTAGAACTGTAAAAAAAAATATATAACTATATATAAAAATATAAAAAACAGACATATATTTATTTTATAATAATTGTATTCTTCTTGTATGGAAGTCGAGTAGAATGGGAATAGTTTGATTTTATTCACAAAATCTTTAGACGGTGACAATTTGAAATCTGTAGTAATCTATATTCTTTCGTAATTTTTTTAAACTCTTATCATCTACAGCCAAACTAAAGTTATATCATTGTTCTTTTATGTCAGTAATTTATTTCATTTAATTTATAAATTTTCGACCGGAAATCTATTTTTTTTTTTTTTGTTAATGGGGAATTTATTACTTAGGAAATAGAGTCAACATAGTAATAAGCTGTTGAAACAGAATTGTATTTTATTCAATAAAAGTTTGAGCAGGAAGCTGATTTAGTTTGTTTTTTTTATTACATCTGCAGGTTAATTTCCTGTGTGTGTTTTTGAGAGAAGCGTATAATTTTCATGCGTCATCTTATTAGCTTTGCGATATTGATAATAAGAGGCCTCTACCTTTAGACTCGACGGGATAATAATGATGCGTGTGTATTTCGCAGTTGTGTTAGGCGCAAATGCCCTCCTATTTGTGATAGTGATAAATCACTTGGTAGCGAATCAGATAGTCGTTCAAATTACCTTTCGCCAAAAGGGAATGGTCATTACACTTAGGCTGTTTCCTCGTAGGAGGATGATTTAGACTCTTCGCATTTGACGCTCCATTAAGCGCTTCAGGTACATTTTAAACTTGGAACGATCTAATACAAAATTAACACCTACGTTCCTTGAAGGTTCTTTTTTTCTCTTTTTTGTTCTAAATTAGCGCCGTGCTGAAGAAAATCCATAGACCTTCATCTCATAGGGACTGAGGGAATGGGTTCTGATGAAATTTTCAGAGAGACGGCGAATGGGTTCCTTATTGGATGATAAAAGCCATTTTGTTCGTAACATTCAATTGGTAATACCAATTTCCTTAAATCTTTAGATTTTATGAAAATCTCGTAACTATCATCAAATCTTACAAATAATATCCCGTAAAACTTACGTTTGTATGCGTGGTGAGTGTGGGTGGCAGGGAAGTCGAGCACCACTACCGTTGGTCTATTGTACTAGCCCACGGAAATTAGGACAGACGGGAGATAAAGATTGAGAAAGAATGTGGAAGAAGTGTAGGGAAACGGGAGAACCCCGCGAAAACATGCCCAGCGCTAATAATCCACCATCACGAAACCCACATCCTTAAAAATTTGTAAGATAATGGATTTAATACATATCTCAAGATAGTGTAATCTATAAATGTCAGAATAAGTGTGGAACTTTCAAGACTTAAACAGGAATTATAAATGTTTTTATACATATTTTCTGCTAAGAAAAGGGATAGTTTATTGTGGATGTACTTTACATACAATGACATAATAAAATTGTAATATACAATATAAAAACAAATATACATTTTTATAAGAGGAAATTAATAAAGAAGATTAAAATTACTACAAAGTAGTACGCACCGAATATATTAAATATTTTAATGATGCAGATATCACTTTTTTGAATCAGAGTAACTTTTATTTTAAACTAGTAAAATATGTCAGTTGGTCCCTTGTTTTTTATTCATTCTAAGAGATTATAGTGGTTGAATTTTTTATTTATCAATTGGGTTTTTTATAAAAAAGTAGAAGAAAATTCAAGTGCATTACAATGTAGTTTTAAGTTTATTTATGAATATAAAAGGACTTATGCTTTCTATAACATATGAATGTGTTGTCATTCCAATCGAATAGATTACTATATTTTTTATATATTACATTAAAAAGTATGTAATATCGTCTAAATAATACGAAAAAAAAACAATTTCATCTTTCAAGTATGGACTTTTAAATAGTTTTCTAATATCGTTTAATATCGGTTTTTTTAATATCTGTAAGTAATGGCTAGTGAGTTTTGATTCAATTTTGCATTTAACAAAATCTGAAGAAAATCCCCAAACTATTACTTCAGGAAGGAGAAATCAAATTGAAAAAAGAAGAAAAAGCGGATGTTCGTTTAAGTTTCAAGGCAAATATGGGCTTTAGATTTTCAAGAGCTAAACGAAAGAGCTCCAAGAGGCACAAACGAAAGTACATCGCAAGACGAACAAGTAATTAAAATGGCTCCTTTGAAGCGTAGTTTTTTTTCCAGTCCAAAATAATCTTAAATCACTCCGATTATAAAAACATGAAGCAAACTCGTTTTTTTTAAACAGAAAGGAATTTGATTGATCACGAAATGATTTATTGATGAACATAATTAAAAATTAATGTTGAAAAGGGAATCTATTAAAAACGTCTAAACAACTTTAGGCTTAACCGAACTGCGTTTCCAGTGGTTCTCAGCATCAAATGAACGATTACTGAATATTTTGTTGTTGTTATTGTTATTGCTAAGATAAACTTATAACAATACTGAATTATTTGTAGGTAAGAAGTCTTTTACAAAAAGCTTCTATTAATAGCGAAGCTTAAACTTTGGAGGTGGACATAGCAGACTTAAATATCTAAAAATAAAAAAAAATGCCTAGAGTCTTAATTTTCAGCTCTAAGTTACAAAAATAAGCTTTGAAGAGAAAGAAATAAACATCTCTTTGGAAATAATAAACTCTTCAAGAAATATTAATCAAAAATCACAAATGTTCAAATTTTTATTAGTTTATTTCCTTTTAATTAGCATGGACAGTATTAAAAACTCTTACGTACACTTAAATCACATTAATTCCTCTTAAAATGGTGATAAAAAGTTTAACAAGGACAGTTTCAACCCGCTAAAACTGCTTGATCATCATCAGCTACTTATTTTCGTTTTCTAAACTTAACTTCCTTCAGGATTATCATTGATAATAGATATATCATTGTAATTACTTAAGCTTATTGAGTTTTTTCTCGTTTAGTGTCTTGTATCTTGAAACCTGTAACTTATTATAAGACGAAAACCAAACTTTGAAATTAAGAACAAAGGAAAAAAACTCACAATTTCATAAAACTTTCACATATAGTTTACAAAAAGTATTTAAGATAATGTTTATTTAACTGATTTTTTTTTCTTTTACGATTCAGTTTCGTGTCTTATGTTTGTAGAACGTAAACTTCTGTGTTCCTGAGATGGATGATTGCATTTAGACATAAATTGTCTGGATTAAGACAATGTTTGTGTTATTATTGATTTTGTTATTAAATAAATATAATCACAAATTGTAATTGCTGTTGGCTGAACGAAAAGGATTACTTTATTTCAGTAGGAAAATATAATCATTTCAGTTTAAATAAGGCAACAGTAATAAAAAAAGAAGAAGCAAAGAAGACATAAGACAAATACTATAATTCAAAAATTGATTATGGTATTATATCAAGCGTAAATGCAAACACACTGATCTGATTTCAAGTTCTGTTGCACGAGCCTCTGTGTAAAGCCGTTCGGGAATAACAAAAACAATCACTTCTAATATAAATGCGGAATACAAAGTATCCGGTTTCTGTATTAAATGCTTCTTCGTTCGACTGCGTAATTTCAATCTTCGCAGTAATGTAAATCTTTCAATATGCAGACATTCGAGGGGGTGGATGGAGGAAGGTGAGCAAATCGGAGCATTACCCGGTCACAGACCATGGACCTCGTTTTGCAAGCACTCTTGTTCGGTCCCCCAACTTTTATTAAGAAGCACGGATATCATAAATTCTGGCAAGTAAAAAGGCGTGTGTCTGAGTTTCACTCATTTACATAAACTTGGCTATTATTTCCAAGAAATTTGGGGAGGAAATTCCTTGGAACTAAATAACATATTGGCATCAACAGGACTGGAATCTGCGTTGCAGAGCGCACTTAAAAATTTTAAGGCATTAGTCGACGACCTTGCTTAACACAGTCAAGCTTAAAAGAAAGAGATTTGGGGAGGGAAGGTTAAACTTTGGAGGTGGCGAACAATAATTATTAAGGCCACGAGCATTAAAAACAACCTCTTTATAGTTGTGCAAGCTTGCCGAGCTCTGGTTCAGTTTTATCATGCTCAAATAACTTCCCCTCGGGAGAAATCCACTTGGGCTTTTTTTGTTGCTGTAAAGTTAAAGTGCAATGACTCTGTTACTTAAAAATTCAAAGCAAATCTTTATATTTCATTTTATATTCAAAATGAAATAAGTGAATTTAAATTAATAAAAAAAAAGAAATTCAAATTTTAGTGTAGGAGTCCTATTTCAAATGGTCTTTGTCCATTCTGAAAACATTTGAAGCCATTTCTCGAAAAATCGCTCATTGTGACTCAAGAAAGTAATAATTTTCTTGTTGAAAAATTAATTTTCTCCAATGAAAACAACTTTTACATTAATTAGAAAAAGTTTAAATATAGGTATTAATCCTAAAAAACAAATTCATCTTTTTTATTTTGAAAATTATATCTAAGAAATTGTCTTCTTAACCATTCATTCATTTATTTGTAATTTTCTTCTTGTATCTTAGAAATCTTCAAAATCTCATTCACTAAAAAAAAATCAGATTCAAAATTCAAATTAGTATTATCTTGATTAATAAAAAAAAGACGATTAGAGAATATCAAAACCGTAATGCACCCTATTTTGTTCTATATTCATATTTTAAACTTTGGTTTTAAACGTTTTACACCAATTAAATAAAATATTCACTTTTTCTGAAAACAAAATTGCGGATTAAGTTGACAAGAAGCATGTGCCACAAAGTTCAAGGAAAAGCAGAAGCAACAGATAAAATATAAGGGCCAAAGGGAGATTTTTAGATGAGGATTTTCAATGGTACCAAGCAGTAATTAGCACAAAACTTATTTTTAATATTTTTTGTTGGAATGAATTGTGGTATGATTTTAAAGGTATTTAAAGAAAAAAAAAATTGGATGAATAAAAATTTTTATTGATTGGAATATGTTTAGAGCTACGCTTATTATATCTTAGGCATATTAAGACGACACTTAGAGTTTGAGTTCATCAGAAAATGGGATTCTTTTAGTGTATACTATGTAAGGTTTCGGAGAATGTAATAAAATCATGAAATTATAACAAAATTTTTATTTGAAAACAGTATTTTGTTTATGTACATTTTGTTTTTCGGAAAAAAGTGATAAAATTTTTCGGTAGTCAAATTACAGTAGCAAGTTGTTTCTGGCAACCATTTACTTAGAAATGAGGCCATTTGTTTAATAAAAAGCAGCCGTTAAAAACAATTTTTAATGTAGCTTTGAAATTGATTGGAAATAGTTTTTATTCTGTTTTTTTGTTTATTTTGGTTACTAATGCAGTTTTCATTAAAAAAAATTGAAAGAATGAAAAACATGTCATCTCTTTGACTTGGCCGATTGAATTTATGTCGAAAAGTCTCCGCCCTCAAACTTAAATGAAGAGACATGTTAATCGAATCTTTTAATTAGCGATCTTGTTCATTCTCGTGTGATTTTTTTCCTTCCGTCATCTCATTTTGACGTCTGATATAAACCTTTAAATCATACCGAGCACCTGTTTTTGAAAAATCATTCGCGCATGTTAATGAGACCCCACGGTTTAATTCCAAACATACTGTTGTAGGAATGTTTTCCAACTAATTTCTTCCAAGTAATGTTATACTCGTTGTCGAGTTTAATTTACTGCTAAGCCGAAGAAATGAAAAGGAAGAAGGCAGGAAGGAAAAAAATATGAAGGAAGGAGCCTTCCCATCGAAGAAATAGAATATGTCCGGATGAACGTAGAAAGAGGAGAGACACAAAATTGGTAAAAGGATAGGCAGCAGAAGAGAAAAAAACAACGGGGGCCGGAGCGAGCAAGAAACAGGAAATTTGGTGTAATGGAGAGTCGTCCCCTAACAGTAAGCTTTGTCCAGACGACGCAAAAGCATGTGCTCCGATATTAGACCTTGGAAGCATTTGAGATTGGTGTCCTGCAGGTTTATTCTCGCTGCAGGTAACAACTCCAGGCAGAAATCATTCCATATTGAAACCGAGGCAGCCAAGTTGTTGGTTGTGTCTCATTTGCTCGGCGGTGGTGGGAATTCCTTCGCCTGGTTTTAAAATTCAATTTTCTCTGCGCCTAGTCGGAGGTGCAGAACCATCCCGAGTGCGAATCCGGGCTGTTGTGCACGTATGAATAGGCATCGTACGCGGGCGCGCACTTCATCGTAAATCCTTTAGCTGTGATCATTGGACGGTTTTTCCCAGGTTTCTCCTGCCTGTCTCGGCAAAGAAAAAAAAAAATGAAATATAAACGATTCGGGAAGGAATTTCGTCTGTCGTTTGCATATTTGGCAACAAACAAAGGGACACAGAATTACATCTCCGCTTCTTTGCTCGTGTGTCTCTTTCTCTTTCGTGGAAAACACAGTCAAATTGGCCGGCGAGGTTCTTGAAGAAGAAGCGACGGTAAACACGTCAGAGAAAAATATAAGCTTCTTTCTCACTTCCTCGGTTCTCTATTACCCAGGACATCATTGAACACAGCGTTTCTGAATCAGCACAAAATACATCAAATTAATTTGTTTGGGTTATCGTACATGCGGAAACATTCGTATTGTAAATGGTGCAGAAGACATTGAATTTCGCATTTATATCATTAGAGGAATTGTGAGTCTACGTAAACAGACTGGATATTATCTAATGTTGTTTGTTCTTTAAAATACCAAAGTGCACTCTATTTTTGATGGATATTTCTCATTGAAGAGACCTAAAGTATTGTAAAAAAATATAGAATTATAGCGACAAAATAGTAAAAGAGAAGCTTCCGAATCCTATTCTAATTAATAAAATGTTTCAAGCAAATAAAACCTTTGGGAAAAAGATGTAGAAGTTTGAGAGAAGAGATCTTACAACACTACAGAAATCTTTTATTAATTCCTTATACCATATCATTGATACACTTTTCTTATAATTTCAATATTCTATTCCTTCTACATTTTTGGTAAGCAGTACGATGGCATCGTAGATAATGTTTATGTTATTTTTTTGGATAAAACTGTTAGCAAAGCTATTCCTTTCTGTTCTGTGATCAACGAAAGAAGAATTCATTAATTTCCTCTATAGTTTTAATTTTAGTAAAAAACAAGAGATAGCCTCAATAAATTTGTATTCATTTTCTTTAGAAAAGTACAAATAAACAAACGAAAACTCAAGTAGTTGTTTCCATCATTTCCGTCGATATCAGAAAAATTCCTGTTTAGAAAAATAACACAAGGAACTGTACCTGAAAACTTACTACGAGATAAAATTACAGCGAAAGATCTCCTATAAAGAAAATTAAAAAAGAGATATTTACCAAATAACCGATTGTTAATTTTTATTTTATGACTGAACATAATCGTTAGGAGGTCTACAAATTTTTAGAAAATTATGAAAAGACGCTTCCTAGTCTTAATTTCATGCTTGGCTGCTGAACGTTCGTCCAGATGGCGCAACAGTAATGGGCGAAGAACAAAGGATATGTTGCGAAGCACTTTGAAGGCATGTTTAAGATAATAATTACAGATTCCAACTGCAAGAAAAGTGTCGTATTCCCATCTAAACAACCCTCTTCCGAGCCCAAGTGTCTGTGGGTGAAGTTCTGGCCACTAACGAATTGAGCTCTTTTATCACCGAATTTCGCAGTCTCTGGACAACCTTTAATCTAATCCCAATTCTCACTCGGCGAGACATAAAATCGAGATATCCAGCTAACGAATTGTGCAACAGTAGTTGATGTTAGACTTGGTCGCCAGATTGTGCTTTCTATCCTACCATTTGCTACCTATCTGCCTTGTTTTATCTCCCGTAATGAATAGTAAGAAGATTTCAAAGGTTGAACCACCTACTTCATTATTTCGAATGGCTTGCGTTCTCCTAAAATCTTTAACGGCGTAAAGCCGCCTCACGTGCACCGCTTAAATGACTTTAATACGTCGTAAATAGTAGTGTCGAAATAAATTATAAGAAAGTTGTCAATTGAATTGATTCCCCTCATTAAAGTGACAGCTACTAACTCTGGGCTGAAGAAGGAAGAACTCATTACTCTAAAAATACGCATGTCTAAAAAATTTCAGAAACATCACCTAATAATGAAAATAACCAAATTGATTCAGATTATGTTAACTATATCTTATTTTCTAAATCATCATCTTCAGAATTTTAGTTTCCTAAATAATTCACATGAATTTATTGGAGATAGTTAGAAACCACTTTAAAAATTTTGTTTTTATATATTTTGGATATTAACATTCTTTCCAAAACTAGTTGGAAAAACATTTTAAAATACATATGTTTTACTAAATTTAACAAAAACTGTTTAATAGAAGTGATTTGCAGGATTTGGTTTACGCCTGAAACATTAATTTATCAATGCCTGAAAAGCTCGTTCATTATCTGTAGGAGAGTGGAAATATTCTTGATACTTTATTCCTTTCCCTCCTCTGGATTTGGAATCCAAATCCCAAGGTCTGCTGTTCTTTGCTTAGTCCGGTCTGAGTCAAGAGTTTCTATTTCGGTCTCTTCTTGTTAGTGCACTTGGACCAGACAATCGCAGCTAAAATTATCCCGCCTATAACTTCCGGCCGGAGAGAGATTATTTCTTGGCCCAAGTGACTCTCCCATGTTTGAGATTTAATTCAAGAATTCCCTCTTAGAGATTTCCGCTGAAGTGGGGCTTTTTCGATTTAATGGACTTTAAAGATTTATATTCATTCTAGATTCATCAAGTTTTTCTTTTTTTCAGCTTCCTTTTATAACTTGTGACGCCACGAGTGTTTTATTTTAAAAATTGACCTTCTTTTGTCCTTGGCTCTGAATAAGAATTAGAACAAACTATTGATACGATTAGAAATGGAATAAAAATATTTATTATTAACTAAACGAAATTTAGTAAATTTTTTTTTAAGTTAATATCTAACAATATCCCATCAAATTTAAAGGAATAAAAGCAGACAATTACGTATGGAAATTCGATTGAAAAGTATAAATTTTACTTTGTGTTAATTGCCTGTTTTTAAGAAAACGGAGTACTGTCATTACTGTCATTTATAATAATTTATAAATTCTAAATTATTAACATTTTCTTTAAAGGAGAAAAAAATCATTAGAATTAAAAAAAAAAACCACTCCTTTTTGTCATTTTTAAAGTTATAATTTCTATAAGTCTTGTGCATTGTTGGTTAAGCTAGAAAATCTATTATTTTTGTAATACTTCAATTGATAAATATTTATAAGAGACCATACAAATAAAATATTTGACGATGGACGAACTTTACAAATATTATTATTGGATAAGTAACATTAAAATACCATTACAAATGTGAAATTTTTGTATTAATTAAATTCTGTTAACAATATGTCAGAGAGAGATGTAGAGTATTGATGGAAACTTTATTTCGTTTGAATTTAGTTAAAATGTGTAATTAAAAGTTTGTTTTTAAAAAATATCATTCACTTTTTAAAGAAATTAAAAGTGAAAATTTATTTATTTAAGACGTTGCAGAAGGTAAATTTTTTTTCAACTAAAATTTTTTTCTTTTCTTGATTTTTTTTTTCTGTCAGAAACTTTTTCATTTTTTTTCTTTTTGTCAGAAACTTTTAATTTACATTATTTTTATTTACAGAAGTAACTTGTTCATTTTTAAATAATGATCTGTGCTAGATACCTATAGAGAGATTTGAGATCTTCGATATGGAAGATGTCTTTCCTAACATTTGATATCAGCTGACGACTTCAATGAAATGCTTCGGTTGTTGTGAATTTAAAATTACAGACCTGAAGCTCTTAAAAATTTTATGAAGAACAGAACAGTTTTATCGGAGATGTTTTATTCTACGAAAATTACATTGGTTTATTCCTGAATATATAATGAAGATTCGTCTGTGAACACGATACGTTTGATCGATTGCACAGACAAAACGTTTATATTAAATTCTAATATAAAGAATATAACAGAGAAGCCATCACATACATGTAGAATCTAAATTTCAGTTCCTCTAACTGGTCTTCGTTTTATTAATACAATTTAAAAACAAAAAAAATATTCGATTGCTAAATATAAAGTTGACATTAAATATCACGGAGACTTCTTCGAACTTGGAATTGGTCTTTTATAAAGCACTAGACTGCTATCCGTCACTCTGCTTCGGGAGCCTCGCATATTGCAAACAAATTACATCAAGTAAACTAAAACCTAAAACTTAAACTGAAACTAAAAAATAAAATTCAATTCTGAAAAAAGTACTTGCAATAGAATATTGAAATCCATTTGTAACTGTCGGAAATTTCTTGCCTGGCAACGTGCATGCGAAATTCTATTGTTGTGGAGAGGTTTGACCAAACAATACTTCTGTTGCGTGGCAACGCGCGTGCGAAATTCCATTGTTGTGGACAACGTTGAACATACTTCTGTTGCCAAGCAAAACGCGTGTGAATTGTTGCGAAATTCAACTGTTGACAGACGTACGCACGTGCACACAATTTTTTTAATGTCACAAGATGGACGGAATTTATTTCAAATTCATTAGGATTTTTTATTGAATAAGAGTAAGGCTTTTACGTAAATAACGCGAAACAAGATAATTCGTAAATTTCTTCGGCATTTTTTCATTTTTCATTTATTTAATTTTTTTGGCAGAATATTACTTAAAAACTTCAGACCAGATGCAGGGAAATTTAAGAAATACTAATTCTTACTATAAAAAGCCGCAGTTCGTAAATTTCCAGTGCATTATTTTTATAACAGAATTTCCTCTGAGAAAGATATCTTATTTTGATAGATATGTATTACATTTAAGAGGATGATGTCAAAAGTTCCAGGACACCATATATGAAACATTACAGCGAGCTGCAAGAAACCCAATTTCCCGCCAAAGTGTTTGTTGAAATGAACAATGGTATTACACGTGCTTTATGATGCTTCAATATCGAACGTTCGGGAGATGATCTAGTAGTAGCATCGATGTGATAAAAATGTCTCATTTCGAGGTATGCTCAAATGAGTATGGGTGGGTATTTCGCTTCAGAAACATAGATAATGATAATGAGATCGTATGATGCGGATGTGCTGAGCAGAAGCAAAACATTTGAATGGTATAAACGCTTTGCAGAAGGCATAGAATCTCTGGAAGATGATCCAAGACAAGGTGGAATTCGGATTCGGGGTTCAGACGTTATTCAGGTTGTTGGTGCTGCAATTGCTGAGGACCTCCCGCAAAACATGTCGCTGATTGGTGTAACATTTCAACTTGCAGAGTGCATCGAACATTTCGACAGGACTTTGATCTCCGGTTCATCGCCCCGAAATTTGTTCCACAATTGTTATTGAACGATCAAAGAGAACACAGAATGACAGTTTGTGGGGACTTGGTTACGGATTTTGATAAAAGGTTATTGAATATATACAATATCATCACTGGGACGAGATTTAGAATGTCGTCTTTGACCCGCAGATGAAGAGAATGCCCTCTGTATGGTTACCAAGAGCAGAGATGCGACTCACCAAGTGAAATGTGACACAACAAAGAGAAGGTGATGATGGTGGTTTTCTTTGATGTTAGCGATATTGTACGCCAATAGCTCTTGCCTGAGGGGATGTCAATAAATGGTGATGCGTAACTTGCCATTTTGAGGCGCATCCGCCGCAAACGATCTGAGATGTTTAGGAAAAATTGTTCGGGTACTGCTCCATGACAGTGCTCCGGCACACAGGTATTATCTGTGAATAATTATCTTGTCAAAGTGGGTACTTCTAAAACAACCTCCATATTCTTCGGACCTGGTGCCAAGTGATTTTTTACCTCTTTCCAAAAATGATCTCTTGAAAGGCCAACGATTTGCATCCCGCAACGATGTTAATGAGGTTTTGACCGCTGGAGTATACAGCGGCGGGAGGGAATTACATTTTACGTCCAATTACATTTTTTTTCGATTATTTCTAAATTGTCACTAATTAAACAGTGTTTCCTGAAACTTTGACATCGTCAACGTAGATAATCTGACTTTGAGTAATGTCTAAGTAAAGAATAAGAACTTTGTATCCAGGGATGCCACATAAGGAAGACCTGCTTAAAAAAAAAAAAAAAACAATCTTTCAAGTTTCCAATATTTGGCCACGAACAAGGTAAAATAACGAAGAAAAACAGGTAACATTGTGGGAAGAATGTAACAGTCCTCTTCCTGTATTTATTAAAACTTCTGAAGTGAAAATTTACATTCTTTACTAAATTTTATCTTCACATGTTAAGTACGAAAGTAATTTTGAAGGTTGTAGGTTTCCATTACTTCGTAAGAAATATTGAATTTTATTTAAATCAAATAAAACCACAAGACAAAAATGGAGAAATTGAGTATTGTTTCAGATAAAAGAAAGACTCTATTCTGAAGAAATAAAATGTACAATTAAAAGAATAAAATATCAATAAGTGCAATTAGAAACGATCCGAGCTGCTGAGTTTTGGTCTCTCTGTTTAATGCGTAATTGGAATTAAAATATTACGAATGGAATGTATTACAGCGTATTTAGAAAATACTATTCTTATTACTCTTTTCCTCTCTAAGAATATTGAAGTTTTGAGACACCACTGAAATATATTTTAGCTTTAAGTTCAGCATTAATTTTAAAAGCCATTGCTATGACTGTTGAGGGAATGTGAAGATAAGCAGAGCTTTACAATATCTCAGGAATTTACTGTCTTCTGTTTGGTTGAAGTTGTATGTTTATCATTAAACATACATAGAATTTTAAGCCTGGCGCAGTAACTCATGCAAGTTTCACATCCCAGTGCTGCGAACAGACTCACCTGCTTTTCATACATTGTTTATGGTTCAGTTAATTTCAACTGATCTCATGTAGTGGTGATAAAGCAAATATACGAATATGATTTTATGTTCGTGATTACATTCAAGAGAGATCACAGCAATCGTTTGAACTTGGATCGTGATGTACCAGCCACGAGTTAATTCGTACAATTTAAGCTTCAAAAGCAGGCTTTCCTGTGAAACCAGTCTGAGATGCCTCAGGGATGTCAATCGAGCGATACAAGCAGTGCTATCTTTACAAACTTTTACAGTAGACCAACAGGAAAACTTTAGTGGACAAAAGAACAATAAAACAAGGTATTCCGTCACCGAAGTGGAGTTTTAGAAGACAAGTAATAATTTTATATTTCTCACGACAGAGGCGCTTTAGATTGTGTGAGGCCCTAGGTACGCTTTATTTTGAGGCCCTTTTAAAAAATGTATACAGAAAGCTTTTATCAGACGCATTTGAGAACTCAGTTTGTTTTAAATAATCCGTATTAGACCTGATGTCTTCCATCCGAATAAAACATACTGATATTTTTGCTTGAGAGACCATAGACAGCTTGCCAAAGTCCAAAATTGCCTCTGCTTCAATAAATTGAATAGAAACCCCATCAAAAGATTAAAGAGCAACTATAAAATCATTCTGCATCATACACGATAACTGATTCCATCATTGAGCTCTCTTGCATTTATTTGAATGCAGAGTAATAAAAACAATAAAGCGCAACAAAAAAGAACAGAATGTGTTTTTTTCTGAAGGGTCTGTTACCAATCTGACTTAATAGTTTCGAATTTAATTGTTCATTTTCAACTTTAATGTGTATGACGTAATTAAGTAATGGTTCTTTCATTTCAATACAGTACCTTGTTATAGTTTGAAAAGATCCGATTCATTAGTTATTTAGGTCTTTTTTTCATTCTTACAAATCTTCAGGAAATCAAGTTGTTCATCATTTCGAAGCTGTCTTTAAGTACCCTATTAAAATTTTACATTGTTGCGATTCGACAGACGTCCATTCCGCTGAATTCATTGAAAGGGCAGTAACGTTGTATCGTACTTGATTGCTCTGATTCTTCTTATTTTGCGTCAACTTCGCCCTGAGGCTTTCCCAAAGACAGGGAGAAAAAGGGTCACGTCGCATTGCCATGAAAGACAAATGAACCATTCGAAGCACTTGGTTTTTGTTTTTGGTCCTGCACTTTTTAGCTTAGTAGAATAGAGGGAGCCACTCCCATGGGTGACACTGGGATTTCCGCCCCCATCCTTTTTCTTCTTCCTCTTCTTTTTTGTTTCCATCCCAGTCTGCTAAAACTGGTCCCCGAGCTGTGAATTTTTCATCACCTACTTTCCACTCTGTGCGAATTCTGGGAGGTGAGATTTAGGAATGGGGCTCGTCTAACTCTATGGGTGAGCTTCGCTTCCCTCGTACCCCACTTCTGCCTGCAGCGCATGGCTTCTAGGCTGTGAATTTTTCATCGCCTCTTCTGACAGGCCGTCGGCAAGCACAATGCCCTGGTTATCCCGAAGGTGTCAGACTCATCTGATGAACGTTCCACTGGAGTCCTGCGAGACCTGTAAACCGTCCTCTTAATATCAGTGTGTAGTTGCACTGTTTCTCCGCATAAATTGTCACCAGATGAAAACGCTATCTGACGCCTTCCTGAATACATTGGCTACACCTTCACAAAGAATTTATTAACAAAAAAGAAGAAAACCTGTCTTTCGTGTAATCGGATCACTCAAAATTATCAAGAATATAAAAGCAAAAATTCATTCTTTCATAAAATGGACGTCCCATTCTGTTTGCAGTAAAAGTAAAAAAAAAAATGAATGCAGTCTTTGTTTTCTTTTCTTTTGTTTATTTGTTTTCCTTATTTTCTAGAGAAAATTGGTTTTTTTTTTTCCTCCATGGTTTCAGTTCGACGGAGTTGGACGAAATTGTTAGAATTACTCAGTTTCAGCAGAAATAGAAACAAAAGAAATAGAGAAAAAAAAAAAACAGAAAACAAAAACAAAAATTAATGAAGTCCTTTAAGGCTTCTTTTCTGCTGAGATATTGACATGAAGGAAATAAATACCTCTACTAGGTTTTTTTTGTGTACAAATTACGGGCATATTACGTTTACCATTTTTCCACTTCGAATCCATGTTCGTCTTTGCCTATGTCGTTACCTCATTTGCCAATTTTTTTTTCCTAACGCTTTCCGTGGAAATTCCTTTGTTGCAGATATTTGTGTGCTAAAAATGTATTGATATTAATGTGGAATAACCGAGTCATTTCAACAAGACTGATTTATTTTGAAAAATCTATTGTATGTCGGCAATGTATGTTTGCAACTGTCGCGTTGACTCGTAGGAGGGCGCCGTTTGATCGTTGACGATACCCACCCAAAATTAGAGAGAGGTAAGCATGTGGCCGTGTAGCGTGTGGATTTACGTTTGCCTATACATGAGCATTGGGCTCATTAAAACACTCCCTCATGTGGAAACAATGCTTCATCTGTGAAGAGCGCATGAAATTCAGGCTTCATAAACCAGCGGCAGAAGTCTACGCACCGAGGATAATCTTCAGCTTTCAATGAGTGAATTCTCTGTAAATGGAATGGATGTAATTGCTTCTGGAGCAAAATTCTCCATACGTGGTTTGGCTCACATCTACGCTACGTGCTACAGCTCTGGTGCTTCTATTGGACGTTCCTCAACCTGTCTTAGAATGTAAATAGTTGTGGACATACATTGTTTGACAAAAAGTGTTTGTATTAGTGTGCTCGACCACCCTTAAAGTTTGTCCTATGAATTCAGAATCATCCTGTATATTATAGTTTCATTATCTATGTACTGTATGTATGTATGTACTGCCTCAATTATGTGTTAATCTCTGAAGTCTCTATTGGATAATAATGTGGATTGTACCTAATCATATTTTCTGGTAAATACGCTAGTATGTTATAAATAAATAAGTGTTCTAGATATAAAAGTCCATGATAGGAAATAATAGAAGCTACCCATAAAAACAAATTAAATTTAAAGAGCAAAATTTCTTCTACTTAATTTTAATAGCTTTCCTTCCTTCCTTTCTTTCAATGATTTTTCAGTTAAGTTTAATATCGCTTCGTTCTGGTAACTCCTTTGAAGCCATTTCATAAATATTTAATTGCTGTCCTATTTTGTAAATCTTAAAATTTTTAAACGAATCAGACAAAAAGGAAACATTTAGTTTAAATGTCATTCTTTGTTTCCAATGTAGATCACAGCTGCATGAAATGATCCCCTGTAAAATATTCCAATGTCCAGATGGAGTTTCGGAGGTGATGACTGGTGCAATCACCTTCTAATCCTGACTTTTCGTAACGATAGGGTAATTCCGTCTAGTAGAACCTCTCATTAGCTGGCGTATTGTTTCCTGCAATTCGCCCCGAAGGAGACAACGCCTCGGGAATTAATTTCGATTGAAACAGACGGAATTAGCAGAAACTTAGACGATTAGAAGAAAGTAGAAGTTGTAAAACTGAATCATTTCTAATTAGTTCCGAGATGTGTTAGGATTAAAAATTAATTTATGGGATAAACGATTAGGATTACTTATTTTCTTATACATATTCTGAAAAGTTTTTTTTTTTTTTTTTTTTGGTCATCCCGTATTTTGATAATCAATGTCAGTTTGATTGAATTCGATGAAATTTTAGTTGGACTAATTTCGATCTCAAAAGCCTTCATGAAATTCAATAAAAAAATTAAACAATGAATTAACAATAAGTAATAATAAATCCATCCAAGAAAACAATACTGGACTTCTGAGAAGTTAACTTAACATATACACTGCTTAGAAGAATATACACTGCTTAGAAGAAAGTCACCAGACACATCCGTCTTAGTGAGTCACGTGTCTGTAGCAGGTAGATAAAGCATGCAAGGCAGTGGAACCCAGTTGCAAGAAGGGGACTAACAGAATATAAACGAGTTGTTATGGTAGGATGCCATGTTGCAGACCTATCTGTGCTGCAAATGGGGGAAACAATTGGGCCTCCCAAAATCGACTGTCAGTGATACCATATTAAGAGGAAATGCATGGGGTCAAATACAACTGCTCCTCGCAGTGGACGACCCATCAGACACATCGAATGGGAACAGTATGTTGTCATGTAAGATGGTACGCTAAAGGTTGGCTGCAACATTGAATGAGGGGCTTCGGGCAAGGACGGGGTTACAAATTTGCACAAATATATTCAGATCCAAGACTCACAAGCTGGATTTCCATGGTACGACAGCGATATGTAAGGCTCATATCATCAACATAGGTGTTCTCTTCAGCGATCAAACAGCATAAATGATAGGACGTGGAGATTAGAAAACTGTGTAACGTAGTGTATATAGTGTATAACTCAACTTTGAAACTTCATAGCATGTTGCTGTTTTCCAGGTTCGGACTCAGATCTCTGGTTTTCGTGCCACGCATGTTGAACTCAGAGCGTGATCTCAACTTTCTGGACAATGAAGTGCTTCCTACCTTGTGGCGTTCCTACGGAATGGATCCTTGTCTCTATCAGCAAGACAGTGCACCTATCACAAAGACGCTGTTATCGCTTGATTTGCGGACAAGAACATCACCACACCTGACTTGTCCTACACAGAGCCACTATTTAAACCCTATTTAACATCTGAAGGATGAACTGGAGCGTCCACTGAAGTCCAGGGACGTTCGCTTCATAACAGCCCAGGACTCATTACGTGCATCAACGGCACGAACCGACATTTTGGCTATCGTACACTTATTGGAAAACATGCTTACAAGATTGTCGCAGTAATCGCAGCTAAAGAAAATTTACATCTTATTAAAGTGACTTCCTTGGCTATTTATGTTAAACATTTAGGTGTCCGATGACTTCTTCTAAGCAGTGTGAAACCGAATCTCGATTTAAACAAAATATCGATTTTAAACCGAATCTCGATTTACGAATAAAGAATACCTCATTTCTGCATTTGAACTTTTTTTCCCGCTGAGTTTCTGTCTTGAAGGTTGTATATGAAGATACAAGCATCAGGAGCAAAACATCGAATGTCTGTTACTATCTTGCAATTTATATACTCCTTTTAAACCTTCACTGAAAGTGAATGTTTTGATATAATTAACATTTATCAGAGATTTAGCAACTTTAATATTTGCGAATTTTATTTATTTAAGAAAGAAAAAGGAAAAAATTGTTTTTGTCAAAATATTACGATTTATTATAAGGTTTAAGGTATAACAATACAAAAAAAAAATTCATGGTTTTAAAATAAAAAATAAGAATTTAAAGGCTTTAAATAAGAAAAAAACAGGCTTGAAAAAATTCTTATATTTTTTGTAAATTCCTTATATATTTTGTAATTCAGGCCGAATTCTGTAATTATTCAACTATTTTGTACCGTAAAGGTAGATAGAGCACGTAAAATATTAAACCCACCGTCTGACAAGGCCAGTTAAATAAATGCTTCTGAATTGGCCAAATAACCCTTTGAGTTATTTTTACAGCGTTGGACAGAGGAAGTGACGAAAGATATTTCCAGTCGTTTTAGTTTCGCCGATAGCGAAGTAGGTTGAAAACAAACAGATCTTCTGACGTTTATTTTAAGCCACTAAAAGATTACGCTGCGAAAATTGTGGAGCGATCTTATTAGTAGAAACGAAAGCGCCAAGATAACAAAAAAAGAAAAAGCGAAAGAGTGGGTGCTGGTTTCGCTTCCAGGGGTTATAAATACTTCGTAAACCTCATCACCGACTTTAAAAAGCGATTCCTGCTTCTTTTTTTTTATTTTTGATGAAAGCTGTAGTGGGATCTCCAATGTCAATTCACAGTTGGAATTAAACAACGCATTTTAACGGATTTTGATGAAATCTTATAAGGTTTTCCTTAAGAAAACATTTAAAGCAAGTAAACCGTTCTGTTACCTGTGGAATTATTAAACATTTCGAACACCCTTAAGAACGAAGGTGTAACTTTTGAATATTTTATTACTCAAATAAGAAAATGAGATTTAACCAATGTTTTTATTTTTATCATAGAAAGTTATTGTTGAAAATATTTCCAATGCAAACATACATATTTAATTTATCCATATTTACTCATGTTTTATTAATTTTTTCATGTAAGTTTTTATAACAAAAGTAATTAAAAATACTGAATACTAACCAACAGTTTGGTAACTTCCGTGTTTGATATATTCTTCATTTTTTTTAAAATTAAACATTAGTATTGAACTAAATAATAGAAGATGTTGGAATGTTGATGTATTTTAAGGTCAATAAATTTTCCCTAACTTTTAAGAAATGGAGGCTTTCGAAAAGTTTTCTCGTTTTCAAGCAGTTTCATTCTGTCATCGTCGTTTTCAGTGTTTTCTTTCCACCCTCCCTAATCAGTGATGGTTCACAATGTCCATTAGTATTTGAAACAAATGTACCGGATATGATAAACTTTATAATTTCTTCGTGGTAAGATATAAAAATAGATTTATATTATTATATCATTTATTTAAATAGAATAAGTAAGACTTTCCTAGACAGTGTCTCTTTATCATGATAGAAGTTCCCGTTTAAAAATGGGTTTGACTTTAAAAAACAACTTTTTCTTTCAAGAATATTTCATTCTAACCTTTTCCGTTCTGCGTTTACTGCCCTCTCCCATCAGTTTAAATAACATAGTAAGCAAAGTTCATTAGCATTCTTTTCTGTATATGTACATAAAAATTCAGAAATTTCTGGATTTTTTGACCTTCAGTTGCTCATCTAAGGTCCCAGTTGCACCAAAATCATTAGGAACTCACATTCATTTATCAAAAAAGTTTCTAAATTAAGTTTTTTTTGAGATATCGTAGTTAATTGACATCATTCTTGGTTCTTAACTCCTTTGGATTCGATATGTACAGAAAGGATGATCAACTAAAAGGATAAGTTTATTTCGACGATTTTGTTTTAAACAGATTCTATAAAATTGTTGACAGCATATCAGGAGTTCTAAAATTATAAACCCTTATCTATAATTTAATTTTTTTATAATCTTTCAAGTTAAAATTTACAGGATTTGATTTATTTTGTTTTATTATTAGTAGTATTTTTATGAATTTCCGGATATTTAGAATGTCTTGTTTTGGTTAAATTTTGTTTAAAATGTTTTTTATTATTAAAAAAAGCTATTATTTTTTTTTCTTTTTGTGGTTGTTTTGCTAATAGTTTTATCATCGGCTTCTCTATTGAATGATTTCTTTCAGTGTGAGAGAAGTTTGTTTTTTCCCCGAGTTGGAACCCTTTTTTTCTTTTTGTTGGGAATCCTGTTCAGGTGGATTTATTGTCGTGTGACAGCAGAGGCTGATGGATCAGTGTTTTGAGTCACAATCATTGTAAATGTCAGTGTGTTTGATTTCATCAGTAGCTCCTTTTTTCCTGCCGTTCTAAATCGTCGTGTTTCTCGTGCAATGCTATTGGCCCTTTTCCGGTTTTCGGTGCAGATTCAAGATGACACAGAAGAGACGGCAAGGAGGGGAATGAAGAAGGGGGAAAAAAAGTCAGGTTAACGGCCGTACTCGTATATTCGTTTAGGAGAGATTTTGAACTGTGGAAAGAGTAAATAATGCGACGAATCGAGTGATAAGGATCCCATTAACACGTGACCACGTCGCGAATTGTCAGGCTTACTCAGAGTGCCTTTAAATAATGGTTGAGGCAGGTCCATTTTTATTGACACGAGGGAGGTACGGTGAAGTGAAATAGATGGCATTTAATGAGTCCCACTCCCATAGATCCAATTAGACAACAGTCATTTTAGATTTTGTTTTCATGCCGGTTGTCATAGTGAGGGGACTCCATCCACTGCCGAGTTTCCAGTTTTATCATAACAAGGTTATTAAAGATTAAAACATCGATTCTACGATGATCAGGTTGGGAGGGGCTCCTGGGTGGGGGTGGAGGATTCTACAGCGGCACGGCTTATGTGCGCCAGATAATATCATCGACTTGCCTTCTCCGAAACCGTTTATTCGGTGATTCCTATCAGAACATTGTAAATCAAAGTCACGTTCTGTAATACGGTGCAGCAGCGCCCTCTCGAGTACAGGAAATGGAGCAACAGAGCCATCCTGTTACAGCGCCAGCTTTAAAACAAAAATCAATCAAAACATTAATAAAAGAGTAAGATCATACCAATGACATTTTGGGATTCTTATCCATTAAAAGTTATAAGATTAAGGGACTTTTTCTGTCTTTCTTCGAAAAAAATTTACGTGATGGTAAATTTACGATACACTAAAGATCAAACCCTCAACATATATTATTTAATAAAATACTGAACAACAATTTCAATTTTCTCGCTTCCAAACTCTCAGCCCCTTCAAGAATCATTTATTAATCATCAATAACCACATAATTATTTATTGAAACAGAAAGCTATCATTCAAGTTAAAACCACAATAACTAAATATCTTTTACTGAAGATTTCAATTTTACTAGCAATTGGATAGTATTATGCATCATTTGACGAAGCATCAAAATAGATTTTTTTAAATTATTACTCCATCTACTAGCGAAAGGTGTAAACTCTTTATAAAAATTTATTCCTGCTTGTTATCTCAACATAATTCTCCGGAAAATTAATTTTCAATAAACGCCAATGGACTAATCGTAACGAATAAGATTTGCATCATGTGACTAACGACCTTAGAAGGATATTATTAATTAATTTTCATAATGATCAGAATTGTCCTGTGAAAGTGTTTTTATTTTGATATATAACACTCTTCATTCCCTAAAAAATGTGAAGTAACACATAATCTTTTGCGTTTAAGCGAATATCTCAAAAATCGAATTTTAGATCTTGGTCAAATGATGCATAACACCATCCAATTTATGAATTATTTTTTAATTTAATTTAATTTAATGTAATACGTGATTACAGCTCATGAAAAAAGAGCTTTTGATGACGTAATTTCCTTATAGATTGATGTTTCCAGGACGTAACAGCGCCATCTATTGCTCAATTCCGTAACTGAATCTTATAAACATTACGAAAACATTCTGGTTTTTGTATTTTCTACAGTTACGAATACAGAATAATAATTCAAAGTGAAAGAATTACAAATGTTCCACACGATTTCCCTTGCTTTGCTATGCAAAGTTTGTCCTTTCTTGGTCACGCTTATGCGATCACAAAACGACGCCATCTTGGACTGATTGCTCGGAGTTCAATACGTCATGACTGGTGACGTTTGTTCCAGACAAAATCGATCACTACCTAATGACCATATATGGGAAACCCTTATTTTTTGAAAACTACTACAGGTTGTTTTTTTTTTAATTCCTGATGTAATCCAGATAAATTTGTTTTAATCAAAACAAGAAACTGTGTCAAATACAATAATTACACCCTTGTTTCATTGTTAGATAATTAATTCCGTTATTATTCAGTGTCTTTGGTGGGGTTTTTTTCAAATACTTTTCATTATAAACAAAAGAAAATATCATTGTTGAAGAAACAAAGCAGAATTACTATTTTTCTTTGGAATACTGGGCTTAATATCGTCTTTTCATCCAACCTGACCTCATATTTTTCTGGTTTGCTTCGTTAATGTTTTATTTTTTTTTCCCCGTTTCTAATCTTGTGCTTGCTGGTTTTAAAAGAAAATGCCTTATCTCGGAGTTAAAAAAAAGGAAAAGAAATTTAGTCGAGGAAAATCTTCTTTGGGGGTTTTTAATTAGAATTTAGTGTCTTTTATGAGAATCGGGTGACGCAGGTGCACAACATAAAAACTTCTCTTTTTATGTTTAACTATTACTTCACATTTTGACAGTTAATTATTTCCGACCATTTCCTGCTGAGGATTGTGTTTTTCCCCTTTACGAAAACTCTAGTTGCCATGGGAACCGGAACAATATACAAAACGGCCACCTCCCCATTCGGTTGACATGAGGTCTCCGTAAGAGAGGCGACGTCATCCGTGCATTTTTATGAAGTCTCATTGAGAAACTTTTACCGCTCTAAGAGCACACATCCTGGCGACGCGGGAAGGGGAAGGTCGAGCCAGATTTTTCTTCCGCAAAACCACAAACGAAGAAAGACTGCATCATTTGTGGTCGCTGGGTCTTAGTTTATCGCCAGATATTTCATAGGGGATTTATATAGTCCCTTAGATCCATTTCTCTTTCGTTTCGGTATTTCACTTAAAAAAAAGAAGTAAATAAAAAAAATATAAAAGTGCCAAACTATTAAAAGGAAATAAATTTTGATCCGTTAAAACAAGCAAATATTAGAAAATATAATAAGTTCTCATTGATTTTAAATCCCCAAAACCCACCATCCCACAAACTAACCTGAGAGATATTTCTGCGATACGACTGAAATATCACGAGCTAATTTTAAATTTAATATCTATTTAAATACTGAAATTCTAAAAAAATTTCTAAAATGTAAGAAAAATAAGTGTTTAACAATAAAATTTAATTGAGAAAGAAATTATAAAAAGGAAATTTTATTATTAGAGCTTAGTTGTTTTAATTAAATTCATTGAGATTTACGTAGGCTAAATGTAAAAATTCTTGCTGTTATATTAAAAGCGAAGACCTAATTGCAGCGGCTTTTTTTAAAAGTCAAGTTAAGCTCCAGTATTCTTCGTGTATAATCAAAATCAAACTTCAGCAGGCCTATCGTACTTTGCTATAAAAAAAAATTAAACTGGATATCTTTCTTTCTACAATGTTTGCCCCTTATTGTGAAGTGCCCGTAAGCAGGGGTTACAAACACAAAACACAAAATTTACAATTAGGTTTGGACATTAACTTTTCAATTTAAAATTAATGTTGGTTTGTGCATTTTATTTCAAGATATTTAAGTTCGTTTTTTTTGTCCTTATGTAAAGTGGGCCTATATATTCTAAAATCAAATTAGAATTAGACAATGACATGAAATTCTTACATATGAAATTTGATGTAGAATGATTAAATATTTTTCCAATTATCAGGGTCACGAGGTTCTCAGTAACAGATTCATATGCACATACACACACATCTAAAAGCAGACATACAGACATCACTAAAAAAAAAAAAAACAACACTCTAAATTTATTCTAGAAACAAATAACGTGGATGTCGTTAAAATGATTAATGTAATGATTTTTAAACTAAAATGAATAGATTTTAAGAATTTTTTGTTGTAATTTGCATGTTGCTTATACGATTAATATACTTTACCATTAGTGGAGGTCAAAACGAATAGACAGGGTAAAGTGAAAAACTCTTAGTATTTCAAAGGAATAAGATTGGATACAATGTTCGCAATATACTTTGTGGAGTCACGAATCATGCGCAAATTACAGTGGTTGCGGTTCCTATTTTTGTCAGAATTTCTTTGATTAAAATGACCATTAACTTTGCCCGGTTATCCCGGGCAAAGCTACTAAAGTACAGATCTTTATAACTTAATATTTTTATTTATTTGGAGTGTATATGTGACAAAATAACAAATTCAATAAAGAAATCCATCATTACTGTAAAATACATCCAATAAAACATTTCAGTCTATTTGTCAGTCTCATGGTATTTAGACCCTAAAGTTAAGTTAACCGCTTTGCCCGGGTTTCTTCTATCGTACAAAGAAAATGAAAAAAAAGAAAGAAAATTTCGAAGTAATGACGGAAAGATTAACATTTAATTGTTTCTGTTTCATATTTTAAACAACAAAATAAATTACAAACTTTTTTAATTAAATTAATTAAAATTAAATTTCGAATCTATACTTCATCAATCAGAGGAAATTATTAGAACAGTTAAAATTTGAAGACCTAAGAATAATGATAATGATGATGGCAATTAGAAAAATTCGAAAATGCGGAACAGAAGCAAGTTAAAAGGAAAAATATTTAAATACCTAAATGGATGTCTGTAATGAGTTATTTTACAGACCAAATAAAAGAGTTACTGTATTATAACTGTGTGAATCTTTTAACCATTTCATAATTCTTCTACGCACTTGAACCATTTCATAATTCTTCGCGTAGGCACATGTAGAGAACCAGTCTGGCCACTGAAAGACTGAAAATGATGTCAAATGACTGCATTGCGTGAACCAGAGTAAACAAACACAAAAGACAGACCGTGTAAATAGATAAAAAAAAAACACTTTCAACACACAACATTTAAGTTAACTACATCTATTTTTGCTGATTGCCTAATATTTAACTCCAAATGAAAGAAAGAGATGACATTGATTAAGATGTCGTTTATAGCAAACTAAATGCATTTGAATCAAGTCACTAGAAAGCACGGCAAAATAAAACAGAAATAGTTTAGGCTTAGTCTGTCGTAGTAATAACTTTAAAGTGATATTAATTAATTATTTTAAAGTAATATTAAGAACTTTTAATATAAGTAAAAAGTAATACCGTATTTTACTTTATGTAATATTATTTTATTTCATATATATTTAATAACATCTTTTTTATTTTTAGCTTATTCTAGTTATTTTAATAAGATATCATTTTTTTATTTCAAAACAATATTCGAGTAATTAATTTGAACAACTATAATATATTAGCACATAGTACTACACTTCGTAGTATAGTTATTTCCCGGAGGGATTTGGATTTTCTTTGGCAATTTCACTGCTAGATTTTCTTGCCCTCCTCCTGTGATTATAACTAATTACTTTTGAATTAATCTCTTTTTCTCTTCATTTGTGATTTATAAAGACTTTATTCATCTTACTGATTGATTTTTTTTAGTGTCTGCTGAAATTGTTGTGTTGATGTAGAAACAAACACTAATTTGGAACATTGCAATGAAGAACTGTACAGAGTATAGTTCCAAATCGCTTAAGTGAATTTTAATGACTCTGGTCACAAATAAGCCATTTAGAACACATAAATTCGTTCCAGTTCAGATTGAAATAAATGAAATGTTGTTGTAATTGTAATTTACAAGGATAATCCTATCAGATAAAGTACGACAAAAATTCATGCTTAGCAGTCATCAGTTAAGACTTCGTTGACGTATTTGGCCATTTTGGGGGTTTAGGCAGAGACAGAATTCTAGTGCAGAGTCGTCCACGTTTTTCAGTCGGCCTTAATGAGCACGTTTTCACCGCAGACTTTGGCAAATGGGAAACATTAATTTACTAGGGAACGGGAAAACGACCAACAAACTTGTTTGAGTTTTCTTCCTTTTTTTTTGGTTGCTAATCGTTAGTTGCTTAAGACAAAAGGATGAAAATGCTTACCATCAAGACGGAAGATATATTACTAGAAAGAATTGTTGAAATTTGCCAAAAACTTATGGTCTTTCCTTAAGTTTCAGGAAGGTTGTTTTTGTTGAAGACTGAGGGCTTCTGTGGTCATGTTGGTGAATGCTTCACTACAGATTCCCTTCAGTCCATTATGAAGCACTGTTTTGCAGCATCTACAACTTTCTTTCTACGAAAGATGAAGAATTAGAAATATTTCGCTAAATCTGCTGTGCCTGAGGTCTAAAACCAATTTGAAAAGACCTTCTCTCAATAAAGGGACAATACTATTGACTGATAAACAGTCAAGATCTTAATTGTAAAGAACTCGTCTTTTAATTGTAACAAATGTTAGGTTTTGAAGGTTTTTTTTTCAAGTCGAACGCATTGATATTATGAACTAGCAGAGATCTACATTTTAATTTAGACTATGATGAAGTCACGTCAAATTTAAAAAAAGCAACAAAAAAAAAAAAAAAAAAAAAAAAAAATAATAATTTTTTATATACCTTAAGATCTCAGTAATAAATTATTATATTTTAAATTATAAGTTATCTGATTAGATTTTCTGTTAATGATCTTCTTCAAATTTTAAAACTTTTGTTTAGTAATATAAAAGATTTTGACTTAAAAATTCTACTTATATTCAAGTACTCATTTTAAAATTAAAAAAAAAAACAAACAAAAAAACACAATTAATCATCAGCGTTAATATCACAGTAAAGTAACGCAGCAAAAGTGTGACACATGGATAAAAATCTTACAAAGGATGATCAAGAAACGAGCATACTGCGCAAAGAAATTTTTATGTAGTTTTTAAAGTCTATTTACTGCTTATCTATATTCTAATAAAACATTAATAGTGAACAAACTTATCCTTTTTCATTAAAAACACTCTATAAATAGCAGAATATTCAGCTCCGTAAATAGCAGAAGAATTCAATATATTGTATGTTATTTATCCCGTAATGTATCAAAAAGTTATTAAAGTTATAAAATTAAATTATCTATAAAAATGTCAAGTAGTTATTAGCATTTTGTGCATTATTCTTTATGAAAAACCCAAACGCCAAGACGTCTTTAGGTGGATCAGCGCACAATTAATTTACATTTGATGATGGCACTCTGGTTGCTAACGTGACACGTCTTAATGAAAATTTATGAGCATTTGATGATTGAAAATCTCTGTTAATTGTTCTTCGTTATTGCCTTTTGATTTTCTAAAATGCTTCACCCAACGGTCTCCCTACTGTTAATTTTCTTGATAGCTTAATTAAAAAAATTAAAGTAAATTTAGCAAAGATTTGATAACTCTTTCAAGAATTCAATTATGTAGGATATAAAAGTAATATTTAGAGTATTTTCCTTTTAGATTTTCAGACAGCAGAGTTGAAGTGTTAAAGGCAGAACCGACGTAAACCATATAGCACCCAGCTACATCTTCAACATCACAGCAAAATGTTAAAATTGGAAAGGCAAAAAAATTTTGCTGATCTCCCAAACTTCGCTCTTTGCACTTTTTTACCTCTACTCATCTTTAGCCATTTTAGCTAGTAAAAGTTCCTGTGCTATTTTTATACAATAGTATTTCAAACTAGACTATTCTCCTTTTCCATTCGCTGATGTCGCTTACACAACTTAGACCCCATGGCCTTTGTCTTTATCCTATATTTGTCATAATTCAGATAAAGACAACTAAAATTGTCATTATTATATACCAAACTTTTTAAATTCTCACTTGTATTTATTAACTTAAAATTGATTTAAGATTGTTGAACAATCAATTCAACATTCAATTACTACATTGCAGATTATTAACAACTCCCGATAGAATTGTCAACAATTTAGTTGGTAATTTTCAAAAAGAGCTAAGTTATTCTGGGCAGAATATTCAAGTTCCTTACCAATTTGACGAAGAATATTTTCTAATCA
>JAFIDM010001028.1:24524160-24590650 GCA_023159025.1 Thereuonema tuberculata | reverse complement strand
GTAGATGCCGCCTGCAAGCTGCTATAGTTTCAATGTATTAAATTGAAATCTTTTATGAATTAACATATTAATTTAGTTCAATATATCTTAGGATGTTGTTAAATGACTAATAAGAGGATATGATAGGATAGGAGAGGGTTGAAGAGGATTTCTTCAATCATAAATACATAATAATAATTTTTCTTTATTTTCATTCATGGCTGTAATAATGAAATTGAATATTATAATATATAACGTATTCCACGATAAAATTTGAACAGAATCTTTATCCTAGCATATTTAAAAAAATATCTCAACATAGAAATCTCTTTAAATGAAATTTAATTCTAATTACAAAAACACTTTCACTTCCTAAGATTAAAAAAATATAAAAAAAGTAAAAAAAAAGTAAACAATTAAATCCTTCAGATATTGTCAAACATAACGAAATTTAAGGAGCAATAAAATAACAGTTAAAAATAACGTATTAAATAACAAATTTAATTAAACTTTTTAATCGTGCATCATCCTGGCACAAAAATATCCCTCCGTCCTTTGGGCTTTAGAAGATGATTCATTAATACAGCTATTAAATCAGGAAACTGCAAATGAAATTTACACTGAACTGCTGTGAAAATTGAAATATGGCATTTGTGGGTAGTTTTAATGAGGCAGAAAAACAAAAGCAGAACAAGATTTGTTGGTAGAGCCAAAGTAATTGTTGCTGCTCTTTGTAAGAACGAGGACTCTCGATTTGATGCGAGCGAATTTCCAAAATTCAGTGCAAGAAATTAAGTCGTACATTAGAGAACCTGTTTTTACACGTGTTAATTTACGTAGCCGCAGGAAATTAGGCGGATTACTTAGATTTCTAGGATAGGTCCTGATGAGGTCACAGAGAAAAACTTATACTTCATTTACTGCTTTAATGTAAACAAGTTTTACACAGAAATCTTTATTTTCCGTAATTAGGAGTTTGCCAGGGCTTTAACTTAGATTGCACATAGAGCTGACTTGTTTTGTTTTTTTTCCTTTAGGATTTATGTGTTTTTCTCGCTGAGAGCTTAATTAAAAGCAACAAAACATTAGACCTTATTTCTGTGACGAATTATAGCAGGGAGAAATTAATGGTGAACTCGCTTTCAAACGCCGGTTTTAGTTCGTTTTAGAGGGTATTTTATGTCTTTTACCATTAAATTTGATCAACAGAATAATAGATTTCATTAAAATTTATATATTTGTTTTTATTCACAATGTAATTTCATTCCATGATATAGTTTAACATATATAGAACAATTATAATTCTAAGTCTTACGACTTAATTATCTGTAACTGGTGTATCCACATAGGGTGTAATTTTACATCGAAATTAAACATCTCTACCTGATTAACTAAATATATCTTAACTAAAATATATCTCATTCAATAATTTATGGTCACTAAAACACATTTGGATTTTCACTTAATGGTTCGTTTTCCTAAAAATCATTTGAAATAAGAAAAAGAATAAAGCTACTGTAGTGTAAGCTAATGCTAGTATAGGATTATGCTATTAAGAATGAGTTAATAATTCGAAAGGTCCGTGATCTATTAAAGATTCTATAAACAACACTGTCTGTAAGGGTATTCGAAAGTTGTAAAGTTTCTAACTACTATACAGTATATTAAAGTGATTCTGCTTCAAGTAAAGCTTTAATTTAGCGTTTTCAGACTGTGATTGATTATATGTTTTGAAACATGAAAAAGAGATGGCAATCATATGTATAACGCAGATCGGATTACATAAAATTATTTAAACATTAACAATTATAGTACTTAAACTTTAAAAAATATTGTGCAATAATCTAAAGAGGAGATATTTTCAATCCCTAACTTCTTTTTTTGTTAGCTGGGATATACTACTTAGAGAACCGTATCGTTATATTTCAGGGTGGAGGTATTGAAGTCACTGATAAGGTCCATATTTAGCAATCACTAAAGACGGAACCTTTTATTAAATAACAAAGGGAAGTTAATGTGATTAACATAAGTGAATGGTAAGAATAAAAGGTAATTTTAGTAATTCTTCGTTTGACATCCTTTACCCCTGTCAGCTTTTATCATTTAAGCAGTCTTAAAATAAATACGACAAAGATATCTCCTATTACCGAACTGCTTTAGTAATTTACTATGGTGATATCGCCTGGCTTTGATCCCATCCTCAGCTAATGCTTCTGGTCAGCAAAGATAAGTTATTTGTTTGTCTATCATTGTTTTTTTCCAACAATTTCATTTTGTTCTCATTGGAAATCACCGACGTTGTCGTTTCCTGATACACTATTGCAAACACGTGTGGTACAACGATTTAGTGACAAATTGAAAATTCCATTCCAAGTACTTGTGTCACTTTAAGAACAGTAAAAGTTCATATTAACTTTGTAGTATTTATCCGAACATCATGTTTAAAGAAAAAAAAATCCGAATATCATGTTTAAGCGAAGCACGTAGAGATTTCATTTAGCAATTTAATAGTTCGAATTAACTAATCTTGAACGACTTCATTTCACGGCGTAATTCTGTTCCGTGGTGATTTCCATTCCTTGTTCGGGGACTGAATAGACTGGAGGTGGTGCATCGCTGGTCGAATAAGCCTGTGTTCAATTGAGTCGGTCGATTTGTTGTTGTCCGTTACTAATCCGGTTTTCTCAAAACGTGCGCAGCTATAATTTCCGCTTTACTACCGGACTCGTTTGCTCACTTTTCATATTGGCGTCCATTGGCTTCGGCAGTTCATTTCGGTAGATTTGGAAGCGGGCGAATTTTCCCTCGCTTGTATCCAGTTGTCGCTGAAGGCACGCGAAGAGAATCGAACCGTTTCATAGCTTCCGTTTGATCGCGCTCTCTGTCCATCAGTGCAGGGACTCCGATTCACCGTTGGAAAATGCCCTATAGGATGCTTTAAGAGCTAAATGGAAAACAGAAGAAAAAACACAATGTTACTTTGACATTCTCATATGAGTTCCTGATATTGATTGAAGAATCATATTCAGTTTAAATGACACTAACTGAACTTAAAAAGGCACATCTATTTATGTTTGTGTCCAAACTAATTACAAGTTCAACGCAATAGTACTCTTACTAGTGGAGTGGTTTGTTAGTTCTTATGTTAGTTTTATCATTTTCACAATCTTTCATACATGCGCTTTATCTTTCTCAGTTTTCTTAAATCTATAAGATTTATTAAAAAAGTCTTCAAATAATTCCTGATGAAGAACAATAATCATACATTAAATACATTTTTAAAAATATTTAAGCTTCAGGTTTTTCTTTTCTTAAATTATATATTTTGCTAATGGTAACTTTTTGGAAGTGCTGTAATT
The DNA here is from genome assembly GCA_023159025.1 of Thereuonema tuberculata. NCBI lineage: Eukaryota > Metazoa > Arthropoda > Chilopoda > Scutigeromorpha > Scutigeridae > Thereuonema > Thereuonema tuberculata. The sequence goes on along the minus strand of JAFIDM010001028.1, from coordinate 24,587,312 downwards.
AAAGATGCACTCGAAGTTTGAAATGATTGTTTGTGTTGTTTCAGTCTTTCTTTGTAACTGATCATTTTGATGTGTTCCATGATAATGGTAATAAATAATAATAAAAGCAGTAACAATATCTTAAATAACCGACGAAACCTATAATATCAATAGGAAACGAATAAATTACGACAATAAGAGAATAAATGTTTTCATAATAAAATTTTGTCAAAAGTGTTTCAAAAAGATCATCTATTTCAATGCTTCCCTTTTAAAAAAGCAGCATTTATATCAACAGAGTTTAACAGATTCGTCTTAAAAGATTCTAATCATGAAAATACAAACAACATTCATGTAAAACGAAACTGCATTTCGACAGCAAACGGCACCTTATTATCAATTCGTATTTTTATTAGTATTTTTTTCTTGCTATTAATACATAAAATACTCAGTTATTTTATTATAACTGGAACAGTAAAAGGAAAGGCGTTCCGCTGCAGGTCATGCTGGTCCTTGAGCACATGGGAGGTTTAGGCTCTCAGAAATGGAACAATGCTACTTCAGCATAAAGCAAAGAAATAATAGGATCTCTATAATAGATATTAATAATAGGATTAACATCTTTTCCTATTTGCTTACTATAAATTTACATACATTGACAATTCCCTCTTACTAAAAAAAACGTTACTTTTGTTACAAAATAGAAAAAATAAACTGATAAATTGAAGTCACTCACAGATATTGTAAAATGCAGCTAATGATTTACAATACTTTTTATTTTTTTTTAATTATCCTCAAATTAACATCAGAGACCAATGTAGGTTAAAATTAAATAAGCAAAACAATCCAATGTTTACAAATGTTTCGCATATTTTAGAAGATTGTATTTTTAATAATTTAACATGTCATATAAAAGATTTTTCTAGAATGAAATGTCGTATTTGTTTTGATCTTCCTGTATTTAAGACGAGTTCAGTCAATGTTTGCTTTAATGATTAATGTTTGTGTTGATAGAATTCGTTAGGAAATAAAGAAGTAAAGAGAAAAACCTAACCAAAATAGCCTCAAAATATATACACAACATAAATAATTTAAGAAATATACAGATCATAAGTCAACTGAGAATTCGACCATCTAATCTAAACAGAAGATCGTGTTTCAGTTTCCAGATAGAAAAAGAAGCAAATATTCTCTGTGCTCGTTCTTATTTACTCTCTTACAGTTATTTTAATATTACTTATATTCTTACAGCCGAATTTAGCATATTTACTTGTAGTATTCTAATCTAAATAAGAATATTGATAATGAATTAAGAAACATTAATACTTATGATTTAGAAATCACTTTTGAATCTGACAAATAAAACGATGTCTCAAATGTGTGATTGGATATAGAAATTTCTAATCGTAACAGTTGACAAATTGTTTCACTTTTTGTTTGCAGGCTAGAGCCTAAACGATGTGAACATGCTTCCTCCTACTACTCGATGTTCTATGATTGATAGAAAAGAAATTAAAAGTTTCATTTTCTAAGTAACAAAACCGGCTTGAAGAGTTGTTGTGAGACACAGCATTTGTGCGCACAGCAGGGGTGTACCTAATAAAGTGGGCGGACAGTGTATGTGTGTGTGTGTGTGTGTATGTGTGTGAGTCTCCCTAAAAGCTTCTCAACGGCTGATTAAATGTAATTGAAACAGGTAGACATATTTAAATGACTAAACACTATCTAGCCTTTACATTTTACATCTTTTCCAAGTGGATCAATGTCCAGAAATTAGCGATGAGATGGCGACAAAAGTTTCCATAGATTTAAAAGAACTTCAGCCAAGGATTTCTACCGATATCTTATACAGTGAATATTAATTCTTGTATCTAATCCATGCATGGTTTTGTTTTATGGTGTTCAATATTTTTAAAAAGTAATAAAATAATAATAAATAACAAATGAAAAAATAATAAAGAAATTTTAAATGATAACATTTAAGGAAAGTAGGTATTAAATTATTTTAAGAATTTTTTATAAATTTTCTAATCATATTGCTTTCGAAAATTCATAAATAGAGGCTTTATAATTTTCAAATCCCTATAATTGGTTCGTGTCTTTTTTTTGCGAATTTATTCCAACTGATGTGAAAATTGCAACTTTAAGAGGACAGCGTCGTTTGGGCGAACGTCGAACTGTTTCAACTTGCTTGTCTCGTGAACGATTTGTTTTTGGGTTGAACAAAGAGCTCCTTTGTCTAAGCTTGTCAGTTTGACGAAAAACTTCGCCCCATCTGCCTGTTTTAAATTGCTGTTTCATTTGTCTTGGGTTTCTTTACCTTTTTGTTGTTGCCTAATTATGGCCATCGCAGCAGCCGCCCCTCCCACATTAGAGGCGAAGAAGAAATCCTTCAGATTCTGGTTAAGTCCTTCAACTCCGTTTTAAGAAGCTAACCTCTTCAAGATTAAACTTCTTGGCTCCTTATCTTCTTCTTCTTTCCTTTTTTTTTTTGTTTTCGGAAAGTCTATTTAAAAAAAAAAGAGATTTCTAAAAAGTTTAGAAAGTGCTCACTAACTGACCAGAATTCCCAAGCGTTGTACGACTAAAATATTCCATATGTTTACCATAAATTACCGAGATTATTTTTTTCTTTTCTTTTTCTCTTCTCGTTATCGTGCTTGTTTCGAAGAAGATAGAACAAAGTGAGATCTCAACTAACAAATTAATAAAGTCATAGCAAAATAAAGAACCATAACAGGATTTAGAATATTAAAAGATTTAGTTTTCATTTTTGAACAAAGAAGAACTAGAAGAAGAAACGAAGCAGTTTTATTGTATAAATAATTTTCAGAATGATTTTGATTTTTCTTTTATGCGTATTAGGAAAATGTCGAAAATCTGCATCTTAGAGGTGTCTTAACAATTTATGAGATGAAGGCTTCGAATAATCGTAGTTTTATTCAAGTGGTGAGGGATTTGCTAGTGACTGGAGGAGCCAGGTTCAGTATCCAGAAACTGAATTTTTTTCCCTCTTGGGTGTGGCTAGATGATTCTAGATTCACTCAGTCTAATGTGAAACCACATAGTTTCTTATCTAGGGATTACGACAGTGGGACGATCGTCGGACTGTTCCTTCACTTCAATATCATTCCGTTAGGCTAGTGATCTTTATATTGACCTTTATATTGCTAACCCTCATTTGAGGATATGGGCGTGATGCTTTAATAATTCAAGGTTTAACTGATGAAATATTAAGAATAATCAAATTATTCGTGCTTTACAAGGGATTTTTATATTTGATGTTAATAATATTATTTTGCAATAATATAAGAATTTAATAATTATATTATTATTTAATATAATAATATTAAGTAATAATAATAATGCATAAATATGATATTTTTTTAATAGTTTAATTTAAGTCTTTTAACTTAAATTCCATTTTGAAATTTTGAAAGCAGCAGTCGTATGCAGAAGGTTTTTGGGCCTCTTCAATGCTTTTACTGTTAATGTTATTGTATCAATCTTTATTGAAAATGTCTTTATCAACAATTTCACACTTAGTCGACAAAGATTGATGCATCCAATCCAGCTCATTTATTTCTAAAGGCGTGTTTTAGAAAAAAAATATGAAAGAAGTTTTTCCTGAATATCTTTAATTCTAAAAAATAACTTTCAGGATTTTTTTTTAATAAGAAATTCTCGTAATAATTGTGTGTACTTTACAGTATCTCAAGTAAATGCGTTTGTGTTTTTTTTTTTTTTTTTAATTGTTTCATATATTTGAAATTTTTCCACTGGGTGAACGGTGAAAGAAAAACGGAAAAACTTAACCCGATAAAGTTATTGTATTTATTTTTACTCTTGTTACAAAAAAAGAAAAGGTAAAAATTTAAATTCCTGCATTTCCAAGTCACCAAGTTTCCACTGAAGAGGAGGAATTTCTGTGTATATCATATACAAAACAAAAGGAAAAAATATGAAAATGTGTTGTATATAAATGTATTTCTCCAGTTGAAACTTGGTGGGAAAGAAATTGCTTCAAACCTTACCCGAGATTGAGAGCAATGTGTTCTCCGCCATGTGTTGCATACGGCACATTTGTCATGGTTGAGGAAGAAGTCTGGGAGCGTTAATGCAAGCAATATGCAGAAGACAGCCTATCTGGAGACGAATTAGAACCCAAGTGAAAATTTAATTTTAGTGCCAGTGCAGCGCATAAATTGCTGGCAAGTCCAATGTACGTTTCACAGACCATTTAATACATTTGTTCAGGATTAGGACAAACTCTTTGATGTGTCGTAACATGCAAATCATTTTTCCTTTCCGTTTTGGGACCGTCTCACTGATCTCAGAGGGATAGGGCGGAGTGGAGGAGGCTGTGGCGCACTCCAGGGAGCCTGGTATTTTATTTCCTTTCAGCCTCTTCTTTACAATCGATTGTATGAATACGTAATACAATTAGATGAGCTTCCCATAAACATGCCCCCAATTTCGGCTCTTCCTTATAGCAATATATTCTCTACTTTCTCTCCATTGCCTCTGATCATTTGCCTGAAAATAAAGAACCACAAAAAGAAAAACTTAATCTTCGGAAAAGATAACTTGGAATTTATTTCAAGCTGTTTATTAAAAAATACGAGTAATTCTTATTAATTTAATTCATTTGCAAACAAAAAATAAAATAGTTCGGTATTTTTTTAGCCTATTTTCTATAGGCAAAAAAAAAATTATAATTTATAATATACAAGCTTTTTTTTTACAGTAGAACATATTAACATTATCTTTAATTACTATAAAAAAAAGCACTTAAAACTCATAATAAATAAATAAACTTAGTAAATAGTTATGCTATTTACCAGTTTCTAGCAATACCATTATATAACAGTGCATATATAGTAATGGTATTTGCAATACTAATAATGTACAATTTAATTCATCAATCTTCTATGGCTCACTTGTGCCATGTAATCGATTAGTAATGTTAACATACTAATCAATATCAACATGAATAACCGGAAACTATGAATATATCTTAATGTTTAATTTATTTCCAATGTTGAGGCTGTTCATAATCAAACCACATCTCGTCCCAAACAGTTTTCGAAAATCTCCTCTTAGTTTCTTCCCCAATTCCAATTAATTTTTTATCATTTACCGTATGTTTTTATTTGGAAATGGAACATTTTAAGTATTAATATATTAATAAAGATTAAAGATAATTGCGAAATGGTGCAAATGAAAATATGCACTTCTGTACTTGTCCAACTTTACCATTACGCTCCTACAATAAATATTCCTTGAAACTCCTAGATCTTTCTTTTGATAGTGAATTGGAAAGATATTAGGATCTCTGTTAATTCCTGTTTATGGAATCAATCCAATGAATTAAACAACAAAAAGTAAAGTTAAGTTATCATTAACAAGAGAAATTTTAAAAAGATTCTACAATTTCGACACGAATTAAAAAATAATAACAAAAAAATTTAAGAATTACTATAAAAGACAGGGAAAAATTAGAATCGGAAGTAAAATAACAAGGTATATTGTACAGTAGGAAAACTACAATGTATAGAACAGCCCTTTGTTATTTAAGATAAAAAAGATAAAATCATTAAAAGAGGGGAAAGAAAAAGACTGAATTGCCAATGGAGTCTATTAGGAAAAGGTAGAAAAGTTATGGAGTACCTTGCGCCATTCAAACGACAGTTAATAAACTGAAGTGTGATTTTCTTTTCTTCTTCTTCTCTTTTTCCTTCTTAAATCGTTTCTTACGTCACTTAAAATGCCGTTAATTAACAAATGAGATTTTTTTCTCTTTCTCGGGAAACGAAATTTTCCACGAAATAATTGCCACTCATGTTTCTTGGGGGTTCAGAAGGTGTCTTTCTTAGGTTGTGTCTCGACCCCAAGCCTTTGCTTCCTAACGAGAAGGTGGCAGAAAGTTTTGCCCTTCTTTTCTCCCTTTTCTTTTTTTTTTTAAGACACGCGAGCAATTATACGAAGACCGATTAGCACTCTTTACAAGAAGTCCCTTGATAAATTCGCTCCACCCTGCTGGGGGTTAACTTCTATTTTGTCTTGCAAATGACTCGGCACAAATTCATTCTTCCGGTTAACATCAATTAGGAGAAAATTAGTTCATTGTAGCACATCATTAGCAATCAAAGGTTCTTCCTTTCACAGCTGTCGCCTTACTTTTGCTAAGGAAGGCGAAGGAACAGCACGTATGGTAAAACGTGACGCTTCGCCACCGTCAGCCCACACTGCTACGACAAAAATAAATAAGGTTTTATTTTAACTCGCGTTTCTTCTAAGGTTTTGCAATTCTAAACTATTTTACCAAAGGACAGAATCGTAAAACGTCAAAAGAAATACGCTATCTTCGAGCGAATTAAAACAAAACGTTTTTACTTAGGTTTTTATACAGAGAGCAAAGTATTAAATTCTCTATACCAGTGATGCTTAAGTCAAACCGTTTGGGGATCACTTCAGCTTCTTCTGATCCTCTGTCTTCTTTATTTTTGATGTTAGTATAATTATATAAGATGAATACGGAAATATGCCTGTCTTACAAATTAACATCTCCATATACAGAACTTGCAACAGAAATCAGAAAACTAACTTTTTTTTTAATCACCTAATGATCGGAAAAATCTCCTAATTATGGAAAAGGCTTTCTGGAGGGTGATAAATCTCCTGTTTCTGGGCTATCTTTCTTCTTCATATTCACCTCCTGTGTTAGCGATACTTGAGAAAATGATATCAACATCAAAAGTGCGGATCAGATCTGGTCAAAAAAAAATAGCAATATTCAGTTTTTCAGTTTGCATTATATTATCACAATTCTGTCAGTTTCATTCTGTGAGAATATGGATATTGATGAAATATTTTATAAGGAGAATCCATACAGTCATTTTGTGTTAGTACTCACTGTACTCACAAAGTACTCACTGTAACACTAACAGAAGAGTGAATGTAGAGCAAAGAGAGTTTTCATTATTCTGAGTTCTTGCGCCTCAGTACATTTTGGTCACTGTCACGAACGACCTATACTTTACGACGTCCTGTCCCCCTGCGAGGGATCGGATAGGCAGGTTTCAGAATTCATTCATCGCATTAAAAGCTTTTCCGCGCTGCAACAGATGATTAATTTTTCAGGCTTGTTTCCCTGTGTGTTCCGGTGATGTTGACTTCTCCGCCGGCGCATCTCCTTTTCCCCCGTCACCGAGGACGGCTTCACGCACAGTTTATTCCCTCGTTTATTGGTATGCATGAAGGGGGTGCTTAGCTTTCCGCATCCTTGTTACCGAGACTCATTCAATTACCTATTGAGAAGGAAAAGAGACGGAGGAGGGTCCGTTCTTCGTCCATTGCTTTCCCGTCGTAGCCAATGGAAGTGTGAGACTTTATTGGCCGCTCGATTTCACTATTGGGTCGAAGTGTGTTCTGTACCATCTCCAAATCCCTCTTCATTACCTCTCCCCCTCTTTTGCGCCGAGAGCAGCCTTTTAAACGAAGCAAGTTCTGCTTAATTTAATAGAATTAGCATATCAAATGATTCGTCCAAAATTTCCATATCGAACTATAATAAATTTCAAATAGAACATTATGAGAATAGCAACATGTGACTTAATCCTCTCAATGTAGAGACAGACTTAGTGCTCTCAGTGTAGCGGCTTTCTTTTAAGGCCACGATCTTGACATTTGAACATCTATTTGCACTAATTGAATCATAAAAAAGGCAGTTCCAACTTATTTAATAGACAGTCTTCATGTAAATTGGATAAGGAGGGGGAGAAAAATTACTTAGCACAGAACTTAAGCATCTTCAGTTGCTGGAATAAAATAAAGAAAGGAACTTTTGTCGATTCCAGTTTACCATGGGAAATGAATTGCGACACAAACACTTAGGTACAAAAATGCAAAATTAATTAAAAAAGAAATAAAAGAAAGATAAATAAATAAATAAATTTTTTATGATTTAAAAATGTGGTTTAAATGCCAAAAATCGTCCTTTGAATTTATTCAGTAATTATCAAGCATATGAATTTAAAAATAACTTATTTTTTCTTATTTTATTTGAGAAACTGTATTTTAGAAGAAGCGTTCAAGCCTTATTTTGATTAAGTTAAAGTTGCGATCAGGCCCAGAGGACCGCGCAATGCAGCTGGAGGGTAAGCTCCAGTGTTCAGAACCTACGGGACAAAGTTGAGGACGGGGGGTCGGCCCGTCGCTCGCCCGCCTTTAACTCCCGGGAAAGAAACCCGGTACCCATTCTATAAAGGGCTGGGTAGACCCTAGGGCCCGTTTGGAGGAGAAAAAAGCGTGGAAAAATTCCCGTCCTCCGCCGAGGCCGGGAATCGAACCCGCCACCTCCAACCCGCAGCCAAGCGCCCTTACCCACTCGGCTACCGGGCCCACCTTATTTTGATTAGTTGTCCTTTTCTCTAAATCTAGCAAGAAAATAAGTTTATTTTAGTTTTAGAGACGTTAAGCAAAGGATTTAGATCTTCTAAAAAAATGTTGTCTTTTTATCATCTTTGGAAGGTGGGAACATAAAATGTAGGAAGATATTCTTTTCCAGTTTCAGGTATTTTGCTGTTTAGTGTTAGATCTATCAAAGGGACAAATAGATTATTAATAGGAAGGTGGGGGAGGCAAATCTGTAGAGAATAAAAACAGAAGAAAGAGAATAGCCGAGCTCACTTCTTCCAGCTGCTCGATGATCTTCTGCTAGGACCAACATCACCCTAAGCCATTAAAAATTAAAATGAAAGTAAGACGATGCTTTTTTTTAAAAAAGTCACTTCAAACAACTGAGACTGAAAATAATCATCATCAACTATTGTTAGTTCATTTTGAATCAGTAGAATAGGAAAATATACAGAATTGAAGAGCACGAACAGCACTCAAAACGATAGGGAAATAAAGTACACCCTTTCAACAGATGATGCAGGAAAATGATCTCTACCATTTTATTGGTCGTTTCCTTAAAATGGAGGCTTGCGCTGGAATTTGGTTTCCTCTTAACAGATCGTGTATGACTCTATAAAATTATGTAATGTATTATTAAATATTAAAAAAATATTATTATAATACTAAACTAGTATTTTCAGTAAACATTATATTAGAAAAGTAACGTCTGAATTCAGATATCCATGTTTTCAACTGCTAACAATCATTAAAGTTTGTAAATGTTCACTTTTGCTAGTTAGTTAATTCAATTTGAGGCGCAAGCTTCCATTTTTGGTACGCTTTAAGAAGAAAAAAAGAAGCTCATGGAGTAACTGTATGTTTGCTTTAAACTAGTGAACGGTTCTACAAGAAACTCGATTTACCGATATACCATTTCAACCGTTAGAATTTGTCTGAAACATTTTCATTAAAAATGAAAACCATAATTTTTGTTTTTGGCGATATATTTATTGTCTTGTTGCCGTCATCTTTCCTTTTCTTTAGTAATTTCTGTAACTGCTAACCGATCTTCAGAAATGTGTTGAACATCAAATTAATCGAACAGATGATTAATCTAATATATATAATATTAAGGCCGCGTGGTTGTCGTTGTCGCTATGACATCGGCCTTTCACCCTCTGAGTAACGGGTTCGGTTCTCATGTGGATTTCGTGATAGTGGATGATCCCCGCTGGGCAGGTTTTCTCGGGGTTCTCCCATTTCCCCTGCACTTCTCCCAACATAGTTTCTCAGTCTTTCTCTCCATCTATCCTTATTTCCGTGGGATAGTACAATAGACCTCTGGTCGCAGTGCTTGGCTTCTCTGCCACCCACATTCACTACATAACATAACATATATAATATTAATCTAATACTTAAAGATGTAGCTAAATGAAAAGTTTATTTCCGTTCATAATAAAGTGTCAATAAATTACGATAAATGTTTTCAATAATAATTCGTAAGTTTTACTACTTATTTAGTGAAAAATATTGTTTCCGTGCATTGGTTATTGTATGCAAAATAACATTCTAATCCTCACTTTTCTTGCACTAATTGTGAGTATTTAGTATATTTCTATAAAAATTTTATTGTACGAACAATGTTTAATATTGAATATCCTTACCATCAGAAGACAGTTAAATCTTTTCTCTCCCTATCTCAAATTCTGCGATTAATGTCCTTTTTGTCATCCATGTTCCTTAGTTTATAAAAAATTTACAAAATCAATGTTTACGAAAATTTACACGAACACACAAAAGTCTTTCTTGCATCGATAAGCGGATTAAGTAATGGATAATGAGATTCAATAATTGCAGCTCTTGATAAACACATAATTACTTATTGCTTCTTTGGTTAATGCCTTACAAAATTAAAATGAAGGGAGATACGTATTTTACAGGCGTTGTGCTGTAGAAATTTGTTTCCCCCTTAAGTATTCATATAAATTCAGGATTTGCTGTAATCTTCAATTCCTGTTTTTGTAATGTCTTTTTAGGATATCCTCAGAGAAGGGCTCTGCTTATGAATATATTTATATTGATAGAGAATTAATTTCCCAAAATTCCAAAAGTACGTCTGAATTATTTAAAATCCCGGTCAATCAAGTTTCAATTGACTTTAGAAAATTTGTAGGTGTAATTAAGAAGCCGTTGTAAGTCTAAAAATAATCTTGCAAAAGTGTTGTATGCGATGCCTTTTAATTTTTGTTTTTCTTGACTCTTTAACGGAAGGATCTGACAAGTGTCTTTGTCTGAATATTTACCATCTTAAGCTAACGGAAGGATGTAAGGAAGTGTGGGTTTCTATTATGTTGTGTTTGTTTGATTTTACTGAGCCATTTGTGGATGTTTAAAACATTAGGGCTATCGTTTTTTAATTTCCTTGCTAATTGAATGCTTAGCTCAACCGCTTGGGTCAAGGAAACGTTTGATAAGGAGACCAGAGACGCACTTGTCTTGAGTGGAATTCGTTCGCCGATTGGCTGCTTACACGACATGGGAGGGGACCGAGCACAAATTAACAGCTTCCTGGTAGTACGGGGTTAATCATGCGACCTGGCCCCTTTGCTCCCTGGAGTGGTGGCCCGTGGAATCCTCGGCACGAACCCGGGCTCACTTGTCTCTGGCGTACGGGCCCTAGCTCCATTTGCTCGCAACATTTAATTAGCTTTATGGGGTCGGAATTGCTCTGTCTAATCAAAAGCAAAATGCAGATGTCCATGTTCGGTTGCCGGGATTCCAGAACGGCGCTTGATAACAAAAGGCCATCTCGGAGACGGGTTTCGCAGATTAAGTCGGTCCTTCCTTAATTACGGCGACTGTCAGCGCCGAGGGATCTTGACACTCCTTTCCTCCGACCTTGCGATTATAAACTACGGAGGGAATATAAGGAAGTTTAATGTCTCCACTAATCAAAACTGAGGAAAGTATGCACCGCATTTGCGGCTTCTAATTTTAATCTTTTCAACTTCCTACGAAACGCAATTATATCGCTTGCAATGCATTTGTGATGTAACTGAGAGATTATACGTAATGTATGTATTCAAAACCGCAGCAAATATGGCGGTAGCAAAACGCACGCTCCAAATTAAAGAACATGCAAATTAGCCTTTCTGCAAATTGGTCGGTCTGATTTACACAAAGCCCCGAAATAGATGGGCTAATTAATTTAGACGATACAATATTCTGGAAGGCAGAAAACGCTGAAAGGAAAAAAAGAGACTAAAACATTTCATGGCAATTTGTGATTCAATTTTCGGTCAAGTGAGACATTTTACCGCAATGTCTTGTTTCTTGGGTCCCTTCATTACGCCTTAAGCTTCGGATATTTCGACAGGCTTTGCCTATAATAAGAATTTCTATATATATAGTCAACAACTTAAAAGTAAGACTAATGTGAAATACAATTAATCTAATAAAATTGTAGAATACGAAAATTAAAACTGGATCTTTTCTAGTATTTCTAGTCTCGATTTCAGGATGTTTTTAAAAATGTATAATTCTAGATGATATTTCCAGACTTCAGTTATCCATTCATGACGTTTTTATGTTATTAACACTGACAAATTCCATCTAAACTTTTTTGGGTACAAAAATATCATTGTCGTTAACATACTAGAAATCTAAATCCATAATATTGTAATTTTTGTTAATCTGCTCACAAAGTATTAAAGAATTTATGATTTTAAGTGTAATGAAGTGGGACGAAACAAAGAATGTATGCATTAATAGAGGGTTAAGATTTATATTTAGAAAACTAATTGGATTAAATTGGATTAAAAGCTTTTATTTCTTCACATTAACTTCCTTCTCCCTTCTTAAAAATCAAGAGTATATTTTCTAGTTACTTTAGAAACGCATTTTGTCTTTGTAATGCGTTTGCCAAGGAAATTGATAATTTAAGTAAATTGCAATAAAAGAAAACCAAATTTACTTTAATTAATATAGTGTGGGCTAAATCCCACTATTCCTCTTCATTACTGCAATTGAACAGTTTTGTCTGTTTCTCTGTTTGTCTGGTTGTACGTGCATCACGTTGAAACGTCTAAACGGATTTTCATCAATTTCAGTACATGCCTCAGGTTTGGTCCCACTTTATATATGTAGGTCCGTTGTTTGGTCTCCACTTTCCCAAATGTCCCCTCACCAGTGCTGAATCCCTACTATGCGATGAAAAGTTGACCTGAATTTCATATTATATAATTCATATTGCATGTCTGTTAACATCATATTTATTAATTGTTGTTGAAAAATCCCTTTTTTTTTTAAATAGAAGATATTAAGCTTTACATCATGTGAATAGGCATATTAATTCCCGTTTAGAAAAAAAATTACTAAAAGATCAAGGTCCGAATTTCGAGGATGATGAAATAGAGAAAACTATATCATTATAGAAAATCAATTATGAATGATTCTGTCTTTCCGAGATTATGAATTTTCTTTCTAAATTAGAATTTATCAGCAGTGAAGTAATTTGTATAATGACCATCAAGAAAAGAACTAGAGATGAAGTAGAAACAGTTTCTTTCTGAATTGTCAAAATGTAATTAGTCTGTAAACTAATAACATCATTAATTAATTGGTTTCTAGTTGCTAATTTTTTCCATCGAGATTTGTATGTAATATATAGTTTCATTACCACAACTTCTTAACTTCTTAACGTCTTTTTATATTAATAATGAATTTTACGTAGATTTTTTTAATACTGACACGACAACAGATTGGCAGACTGTTGTAGAGAAAGAATCCAAAACTACTGTTTGTTGTGGCCAGTTTCTAGTCTGCTGAACTCTTGTGCAACTTGGAATTTTGAAGTAAGGGCTTAAAAATTGAAACTTTTCATTGGGGCTCCTTTTTTGGAAACTCAGCATTGTGGAAGTAACTTCAATTTGGAAACCGCTCTCTTTTCCTTTCTTTTTTTTTTTCATCTGAAACTATATGACAAAAATTTTTTCCCGTGCCCAAAGCCAAAGAGAGACCTGTGCAGATGAAATCCAGACGCTATTCGGGCGTGAATTAATAGGATGTGAAATTTGAAAGTGTAAGGCAGGTAGCGCTGCGAGAGCGTTAAATACAGCGAGGGTAGGGACGAGGAACAAGAGAACGGCCTCAAGTACAGTTTGGCAGAAATTGAATCACTGGGGCTACAAGAAAACCAGGCTGTCTCTTTTGACAGCCCTCGCCAGGAGCTACGTTCTGCGGCTGATGGAATCTGTTCAGCTGAAAAAGGGAATAACAAAAAAAAAAAAGAAGAGAGGAAAAAAATGAACATCGGGTAACGGTATATACTCTATTTTCCAATGCACGAAACAAGGATACAAAGCGATTTCACTAAACTTTTTTTCGCTGTCTCTCTTTCCTCTTCAACCGTCTTCCATTCTTTGCTAGTTTCTAGTCGGAGAATCAAGGGAAGGAGGTTTACAGCTAAAACGGTGGCTGATTGGTTCGTGTCTGGAATAGTATTTCAAAGGACTAACGAAAATCTGGAATCGGAGAAAGACATTAAGTGCAACCCCGAAGATAAAGTTAAGACTTCGTCATGTTCGAAATAATCCTCATTAGAACTTTCATCTTTTATTTGTAAGTTGAAAGTATGAGTAAGCTGCTTCCAGGAATTAATGGTTATTTGCATAAATTTAACTCAAAACTATAACAACAGGTTACAGGATTTTCTTGATCCACTTGAGTTTTTTCCTGATTTTCATTTCATTTTGAAAATATAAATATTTCTGAGGTTATCATGATTCAAATATTAGGATTTTATTCTTATATAAATGCAGACTAAGACCCTTTGTAATAATAGAGTATATTTCGGTAAATAAGAGCACATTTTCATCGCAATTAGGAGTTTAAGTCATAAAAATCCGACCCCAATAGTTGCGACACTCTAATGATTTAGGGCCAAGCACTTAGACTGGCGGTTCTCAAACAGTGGCATGTAGGTAAAAATCACTTGAAAATTGCTCTAAAATTGAAAAGGTATCGCATGACATGAGGCAACGATCCAGCAATTCAGAAACTATTTCTTTGCGTAATACTTTCTTAAGAGATTCATTAATATTTTCTTAGAATTGTCTACGTATTTGAGAATTATATCAGATAGATTTTAGAGTGAATTATCCTAGAGCTGATAACTGAAAACCTAGACCTTCTAATACTAGATCGAATAGGGACAGACTATTGCTATCAAGATCTATAGGACGATTAACTAAGGAGGTAAACTGTATTGGGAAGAAACATTTGACACGTGAGAAACATTAGAAATACACAATACTGACAATATTTTGAAGAGAAAAACTTTTTTACGCTTTCCAGACTGAAGAAGATTCAAGAAACAGTTCAGTCCTAATTGTATTTTTATCAAGAAATATTGTATTTTTATCATTAAGAAGCCTTAAATGAATTTCCTTTCGCTTTGAAATATTCTTTTTAAAGAAATTTGGTTGTCTAAAACTTAAATCAGTAGACCTATTAAGAGTTATTAATGTGACCCTACAGAAATTGTTAATACTTTCAATTCCCGGAAAAGCTATTATTTCCACACTCATAACTTCAAAACTTTTTTGATGGCTTATCCCAGAAGATTTTGTTCTTTGACGCCAAAACCTTCATCGATTGCGAATATAGCTTGCCACGCAAGTTTTTTTTCTTTTTTTCTAAAACAGAGTGTTCGGAAACGGTTCCAGCAAAATTCCCAATGATGGACTTCCCTGTCAGATGAGCTCTGATCCATTGCTCCCTTGCCAATGAAAAGGTTCTAACTTTATAATTATTACTACAATCACATTGCTCTAAAAATGACTTCGGAATGTCGTGAAAGACACTTAAACCGTTTAACTATTTCCTATTGAAGTGATTTCGACATTTTATTTGAAGATCTCGCTTCTGGCTAAAATTGAAATTAATAACGTAGTTTGCTGATCTGAGTTTGCGAAAACGATATTGCAGAAACTGATTGAAATAACTTACAGTAATTTGAATAAAGTTTTGGAATCAGAAACGCTTAGAACTTTTTGTAAAGGTACAATGAAATTGTACATTATTTTATATTCAAGATATGAACCATTTTCTTATCAAGATCTTTTTAAGTTTATAACATGTAAATTCATGGGCAACTAAATTTATCGATAAATGAATGTACGTTTATATTTCATCGAAATGAACCTTCGCTTTTTCAAACAATTAAAATAATAATAATAATAACAATACTCAAGTACTCCTACACAAATATACAGATTAAAGAAAAGCTACCAAATAATTTTGTAGACTAGTCTGCAATTAGACTTAAAACTTATCTCAGTATAGGAAATAAAATCAGAACAATCAATATATTTGCTTTCCAGACTTCAATGTATTCGTTTGGTGATTAAAGTGGCCACATAAAGCTTTCGAAGCAAAAGCTTAAGAGTTCTTATGACAAAGTTTAGAATGCAAAAGCTGCTATTAAAGTTAGAAGGGGCTAATTAAGATTAACAATCAATCTGCAAAATCGGTTGATATCAAAAATGAGATGTTGCTTTCACAGCAAAGTTAACAGTAATCTTCCTGAACTTACAATAAAGACTATCAAGGTATCACGCTTTTACATCTGTCATCAGAAATTATTGATCTAAAGGAATCAGAGTCTGTCAATGATCATTAAATAACAGCTTGGAAAGCAAAAAGAACTTCACGGTTCCCATCTACACCAGCTCAGTCAAGAATTTGTTGATAGAATAGCATCGAACTTCTGAAAGAAACACGGATTGTTGTTTGGTGAGACAGAAGTTTCGTAGAAGCTATTCAGGATCTGGTAATGCTACAAAAATTTATCATCTAGGATGGAATGATTGATGATTCTTGCAGACGATGAGGACAGGCAAATGAAACAATGGAACATGCTATTGGAAGTTGTACGACACTATTCAGAGTGGATTATACAAAGAGACATAACCAAAGCGGAAAAGATCGTGCATAGCTTGTTAGCTTACAAAGACCTTATTACAATCCTAATGCAGTGCTTGATGGTCACAAATTATACTGGGACCGACCAATCATCGCAGATCAGACAGTTATCGCTAACAGATCAGACAAAATACAGAAAATTCCCGAACTCATAGATGTTGTTGTGCTTCTTAATAATCTGCATAAGGCCTATGCTGATAAAATTAATAAATACCTAGTTTTAGCTCAGGAACTATGATTTATTAATTATTAATTAATCTAAAAGTACAATAAGGCCCATCGTCATATCAACTACAAGACGTGTTCCGAAAAACCTGGTTTATCAACTCCAGGAGCTTGGAATTTCCATCAACTGTCATTAATTCAAAGGACAGTTTTATTAAATAGCTGTCATGTGAGAACTGAGGATGTTTGGGATTTTTCTGCATTGTATTTTAATTAAACAAAAAGTAAGAAAAGTTGTAAATAATAATAATAATAACAACAATATTAATAATAATAATAATAAATATCCAGAAAAGTATATTATTACAAACATGTTATATCACCTGCAGGTTTCTACAACAGATGGCTTGAGATGAATTTCTCCGCCTACAAGGCTTCCGGACTTTGTCTGAGATAAACACATGTATAATAATAATAATAATAATAATAATAATAATAATAACGATTATGGCACAAGCCGGCAGTGGTGGTTCCAGTGGTTATCGGCACACTGGGTGCTATACCAAAAAACCTTGGTAAGCACTTACAAGATCTAAATATTGACAAAATCTCCATCGGTCAACTCCAAAAAGCCGCACTGCTTGGATCAGCACATATTTTGCGCCGATACATTACGACATCCTAGATTCTTGGGAAGAATTCGATGCGTTTGAAGGCCAACACCAGCTAAAGAACTGGCAGCTGTGATACACATTGTTTTGTAGTGTCCTGTATAATAATAATAATAATAACACATTGTTTTGTAGTGTCCTGTATAATAATAATATCAACATTTGATACAGTACAAAGACAAAAGAACACATCTTTGACTGGAGTTATTGAGCAACTCAAGTCTCACCCAGAGACCTAAGAATTGTCCAAGTATCTTCGTAAAATATAAGTTATCCCTTGTATTGATGTTTTTTGCAGGTCTGTTATTGAAATATTGTAAAGTTTCCAAACTATTAAAGTATTTTGCAAATTCCTTTGATATGGCACCAAGGGCACTAATGACAATAGGTGTCACAGTGGTACGTTTCTTCCACAATCGAGAAATTTCAATTGTCAGAGCCTATATGTGATCATTTCCTGTTCTTTCTCAACAATTCGTGTATAATAATAATAATAATAATAATAATAATAATAGTAATAAACACACATGACGACAAATGCAGGAAATGCCACACTACGCATGAGACGATCGACCACATAATATCTGGCTGTCCCCTTCTCTCCCAGACAGATTACCTCCACCAACACAATCAGGTAGCGTCGATTGTTCATCAACAGCTAGCACACAAACATTCACTTATTAAGAACACGGTTCCATACTACAAGTACATACCACAAAGTGTATTAGAGTCATCCTCACATAAACTGTACTGGGATCGTCCCATTCACACAGACAAAACCATACATCACAACAGACCTGACATCACACTTGTTGATAAGGTCAACAAACAGACCTATCTCATTGATATTGCAGTGCCTATCAGCAAGAACATGCAGAAAACTCACTCAGACAAGATCAGTAAATATACAGATCTAGCACACGAGCTCCAGAAGCAGTGGAGGCAGGATCGAGTACGTGTTGTACCCATCGTCTTGTCCGCCACTGGTCTGGTACCTAACACTTTGCACCACAGTCTCAGCACACTAGGACTTAACAAAAACACTTATGCACAACTGCAGAAGGCTATAGTACTCAACACAACACGCATAGTTAGAAAATTTATGGACACAACCACACATCCCTAATCATTCTTGCACACGTCTTTACGCTTGGCAATATGTGCTTTGGTCCTTGACCCGCCATATTGCTTTTGCTTGGGAAACCCAAGGTTTGAAACATAAAATAATAATAATAATAATAATAATAATATTTTTTTATTTATTTATTTGTATATTAGAAAGTTTAACGTAGACGTATAATATATATATATCACAAAAGTTACAGTCATGTTAGGAATGATAAATTCCTGAACACAGATTCTGATGTTAGATGTATTGTAATCATATAAATGATAATTAAATTTATGTTGTATTAAAAATATTTTAACATAGGCGTATAAAACTTACAACAATATTTAGTTTTCAAGTGTTTTTTGTCAAGTAGATCGCTAAATGGATTTTTTCCAAAATTTTACATTAAGAGGTGGTAACGCAATTTATAGCAAAATTATTTTCTAATTAGTTCTATTCCGAAAGTAGGTATGTTATTGTACTTTTCTTACAGAGTATATATGTATAACAAAAGGGGCCTAGATTTATTTTTTATCGAGTAAAATAATAACTAATAACAATAAAAAAAGGACTTGGAAATGAACAAAATTAATCAAGAAACTGCAATAAGATAGGCTATAACAATAAGATATTACATAGAATTTACAACAACAATGATTAAATTTAACAACAGGTCTTTAATTTTTATCAGCCATTTTTTTTTAATAATTCTTCACATTGGATATGCTTCCAATTTTTTTAAACGTTTCTTTGTCTTCTATAGTTTTGTTGATATGAATTAACTAAATTATGTAGTTAAAATTTCCCTTTTCCATGGTCATGTAAAAACGGATAGGGAAGACGGATCTTTTTTAAGGTTCTCAGATTAAATGCGGTTTTTTTTGTTTTTCTTCTTTCTTAAATTCAAAGATTTTATAATAGTTTGTAATTGCTAAGAGTTTTTGTTTGGGATTAGTATACTAATCTCTTTATTTAAAGTTGTACATTTATTGTTTAATTTTGCTTGAAGAAAATTAACTTTAAAATTTTATTTTGCAGTTTAATTTTAGAATTTAAGCAACTGTCAACTATTAAGCAACTATTTTAGTGTTGGTCTAAATATCAGCCGCATAGTTTTTAGAGAACTTAAAAAAAGTAATAATAATAATAATAACATTGCAATAAAGTTTTGTTTATTAATAATATCATAATAGTTTTTTATAGGCAATAAATTATATTATTATTCACTTATTCAGTCATTCCTTTTATTTCTAATTGAAATTATTTACATTATTTTATATACATGTCCTGCTGAGAAGCATTAGTATAGCTTCCTATCAAATACAGTTGAATTCATACATATTGATATAATTCAAGTATTAATTATATTTGTTAATTTAAATTTGATTAATAAGATATAATAAAAAGACAAAACTTGCCGATATATTAATCAAAAATTTTGGGATTGAAGATTTCTGAATAAGTAGAAAATAAACAATTAATTAAATTAAAACAGTAAACAATTTTTTTGAAAAAGTTATATATTTTTTTAAATATTACAATGAACGTTTACATAAATGTATGGGAATGAAAAGAACTACTACTACTACTACTACTACTAACAATAATTTTCATGGTTAATTGGATACATCATACATCGTATAATGTAGATAGCTTATAGTAGTTTTCAAAAAAGAAGTGTTTGCCATATACGGTCATTACGTAGCGATCGATTGTGTATGGAACAAACGTCACCAGTCATGACGTCATCAACTTGAACTCCGAGCAGTCAGCCCAAGATGGCGTGGTTTTGTGATCGCATAAGCGTAACCAAGAAAGGACAAACTCTGCGTAGCCAAATAAGGGGAATAGTGTGGAACGTTTGTAATTATTTAAAATTTAATTATTATTATTATATATTCGTAACTATAGAAAATATAAAAACCAGAACGTTTTCGTAATGTTTAGAAGATTCAGTTACGGATTTTAGCAATAGGTGACGCTGTTATGTCCTGAAGACATCAATCTATAAGGAAATTACGTCATCAAAAGCTCTTCTTTCATGAACTGAACTGTAATGCACAATTAATAAAATTAATAATTGAAAGAGATCAAGAGAATGCACAAGATTTACAATAATGAGGAAAAAAATATAAAAAGCGTAAAGATTAATATACTATCAATAGTTTAATGAGAACATTTTCAGGACAGGACGTCAAGGAGGTGACACAGACACTGGGTAAGGAAACAGTGAGGGGGAGGGGGCATTTCTCGTATTTATTTTATGGACAAAGAAACTATTAATGAAATCTACTCATGAAGCAATTATAAAATGTACATTTGTAATACTCTTGTTTTGTGTTTTATTTAGCCACATTTTCGACTAATACATTAAAATTTGAGACCAATGTTCATCTGACACCTCAAGACAAGCCTGTTTCACGCTGATTAGGCGATCATCAGTTGAGGGTAGTCAGGATGAACTTTTTCAGATCTCATAACGGAGGTGACTTGATAGTTAAATAGGAAGAACACCTCCGTTATGAGACCTGAAAAAGTTCATCCTGACTACCCTCAACTGATGATCGCCTAATCAGCGTGAAACAGGCTTGTCTTGAGGTGTCAGATGAACATTGGTCTCAAATTTTAATGTGTTTACATATCTTTTAGGCACTTTTTATTTATTTTGATGCCATTAGAAATTCATTTGAGGCTGGCAGAGCCCAGCAAATGAATTTTCTTTTTCTTTATTTTTAATGTGTTTTTATGTTTTTAGTATTTAGTCATGGAGGTTCCACTGCTCTTCCTATTTAATTTTCGACTAATAGTTGTATTTGTTTTCAGATTACAATTTCCAAAATTTTTTATTTGAGTTTATTGAAAATAAATATCTGTCGAATATATTGAGATTGAAGATATTAAGCTAGTTTTTCCAGTTTAAAATTTTTGATCCAGACATAAAAGGTAATATCTGTTAATTGAAACAAAGAAAGACAATATATCTGAAAATAAATTCATTGGTTTTCAAGTTATAAGATGTGAAAGTTTTTCAATCAGTAACTGGAAGAGCGTTTTCAACAATTAATCTATCCTCAACAGGCATGAAACAATAGACAAACAATATTCCAACGTAAGCCAATGGTAGAAAAAGCAGATTTGAAACAATAATTCTATAATTCCTCATCTTTAGATGAACAATCAGTGTTGTAAGATCAGTTTACTGGTCTTTAGTTTTAAAACTCTCATAAATCCAGGTGTTAAGTTTGATTCTATTCCCTTGGATTACTTTCCTCTGTTCTTGGATTAGCTCTTGAACGCCGAAGTTATTGGAGTTCAGAGGATGAAGGTAGACATTCCAAAGCAATTCTAATGTATTCATAATTGCTACATTTTCTAATGTATAATATATAATGTATAATTTATTCAGTTTTTGTTTAAGTTGGTTTAATAGAAAGAGAAGCCTAGTTGTTGATTTTATTTTCTGAGTTCTTTTTCCTAAAGTACCTTTTTCTATCGGAAAAATATGAGCATAACTTTTTTGTCAGGCTCTGACAAATCGCAGGTAAACATAGAAGTTTCCACGATTACCACTTGAAATAAAGCGTGTAACATCTTAATGAATGAGATAACGACAAAAAAAAATTAAAAACCAGTTACATATTACAAAAGGAAATAGAGTTACGGTATCCTATGTTCAGATCACTTTTAACACTTTTGACTTGACAGTATTCTTTTCTTATAGATTCTTTCAATTTGTGGAAAAAATGTTCGAAACAAAGCTTAAAACTCTACTAATTTACTACACCAATAATTTCCTTGTTATCATTTCTTTACTTTTAATGTACTTTGTGCTTTGAAACAAATTTTACTTTGTTTTCGCCCGCTAAGCTTCCTTTGATTCGTTATGTAAGCAATCCATGTCGATTTTCGCTCGACCTGAATATTTCATTGGTTTCTTCTGATCCACACAATTAGGTAGCCGATGGAAGTGTAATCCACTATAATTTCCGTCAGCTTTCGTGGGGCTTAAATTTTTCATCAGTTTTGTCTTCCTTTTCTTACCATCCCATCCCCAAACGAAGCAAACCGTGCAAGGAGGAAAATGAGAGCACATGCATTTAGGGTGGTTCATTTTCTTAGTGGGTCATGAGTTGTATTTCCTCCTCCTTCTTTCACCCTCTGCGGTAAAGGAAATAGCAGAACAAATGGTGGAGCGTAGAGAATTCTTTCCCCGTCTAAACCAAATCACGAGCTTCTATTAGCCTCACTTAGAAGCCATCCGCGGCTCGAATCCACCGTGTTATTCATATGCTTTTTCTTTGGCTTGTCACAGCTCGCCCGTGGCATCCTTCCAAATGGCAGACTTTTAAATAATGCACTTCGTACGTTGCTACGAAACAACTATGATAGCGAGAAGGCTAGTCCCTTCTGCATTGATCTAGCACAGCTCTACAACGTGAAATTAGAATATTTCCATAGCATCTCGTGAAAACAAAAATTTGCTCGTGTTCGCTGTTTGTTCTTTATCGTGTGTAGAAGATAATGCAGTCAGACCTCGGACTCAACATTCCATGTAACTCGATCTGTTTTCGTAGTTTTTTTTTCCTCTTTCCTATACATTAGAAGGGTTCCGTGCCGAATGGCCCATCCCACATACATCGAAAAAGAGGAAAAGACATTTTTATGGTTTTCCAGGCAATGGATAAAAAGAATAAGGCTTTATATATAATATATATATATATACTAATAGGCTTCTGAAAAATTATTCGTTTCGGATTAGTATATTTTTTAATGAACAATATTTTTTTTTAAACTTTCCTGCATTTCTGCTTGAATGCAAGAATTAGATAGCTGAAACTATTTTGGTTTTTAAAATACATAAAATATTGTAAACATTTTTTTTATATAAATGCTGTTTATTTTGATCTTTCTGAAATACTGAAACTCTTAGTTGAACTCAGGGTTTCCTATGTTTTGATTAGCTTATTTATTTAGTTTTCTTTTAAATATTTTTCGTCTTTTGTTTCCATTTCTCATTTTATGTATTTAACCCGGAAGAATTTCTGGTTTTCCATTTAGCTTTTAAAAACAATTACATGCCAGGCAACAGAGAGACGTAACGGAGGTGAATGAGACGATCTGCACTTTTCGTTACAGTTCAGTCAATTTTTCTTATCTTGCTTTTAATACAGCAAGACATTGCTTTTAATTTTTTTAACTAGGTATTTATGTAATAATTTATTAAGATGTTTAATCTTTTATATTTTTTGGAACCAGTTCATTAATAATGTAATCCTAAGATGGGATTTAACAAAAAAAAAAAAAAAAAAAAAACTTGGCGTTATCGAATGTTCAGAATCTAACCTCGGAGAAAGTTCTAATTTCCAGTTACTCTGCAAGACCGTTACGATGAATAGTTCATCTGAGATTGAAGTCTAAAGTTCCTAGACAGGATGACTTTGAGTCTTCTGTCTTCAGCTCCAAAATCGTAAAAAGCGTTATAGGCCATGCTGTTTAACCCTCATTCATTGTTCGTCGGTAAAGTCAATAGATGAAGGAAAATGAATCTACATCATATTCGTCTTTTACATCGTCGATTTGGAAACGAACTGTCATTATAACAGAAACATCATGTTATCAAGACTCTAGGACTACTAACAAAACAGGCACAGTATGTTCTGTTTGAAAGATAAGTGCTGAAGTCTATCTTGTTTGTGAACGTTGATGCTGGTATTATTATTTTATATTATTTAATGTTTAGTCCCAAAGTCAGGCTATTTTTTTTCTTTGAAACAAAACGGTTTTTGTAATTTCTATTATTAATTTGCTTTTCAAAGTTTGTAGATATGCATATTTTTTATTTTTATCTTTTATTATTATTTTTTATAGAAGGTATTTAAGATAAATCTCAAAATAGATTTTATTAAAGAGTAATAGAATGCAATTCTAAGTCAGTATGTTTTGTTATTCATTTGGTAACATAGATTTGTTACTATAATGAAGCAGTACTAAATGGGCCCCCACAATTTTTTTATCTTTCTACTTGGGATTAAGTAATGAAACATATGAGAAAGAACAGTTACAATCACAGCATGATGAACATCAGAATGCGCGAATACTGGTCAAATCTCCCTCTAATCAGCCTTACTCGGAATGATTGCACTTCTTAAAAAAAATGTTTGATGATTACTATCTGCGATGATTTTACACGACCTACAATTAACCGACAATCCCCTCCTCTTGTCTCAAAGTTGGAAACACCAATTTTCCTCAATTTCTCTGCGAAGATGCGAGGCTTTTACGGTAAATTCTACCACTCAGCTTTTAATTTATAGTAATTTGTGTTCTTGGATATCCTTGTTGTTTTATTAAAATTTCTTAATAACTACCAGACATCTGAATAATTCATAAACTAAGTATTCGCTCAGCTATCTTCGCATAATAGGAACAGAGCCTGTAATGCTGCGCCATCAATTTTAGAGAGTTGGAGAGGGGGGGGGTAAAGACTAAATAATCGTGTTTCTAGTTTATGTTGGACCATAAATGAGCATCACATCGAATTTTAAAGAAATCTGTGTAACCGTTTTAACGAGAGATTTCGGAGTTCATTTTTGAGGAAACGGAGACAAATGGACAAATAGAAAAGAAAAACATGTTCAAATGGAATAGTAATAGTAGTAAGAGAATCCTCATTCTGTTCGAATTATATTAAGTGACTTTAATTTAGAAGATATTTTTTATTTTAATAATTAATGAAATAATGTAGACATCTATAATCTTTTTTTATTTGAAAGCATCAATCTCGAAAGCTGTTGTATGATTTTTCTGCATATTGACATTTCGAATGGGGTACTTTGCGGAATAAACAGTAGAATTTTGCGAGGATGGATTTGATTGTTTTCCATTTCTTTTCCTTTTGATGTTTGCTTTTATTTGGCAAATAACTGGTCTTCCATTCTGAAAATGCGATGCTTCTGATGAACTTTACGAAATCAAAATATTCTTAAGCTAATTCTTTGACGCTGCAACTGTTCAACATACAAGAAATCGATCGGCTGTGTCAATAGATTAGATCTTGATTTGCGATCTTTCCGCTATCTGCATACTTAAAATAGATATCTCTAATGGTATCGTTAGCGATTATCAATATTCGCCATTTAGTGCCTCTTAAAAGTTTCGCCAATAACTTTCACGAGTCTTAGTTATTGATTCCACGCCTAATGGACAAGGAAAATCTAGCGTTGTGGGTTTTATTAAAATAGATGAGAGTGCTGATGATGTTTAATTGGCATCTTGTGCTCGAGGTTGCTTGTCACCCACAAGACTCCACTGGTGCAATGGAGATGTGAGTTACTGATTAAATTCATGTCATGATTTGGCGAATTTGCAAACAGCTGTTGTTGTCAAACCGCAGACTCATGTAGACCCAAATTGGGCTGCTGACCTCAGTAATGGAGTGTGAAGATGGGCTTCTGGAAGGACCTGGTCTTGCCCGTGTTGTCGCAAAGAATCGAGTGTAGATCAAAAATAAGCCCCTAAATTCCAGGGAATTTCTAAGCCAAAAATAGGAACATGGGTTAAGAATGAGTTTCCCAAAGTTACATCAAGGTCGGGCGTTTTTTCTTTCGGGTTATTTAGTTACACAAAGATCACTGAACTGCACTAGAGGTGACTGAAAGAATTTTTGATTTGGATCAATAAATCATTTAGTAAGGAATTCATTAGGATAATAGATAAATTGCATGTAGAAGAATGATCTTCTTTTTATTTCATTTAAATTGTCTTTGCTTTTCTATTTTCAGTATTGTTTTAATGATATCTATATTTAAAGGAGTTCTTATGTGGATCAGTTAAGTTAAATGTGGAGAAAAATGGAAACAATGCACCAAAAAATTAATTGGAATCAAATTATGTTTGTTGCTGTAGAATTTTGTTGAAATAAATTAATATTATAAAATATTACACACTTGTATGCATAATGCCACAATTATTTACTGTTACATTCTTTATTTATGACTATCAGTTGTTTTCATTAAACTTCTTCAATATTATTGAATTGTCTTTGTTAATGGTGATTAATGTGATATCTGTAATTTTAATACTACTTTTCATTTCTGTTAAAAAAAGTGCACGAATTCTCTTGATAAAAATAATATGCTTTACTCGATTCCTTAAATAAAACGCTGAAGATTCTACAATACAGGATATCTGACAAGATAACGTATTATATCATTTTTTTAAAGATCTAAAGCAGGTTTTGATATTTCTTGAAAGTAACGAGCAAAAAAATTAATATTTTGTAAGAACATTTTCTTCCCTTATAACTATAGAAGAAATTAGGATGAAAGTTATATAAAATTAATAATTGTTATTCTAGTTGTAATTCAATTAAAATATTAATGACCCAAGACTAATAGTTAAAGTTATCAGACTTTATAGTATCTCCTTTGAAATCAAATTTCCTAAATTATTTTTAATTTTCCTGAATTGTTGCTAAATTAAAGCAACAATTTTTTACATTTTTAATTAATATTATTTTTAATTAAATTTTATTATTGTATTACTTTTATCATTGCGATACGTCATTAGTTTTAAGTAGTTGATATACGTACCACAGAAGAAATAAAAATGATTGCACGGTTTCCTAAAGGTTAAAAGGGTCGAATTCTTCGCTATAATAAAAAGGAAAAAAACCTAATTTATTGCGCTAGTTGAATTTTAAGTTGTGCTTTTATTCAACAAACATAGTATAAATCTTCGTGTAGAGATGGTCTTCTTTCTTTTTGTGTGATGGGGGCAGGAGGTAAAGATCTTTCTTACGCCTTCTGTTATTTTACAGAACCGACGTTTAATAAGTGGATTTTCTCCGCCGGCGAGTCTTTTAACCGTGGGGTCATTTCGCAACGTGGGCGTGGAAGTTCCCTTTACAGTTTAATGGATGTGTGACTATGTGTCCTCGCATCCTTGTACTTTTGCTCTACCAAGTTCGCTGTCGTGTTGAAGATAATTTGTCGCCCTTAACCCTTCGCACCAAGTCCTGTCCATCACCCCCTGCCCCATCTCTTCTCCATCTGATGAAGAACAGCTTCTAATTATCTCGTTGTCTCCTCCTACGCAAGTGCTCAATTTCTTTTGCCTTTCTTTCAACAGAGAGAGACAGCTGGGGAATCGAGTACCACTGAGATTCGACAACAAAGCAAAGATTCCCTTTTCAATTTCTTGGATTTGGTTGTGGGCTTCCATCGCTGCTGTCTCCATGATTAAACCAAGAGTCTTCTTCACTGTCTGTGATTTTTCTGCAAAACTAGAAGTGACCTGCTTTAATTACAGCTGACATCCACAGTAGTAGTGGTGTAGCTGAGAAACCTAGAGGGATGCTTCCAAAATACCATTCAATTACTTGTTACCATTTATCCGATTATCACATATTCTGCATTATTGTACACGTTTTCTCAATGAGATTGTGATGCCTTTTTATTATTTCAAAAGTAACTTATTATATTACTCCTTCATATAATGATGAATAAAACTTTACGTGCACTGTTCATAATTAAATCAATGATTTAGCCAATGCACCTGAATACCAGGTACATCGGCTAAATCATGGATTTCATTCATATAACTTATTTAGAGTGTTAATTTTTTTCTTTACGCAAATGTTTTTGAGGATCGATTCACTTTTTTGTTCTTAAATTTATTTTTCTTTCGTAATGTAAATGTCATTCATCATAAATGCAATTGATCGTTTAGTGACCTATTCTGAAAATTTTCATTGAATGTGCTTCATTCAACCGGTTTTGGTGACAGACTGATACTGTTCTGCTACGTCATTAATTTTAAACTCAGAGACTGAAATAAACTCAGGGACTCGTATGTGCTAGCTACGTCTTTATTGTTTGAAATATTCTAAAAATCCTTATTTACTTTTCACTAATGCTAAATTGCAAAATTTAAGTCCTTTTGAATAATTTCCTTTTGCAGAAGCAAAACCTTCCATATTTTTGGAAAAAAAAATAAAGAAACTTTAGCGTAGCAGAGTTTTGAAATATTAAAGACTAATGAAAAATAAAATCGATAAATAGAACTAAAAGGTCCAAAGAGACATTTACAAATAAAAAGAAAAATCTCTACACGTTGTCGTAATATCTGATCGCCTTTACAGAAACTTTCTAATATTTAGAAATTGACATAGAAATGTTAACTTTAATTATCAGTAATTAAAGAATTACTATTTTAGATTAGCAATTGTAGTTATTGACATTTTTTTTATATTCAGTGTTTTAATTAAGTGCAAATAGTTAATTATTTAAGTTCTTACAAAATCCTAAAGACTGAAATTCAAAGTTTTACTCATAAAATTTATAAAGTCTGGAATACGATTTTCAAATTTAAATTTAAATTAATAAAATTTATTATTATAAAGTAAAGTAATTATAAATTACAAAGTAAAACATCAAATCTCGTAAGTTCTGTTTATTTTATTTAATGTTCTATAAATTTGAGAGAAGTGAGCCTAAATTTTGTAAGCTAAACTATTAAACTTAACTATTGTTTATTCTGTTTTATTTTTCTTTATAAATAACAATACTGAGAAGAAAATATTGTTTGAAATGTGTTATTTGAAAAAGGTGGACAATGAAAAAGTAAAGTTAAGAAATGTAGCCTTAATTCAAGAGAAACAATTTATTGGTGGAAATGCACAAATCCAAGGGAGGCTCTTTAAAAAGATTGATTTCTGTTCTTGTAGCGGCCTATTTTAAATTCACTAAAAGTTCCAACGTTATGCTTTATTTGTGAAACTTTTATGTAACTATACATCTTAGAAAAGATAAACGGAGCAAATAGGACACTCCGTCAAAAGGCCAACCCATATTTCGGTGTTTCTCTTTTTCCCTTCTTCTAATAGATGGTATTGTCACGGAATTTCTTGTATCTTTTCTCTTGCGCGGGAGAAGCAAGGGTTCTATAGGTGGATCAATGACTGAGATCTTTTGCTCACAAACTGCCTACGTGTGGTCTTGTCCCTCGAGAAAAACCATAGGAAAAGTTAGAGCCAGTCATAAAGCAAACAATGAAACATGCATGGCATGATATAGAGGACTGGGAACTTTGGTGCAGATGGAGCTGGATTTATAGCCGTGGCCAGTCAGGTATTGCCCCTGCTCTTTGTTTATTCGTTGTGGTGGGGCTCTTCGTTGTTATTTGAAATTCCAAGCGGAGGCAGAGGAGGGGGCGAAGCGGATTGGCGGGGGGAGAGATGAGACATATATTCCTTACGAGAGAAAACTCTACGAAGGCGCGAGTATATATATTTTTTCCATTTCATTCTTGGACATTGAGGCAATGCATACTCTTCGCGGACTTAATCACAATTCACGCGTTGCAGCCAAAACCGGCCATAAATATTTTCCCCCGCCGAAATATTTGCTCCATCAGATCGACTGTTGGGTTGGCTTGGGAGGGGCCGTAGCGGAAGGAGAATGAGACCCACAGAGAGAGAGAGAGCATGATCCATTGGTATTCGCAGCACAGGCAAGCTCGGTCTTTCTCGAAAGAAAGGTGATCGTGACGGCGAAGAGGAATACCAAGAACATGTTTCCAGATTCCCCCCTTGATGGGAGTCGTACACTGAGTGATTCGGGATGGAACCGTAACGAGGAGTAGCTGCCGTTGATCAGGATGTCGACTGGGGTGCAAGACATGCGCAGAGTGAATCGCCCACTGCTGGGAAATAATGGGTCGACAGACATCGAAAAATACACAAAATGTAACCTTACTACATCGAACTTACACTTAATTGGATTTAAGAAGATTGAAAGCATTTAATTAAAATTCCACTCAATTTCAATTCAAAGTAGTTAAATAAGTATGTGCATAAAAAAAGTGTCTTTGAATAGTTACTGCATTTAAAATGTAAAAGTTTTATGAAATATGACCGAATCATGCAAATAAACATCGATATAATTTTATAGGTAGATAATAGAACAACAAATAAATTCTGTCTAAGTTTTCTTATTCTTCTCCCGAAATGCTCTCCTTAATCTTTAAATCACTTAAATCTTAGGTTCGATCATCTAATAAAATTTTCCACATCAACAAATAAATTAGGGAAAAAAAATTTAATGAATTCAATAAGCGAATGATTTGCTACAGTTCTGTTATTTTCCTTGGACTTTTTATTAAGCAGTTCAGAAAATGTCTGAGGACAGTTTAATATATTTGTAATATTACAATATAAGTTAACATCATAAGTTCTTTTCATACCAATGGAGAAAATCGATTACATATGGCTACACTTTTTTTTTTTTAGTCTAGTTTGCGTAAATACAGTAATTATTCTTCATTATAGATCTTAATTAATCTACTTAACGGATTATTGTAGATAAAGTTCCTGAAAACTGGCTTAACAGGAATTATATATTGTTTCAGTAATTACAAGTTTGGTTCAGAGTTAATAAATAATTTCAATTATTAACAAGGATTTATTAAAGCTTACGAATCCAAAATCCATTCCAACAAAATCTTTCTGTATAAAAGAGAATTTTAGCTTCGTCGGTTTATTTCATAAATCACTCTTATAAATATTTCACCTCTTAATTACGAACTGCAATGGTGCTGTTTCAAATGCAAAGCTGTGAAGATAACAGCGGATTTTGTTATGTTGGTAAAATCTTTTTGGAATTGAGGAAGTTAATAACAAGAATCAAAGCATTTTGAAATTACTATCTCAATTATTTTGAGTTGTGTGAGAAATATTTTAGATTCAAAGAAATGTGATGAGCAGTGGTTCTTATTTTCTGTTGATTACATTCCTTTGTTTCTAAAAATATCTCTCGCTTAGTTATTAACAAAATTCTCGAAGTACTCGTAGGTAAAACTGTGAAAGTTACATATAATTGGTTAGCAGATAAACTCGCTCGTTTTTCCAATGTTATGTAAATGAAAAAAACGTACGAATTTTTCTGCCTCCAATAATTTAACTTTAGATTGAAAAAGTTGGAAAACTTTTAAATCTTAATTTTCCCGTAGAATATTCAGGGAATGAAACAATGCTGTTTTTCATTGCGTAATTATACAGTGTGTGTATCAATTTGATCCGGTCAATTTTGCGTACAGTACCAACAATCAAATGATCTTGTCAATTTTGACTTTTCACGAGCGCTTGGACGATGATGTGTTGGTTCTGTTCGGTAGTGATTGTGATGTGTGACCCTTTCGCAGCGTGTTCTGTTCCATCAAACAAGTGTCTTCAAATTTCTCCTTGATGAAATTTCGTCATTGTTTCACGATTCGGAGAAAAACCATATTCTTCATCAAATAGACTTCTGCAGAGATATTGTCCTTCGACTCATAAGTAAACTTAATGTCAGACACACGTTGCTATAACGTAAACCGGAATACAATATTTTCCCTGCCTGCCATTGTGAATTATCGTGTGCTCAATGTCACGAGGTGCTCGTATTGACGTCAGGTGCCAGCTCACTGTTGTACAAAGATCTAGGTATACCGTATATACGTGTTCAAAAGATGCAGGATAAAAGATACAGGATACACCCTGTATTTATTTGTAGTGTTTAAAAACAATTATGTCAATAATGACTCAAGAACATGAAGTTGTTATGCTTTCCTGACCAATTTACAAGCTAATAGCATTTATAAAAAATAAGAGCTATTAACTTATAAAAAGTAAAAGTGGGACAATTGACCAGAAGGACATAAAAAGAAAAAAAAAACTGGCAATTCCTTTCTTTATACAAAGGAATCTTTCTCCCAGGATAAGAACCACCTTTACCTGTTTTCCATAGGATAAGACTTAGAAAATGTAAGACTTTAAATATACATTCAAAAAAGAAGCACGGAATAAAATCATATCATGTGAAAAGGTGAACAATTTTTTTTCAATTTTATCAGATCAATAAAAATATTATAAAAGGCACCGGCAAGCACAGTTTTGAAAAAAAAATTGAACGACTTTAATGTCATTTTTAAATAAATGTAAACTATTTTATATCCGATATTAAGAAAAATAATAAGCTCTACAGTATTTCTTTTAGAAAAACCTATAATTACGTCAAATGACTGCTTTAACTACTGAGAAGCCAACATATGTTACAAACTTTGATCAATCATTAGCAGTCCATGGACAAGCACTGCAGCTGTAAGATACTTCCTTACGCTTCTTTTTTCTTTTAGGCACCATCTCCTAATCATTTGTCAATTTACCATAAAATCGTATTGGTTTTACTCCATCATTAAGTTCGAGTGTGATTCGTTAATAAGTAACTAGCAATAACTAGTTTTTAAGCTAGTTTTTGAAAAGATTTAAAATTTTTATTTGGAATTCATGCAGTGAACAAATCTAATATTTTGAATTTGGGATCATTTCGAGTTCATTTCGTTGTTTTAATGAAAAAGGGTTGTAACAGCTCCACTTTGTTGAGTTTTACAATTTGTTATTGCAGTTAAGGTTTAAGAAGGTTTTCGATTTACAAAACCAAATTGGAAGTCCTGGTTGCTTTACATCAATAGTAACAATGTTCCTCATCATTTCATTTTTCAGATCGAGCCTTCTGTATATTAAAATATTACTGAAGTTCTACGTAGATCATGTAGAAGATAATTTCATACAGTTATGTACTGAATCATTTCAAACAGATAGTAATAATAATTGTACATTAACTGAATATTAAATGTTTTCAATGCAGAAAGTTCTACAACTATTATTATTTTTGATGCCTGAAAAAAAAAAACTCAATAGGAGTTCTATTCCATGAAAACAGAGTCGATAATAAAGAAAGCTTAAGTGATCTTACCTATCTCTTTAAAAATCACTTGGACACTTATGATAAATATCATAGCCTAGATTTGCTAAGAGTTCTGCAGTGGCAATTCTGAATGTGATTCATTGTAAAAACCGCGTATTCATTATCTGGCAGATTACTTTATTTTCTTTACCAAACTTTACCACCTGATAACCATCAAAATTGCTTAGGACTAATGAGACTAAAGAAAAGCAATTATTTTAAAGGATCTAAATAAACAAACATGGCCTATGGTTAGTTATAATCTCTTCCATTTAAAATAAAATACTTATTAATAATACTTATTAATATTAAATAAAATTAATAAATAAAATAAATATTAATAATTTAGAATTGCCTGCACTTTAGGTAACTCGTACAGATGTTAGTATTGCAACTAATTTTACAATTTTGGATTTTTTTTTATAATTTCAAAATTTTTATAATTTTGGAAAATTTCTAATTATTCGCAAAATTTTCTCCCACAATGCATTCACTTGTTAGGACTGCAACATTGTTATTTCTGCCACAACTAACCCAAGAGATAAGTTATGGATTTTGACCGTTAGAGGACGAGTGACTTTAGACTCCTAAAATGTCTTTGATGGCTGGTTCTTTCTGAAAAGTCTTCCAAGCATGTATCCAGTTCACCATCCATCAATACACTAGGAGTTTCCTAAGTTAAAGCAGAGGGCGGAATAAATCTTGTGCTTCCACTGCCGTCTGGTCTGTGTAATCTTATTGGAATCTCTTATTTTGTAAAGATCTTCAGTAGAAAAAGATTGAAGAAGACTGAAGATCAGAATAAAAATCTGAAAGAATCAGAATAAAAAGAATAAAGTATAGAAAAATAGAATATTGATGGCGTAAAGACACATTTCCAATATTCATGATGAAATTGAAAATTATTGTTAGAATGAAATTCCTTAAGTTTATAGTAATGGTAAAATTGTAAGGCTTGTCAAAAACTAGTAAATTTTGTCATTATTTAAATTTCGGACCTTTTTTTTAATTACGATTTATATTTTTAAGGAAAGTAGATAATAGGAGATTTCCATAGAAGTTTCTCGATAAATTTTATGTAAGTATTTTAAAAATACAAATTATTGATGAATCCAATTGATTTTATGGACGGGATTCATGGGATTAATCAATGTTATCAATTCTTCGGAAAGTATATACAAATAAACTCTAAATCTAGTATTTAGTGAATTTAGTAGTAAGTTTTATACTTTATTTTAAATACACCTTAAAATGATGTTAAGATTTTGGGGAAAATCATGTCATTCTAAATTCATAAAAATAATTTTATTACATATATTTATAGAACAATTTTAAAATAAACAAGGAATATGTTAGGCAGAATTTTATCTTTAAAATCTGGCTAAAGAGTTCACCAAAAAGTA
The DNA here is from genome assembly GCA_023159025.1 of Thereuonema tuberculata. Classification (NCBI taxonomy): domain Eukaryota; kingdom Metazoa; phylum Arthropoda; class Chilopoda; order Scutigeromorpha; family Scutigeridae; genus Thereuonema; species Thereuonema tuberculata. The sequence continues at coordinate 24,552,817 of JAFIDM010001028.1, read as the reverse complement.
GAATTTGGCTGCATGAATTTTTTTTTTTTTTTTTACTTGTGCATGTTGGTAATCTCCTTTAATTAGAAATTCTCTAAAACCTATAAATCCCTCGACATGCTCTTTGAAATTCTGCAATTAAATGGTCTATTTCTGTTTTGTGTTATTAATCTGAAGAAGGGAAGCTTAAGAGATACCAAACAATCGAAACAATCAAGATGTAAGAAGCATTAGAAATCTACGTGGATTTAAAGCCGGCAGAAAAGTGAGTATGGGTAAAGCCTTCTCCATTGTTTTCCAAACTTTCATCGGAGGCGGCTAGCCATTCCGCAAAGCTTTCAATTAAAAGAAGAAAGATAATCTTCGGCGATATTGCTTAAAGCTCAGCAAACTGAGGGGCTGGGAGGCTGAGGAGCTGTGTGAGGAGAGCTTCCATACAATTCCCGACCACGGCATTCAGGCGCAGATAATAGTATTGATCTGTTTCTTCGTTGCTGTTTATTTGTATTAACATCAAAAGCCTTCCTCTCAGTGTTAAGTGGCGATGACGGCAATGGAAATTATTCTCCGCTGTTGATTGCATTTCAGGCGAGGGCTAGTCCTTGCTCTCTCTCTCTCTCTCTCTCTTTCTACCCCCGCTTTACGGTGTGTAAATATTCATAGGTTTTGTCATCGTACGGAGGTCTGATAGCTATGCATTTGCATGCGTGCTGGTCACCTCGATATCTCTACCCACGCAGAAGGGAACGGCTCGCCTCCGTCACAATGGGAATTCTCCACGGTATCATTTAGAGGGAGACAGGGCGGGCGAAAAGCAGAAAAAAAAAGGACCCGAGAGTTCGTCTCGCAGAGGAATGGAGACCACTTTCTTGTTCTTTTTTTTTTCTCTCTCGGAACGAATTCGTGTAATACGGGCAAATGGCCCTTTTGCATTCGTTTTCCAACCACCGTGTTTGGACATCATCAGAATGTTTACATTTTGATATCGTCCGTCGTAAAAGACCGTTATCATAGACCCCGAGAACTCTAAAGTTGACCTGTACGCAACTAAATGAGAACAGAAATGGATATTTAAATAGTCTTTCCTATTGTTTGGAGTTAAAAGACAAAACAAACGTTCGTTTTTATTTCACAGTAAGAACGTAATTTCAAACGACTCGAACTTTTTTATATTTTTTTTTCCGAATTTGTACGTAATAAAAAAATATAAATACACAGGGAAAAGCATCATATAATCTCTCAAATTTGGTTTTATTCATGTACTTTTATTTCAGTTTATCATAAAGTAAATTACGGATGTTCTCAACTGATGTTCACGATATGCTCTACAGAAAAACACAGTTTTGCCTTTTGTCTAACATCAAACAACTCATCTTTGTAATCCATCTGAATTTTCTGGGTACTAATGTTGCTAATATATGCTAGCAATAAGTTGATATATTTGTTGTTGTTTTTTTCATATATTATATTATATTTTTTTGTATTAGGTCATGGAATAGTAATGAATATTAAAAATGATACTATGATGTAAAATAAACAAAGCTACATCAATGTCAATGTTTGTCATGGAACAAAGGAAATTGAATAGATCTGTAAATAAAAACACGTCGCAAGCACTGCAATTGAACTGATACTTTGTATACCATTATAAATGTAAGGTGGTGACCGCTGTAACACAGTTTAAATATATTGAATGGCCATCGTTTATATTATTATAATAGTTTGATTAATAGTCAAAAATCCCAAATATTATATCACTTAGTTTTAAAAGTTGAAATGACAGATAAGTTAGCACAAACTTTTTTTTTTTAGAAGAGTCATCCACTCCTGGATAATTTTACGGTCCAATCTCAGCAGCTTAAGACTGAATTAAGATCTGATTATGCGAGCTTATCCTTCTATATAATCCTTTATGAGAGAAATTAAAATTTAATGTCATTTGCTTTGATCATTGATATATTTTAAAATCCAGATGTTACTGGATAATAATAAAACCATTTACATGTATAATTAAAAAGAAGAAATCATGAAATTTTAATGAGTTCATTTTTCTATTGATTCAGGATTGCGCAATCTAATTAGATTATTTAAATGAAATTTTAATGGTAGTTGATATAAAATGCAAATGAGATTAATTGGAATGCAACCTAAAAGTTATAAGCAGAGAGCGGGGTTTTGAATTTTTTACATCGAAATGCATCGATATATTAATTTAAAAAAAAAGAGAGATGAAATGGTGGTTAATATTTACGGTACAACATCGAAGAATTGAATCGTAAAAACAAGCATTTCATTCAGAGACTTGAGTTACTTTTAAAATTGGGATTTCCAATAATGATAAATTAAATGGATGGGATTACATCATTGAGATAAAATCAGAAAGAAAAATATCAATAGATGGGTTAACGTCATTGAGATCAAAGCAGAAAGATTACTAAAGAAAAAAAAAATAAAGCCTCAAATAAAGTAGAACGGAGCGCACTGAAAAATATTCATTCGTTCAGTTAAACTTACCACTAAATAACCTTAAAAAATAAAGACAAACATTTTTTCATTCTAGTCACGTTTACAATTAAGTATATTTTGGATGTAATATAATCCTTATATACTATTTCTCAAAGGTGTTTTTGTGTCGGTACGCCATATCTCCCTTAATACTTCATCAAAATTAATGATTGAGACATCATTTTCAAGATTACGTTCACCGCTAATGACGAAAAATAAACAAAGTGTCGAAAATTAATGTTTACGTTAAAAAAACTGTTTTAAAAACCTTTTTATAAAAATAGAGAATGCGCCATCTATTGAGAATGTGTTTAACTAACATGCACGATAGCTGTTGGATTTGTTTATTATTTCTCAAAGGGGTTTTTTGTTGAATTATTCGCACGGGTCAACTAGTTAAGTAATATAAGTAATAAAGTTTCTTTGTATTAAGTCTAAATCTGGAGATATAGCAATGTTAATATTTGAATGGGTTTGAATAAAGAACCTCACATAATAAAAACATCAAATTTTAAAAACATTTGCTTGAAATATAGCGAATTAAACCTACGACCTCGGATAGTTATTACTGACTGACCTTAAGACAAAAAAAAATCTGAAGAATAAAGTAGCTTTATAAACGTTTCCTATCCTAAAGAACATGCAATTTTCAGAAGGGGGATTTATCATTCTGGATCATTCTGGCTTTTTTAATCCGACTCAGATTAATTCCTCAGAATTTTCACTGCTGTATTCCACCTGTATTTATACCGCATTATTTAAAGAGAATATCCGGAATTATGTTCGGTGGTTAATTTGTTTAGCTACCACGGATAGCTGAACCGAAATCGAACTGCATTAGCGAGAACTCAGAATAATGATGTGAGTAGGTAGGTGTATTTGGTCTGAACTAACTGTAAATTTTCAGGATTATGAATAATTACTATTTCGGCAATCTGTTTTGGGAATGATGCCACTGCAAACGAAGTCATGCAATCATCGCCGTGTTTGTACTTCAATGTTTGAGGTTGGGGGTTGTATTGCGGTAATGGTAATTCGAATCCCTTCCGTTATATTTACATTAACTCCGTTGGCCTCATCCCATTGTTTACTTGAACCATGTGACATCGTAAAATATTAATATTCTAATAAACGGATTAGTATTGGTTGGAAATTGACTCTAGCGAATGGGATCGAATCTTTGTAGAAGTCGATTTCGTATTAATGATAATCTTCTGTCATTTAAATATCAGTTTGAAATACAGAAGAGAAGCTTAAAAAAAATCCAAATACAATTAGCTACTAACTAGTGATGATATTTATCGATAATCTCATTAGTTAATTTTGATATTGGACACAAATTTGATTTAAAGTGATTGGACATGGCAAGTTAATACTCGTGATTTGGTTATCTCGTAAATTATCCGCGTGATTGATTTTAGTCAATAAGGCCATTGAGGCGTTTTTAAGTTTTGTAGACCGGGAAACGAAGGTTAGATGAATCTTGTGGACTACGTAGTTACTATAGTACAGGGTAACCAAGTAATACTTGGTTCAAATGATTCTATGATTTACATTTACAGTCGCGGAAACAGATGACCAAATCTAGAGAAACTAAACAGATGGTAAATAATAAGAGAATAACAATTTTTCATAAAAATGTCATTAAGTTAACGATATAAACAACCATCTCAACTACTTCACATAATTTTACATGGTTTTAATCGGACGGTAACTTTGATTGATTTTTAAGATATCCAGGGATTTGTAGAAAAAAAAAGTAATAGCGTCCTTTTCTTCTGATGGGATACTGTGATTCGTCTGGTTTTTTTTTCTTTGGATATATTGTTCCAAAAATGACGATAAAATTTAATGCCTGAAGGATTCGCGAGTTAGGAACCACTGATTTATTGAAATGCTACTGCAGCTTAATTACAGGTAAAAATGTACGTCTAATTGATTGTTTTCAAAATCATCTTATTCACAAGCAATCGTACTTTTTTTTTTCCAATGAATATTGTAAGAAAGAATATTCTTATTTTCTGAGACAGAATTCGAGAGAAATCAATTGAAAGACTATGAATTATGAAAATCAAAATGAAATATTTAGTCTTATTTTTGCTGTAAAGTTTGATAATCTTGCAATAGGTGAATTCATTATTACAATCAATATAGGCCTCTACACCAAGAAATACTAAATGTAAAGAACATCTAAATTTTCAGTGTCTTATCCTACTTTCCGAAGTTAGGCTTATGAAATCTCTATGTCTGTTTGTGTTTGCGCGAATAGTGAAATAGTTGAGATCCTTTTCTTTTGTTAGCAACTGAAGATATTCACTTGAATATTTGCTTACATATTTATGGAATAGAAGTGTTTTTCTTTATTTTGTAAATTTCTTCAGTTGATTCCAGAAGATAATAAAAATTCCATAGAAAAATATTAAAAACGAAAAAAATATCAATGGATTTCATCAAGCAAAAATAGATTGTGATATAATTTTTAGACATCAATGGATTTCGGGCGGTAACACAGATTTTTATCTGTGTTTCCCATTTGGAGGTTAGCTTAGATATTCAAGATTTACAGAAAAAAATTCGGTAAATATTAATAGTATATTCATTTAATGTCTTAAAATTATATGACAATCTCTTTTTGCTTGCGAATGACCTATTTCTTAAAAATAGTAAATGGTGCTGAAGCTATTTTCGAGTTTATAAACTTTTTTTTAAGTATACACATTTTAATTTGACTGAAGTGCAAGATCTTCATCGTAAAAAGTGTGGAAATTAAGTTTATTATGTAGGGCTGGTTTAGATAGATAGTGCTGTCGTTAAGCTTGCAGGGGATACTGAATTTTTAAGTGGTTAATTTTAGTCAATTTGCTCTTCTATATAATGAAACCATAAAATCGAGAAGTTCTGTGGGAGGGTTAGGACTTTGGTGATAAATGGTTTACATTTACGACGTAGAGAATGGCAGTAATACGAATGGTAGTTGCTAGTTTTCTCAAGGGTCTCTTTAATCTAATGCTTTTATTATGTAACTTATAATCTGAATAATTAATGTTCCCTCTTGGTTTGAGTAGAACCGCCTTTGACCATATCATAGCCAACACCCTTGGCCCGCAAAGCACCTAACATCCACCAAGAAGCAGACGATATCACAGGGAGGTTGTCTACAAAAAAAAAGAGACTACACTCCAAGAATTTACTGTAATATTTTTTATTATACTAGATTTTCAAATTTTTGACCAAATTGTTGTTTGATCAATAAGTTGTTTTCCACAGAAATGTATTTCTTATTGATATTATTTTTAAAAACTTAATATCTTTAGTGTAAATGTTATTTTACACTTCGGAAAATAAGTGTGATACAAAATAATATTGGTTTCAGACATTCATCATTACTTAGAAGTGACTTAGCATGTAAAGGTGGGAAGGAAAAGGGTTATGAGGAATTCGAGAGATAGTCTGACTGTTTCCCTTTATAAAAATAAAGACATAAATATAATAACAACTTGTCTTACGTTATTTCCTTTTGTTATTCTAAAAAAAAATAATCAAGTATTTTTATGTTTTAAATTAATTAAAAATTGCAGTTCTTGGGAATTGGTGACTCAAGCAAATACATTCTATAAAAATAAGGAGTCTTCATTAACGAAATTTATTCCAAAATTCAATCTTTTAGATTTAGTCGCGAGATAATCTAACTCAAAGGCAATCAGAAGATTTCACAAGATTTACTTCTTGTATGTGCGTGTGTGTGTTTATTTACCGAAACAACAAATTAAAATAAGAGAGCAAACAAGCCACTATGTGTCAGTCAGCATTTACTGGGTAGGGATACTGGAACTTTTTGCTGATCTTGTTATTCGAATTTTTATCTATTAAACAGTTATGTTAGTGGTTCTAAAAACATCTTGCATTTATAGTATACCTAATAATTACTAGATTTTAAGTTATGTTACTATTGTAGCCTAAATACTAAGAAATTATTAGATAATTTTTGGGACAGTTGGTTCAGTAAATACCATCAGTTAAATTTGTCCTACAACAAATCAAAAGTTAATTATAAGGCGTTTAGTATTAAATTTCATTAGTTTTGCAACACGCCAAGAATACATTGTCTTTTTTGTTTTTACTATGTATATCTACAACATTTTTATTATTCCTAAACATGAGTTACTAGAAAAATCCCATTTCAGTTCTGGATAAGATAGAAGCTGATAATTAAGCAATCAAGGAACTTTGAATCAAGGCCCAAGAATGCTACTGGGCCGAAATACTGCTTTAAGAGAATCTCCTCTGCTTTCGCTTTCCGGCATTTTTAAAACATGTTTCCTTGAATTTCAAATCAATTCATTTTGACGCAAATTAATAAATATTAAAAAAAAAAAGCTTATAATATTTCTGTTGCTGATGGTGCTGGTTTATTTTCGGCAGGAAATAGAATGTGTGATGGTGTTCTTATTGATCTCTCGAAGTCAAGAGCTTATATTCGTAGAAATATCAATGCGAATCGACTGAGTTCAGGTGCAAAAGAAAGCCCCTGTTCTCTTAAAGATGTCGGCTTTCCTTCTTAGCAACTGAGGCATGGGCATGGAATTGGCTGGCGTCGGCGGAGGCTGTCTGGATACGCCGACAGTTTCTGCAAAAGAGCCTCAGGCCATCTGTTGGTCAGTGATAAATCGCATCAATTGCATTCCAGGTGCTTCCACTTGATGGCATGATTAAGACCAATTGACCATGAAAACTCAGCTCCGCCACCCCCACACTTGCCACTCGGCAATCAGAGCTTTGAGAATGCTTCAGTGAGTTTGCTAACTTCAAGGTTACATTCTTTTCTAAACATGAAGATGTAGGGACCCAATTAAACGAGTCTCTTAGCACAAATTAAGTCTTTTTTACATATTTCCCAAGAAGAGCAACTTTGAAAAGGAAAGTTTATGTTAAATATTTAGGCTCAACTTAGAACTTTATTTATGTATTTATTTATAGTAACTCCAGTGATAAATCCTACCCTGTAGTTCCAAACAAAAACTCATCAGAATGCATCACATCTTGATGCAGTAGTAGAAATTAAGAGTTTTGGGGAAAAAAACCTCATTAATTAGATTCAGAAAGTTTATTTCTCTGAATGTTTGTTTGATATCAAATAGTATGAATTAAAAACTACAAAATTTCTCCTATCTTTACTTTGTTCGTAAGGATAATCCGAAATTGGTTGAGTTCGGAGACCGGTAATTGTTCTCTTACGATCTAGCATTCCACAGGTTGTTGATGACGATTGTATTGATGTTGTTTCTGTGAATCATTTTCACAAACCAACCACACTGGGGACTTGATAGAAGAAAGTTTCTGTTGGAATGATTGAAATTCAAAGATGAAATAAAGAGGTGGAGGACTATTATAAATGCCTAAGTAGTGATGTTTTTTTTCTAGTTTTTCTTGTTATAATTCCGTTGTTGTGAATAAATCCCACATTCAAGAAAATGAATGCCTAACCATTGATAAAAAATAACAAGACAAAGGCATCTGTTTCACGATTAATAATTTTGCAGCTGAAAAGACTCAATTGTAAGAACCCACATGAATGAGAAAATGATACAATTTCCAAAAAAAAAATATTCAAAGTAATGTATAGTTTAAAAAAATGACTATGCAATAAAGATCATCTTTGTTTGTTTTTTGGTTTTGATTCTTTATATTTTGTGGATTTGTTGATTACAGTCTTTTTTAATTTCCATTATTGAAATTGATAAAGAAATAGAATAAAATAAAATTTTATTTGGTTTTTTTTTTGCCATTATTATTTTTTTTTTGAGATGAACGAAGCTTCATATTTTTTTTCTCTAGGGACAAAAAAAAAAGTATTAATCGCGAAACCATTATTGAAATTCGTGCTTAAAAAGGCTTATTTCCTTTTCTGTCCTCCGTTTCTTCATTTTTTTTCTTCTCTCTTTTCATAAGGACAGTATTTAAGCTACGCCGAAATTACTCCCCGTCAAAGAGAAAGGAAATTGACAGAATAAAAAGGGGAAGGGAAAAAAAACCGGAATAACACAGAAGAAATGGAAAGCAGAGGATGTTGGAAGTTAATTCCCGGATTTTCTATTTGGTAATTACTTCTAAGAGATAGGAAGCAGGAGGAAACGCGGACTCTGAAAACCACGAGCTAAGACAGTAAACATGCATCGACTATAATCGGGTAGATTTAGTTCGTCACCTTATTAGCACCACAAGACGGTCGGTGGTGGAGGAACATATCATCTACCGTTTTGCATAGGAATGGTTCCCGCCGCCGACGCACAAATGCTATTATTTTACACATAGACCGGGACAACGATGACAGCATAAAAGACCTGTCTCCTAATTTAAGAAAGGGGTGGAGAACTGCGCGTTGGAGGTGGGTGTAATGATGAACGAGACCTAATTGACAAGTTCCAGAGTGATACACTTGCGCCGGGGAAAAGAGAGTGTTGCATGGAAATTTTATCACGCTGTCCTGGTCATTTATATTTAATAGCGGCACACACCGGTGGAAGGAACGCAGCTGCTGGTAGATGGATGGAACGACTGAAAGCCCACCGGGAGCCTGTGCCCTTCCCCCGCCTCCTGTCCTCGGCTCCTAGGGGGCGGCAGTCGAACAGAGGCTGTAGCATGTCCTTTGAATGCCATTAGGACAGTCCCAGGGACCCGTCGACACGAATGAGAAACAGACCCCTCCTGCTTAAAAACCAACAACAAAAGTAAGAAAGAAACACCACCAAAATCCTCTTTTTTTGTTTCGCTTTAAAGAAAGATTGCGTTGAGGTTACTGATCCCAAACAATGGGAAGAAATTTGCCAGAAGGAAATCTTATTCCACAAAAGAAGAACCAGATTCTCATCTCTGGCAGTCGTACTTATTAGCTTCGGGAAAAATAGATAGCGACTTCTTCCATTGCGGTAGATCTTGGAACGAGGCTATTCTAATGGTTTTCCCCCATTGCTAATCTTTAATCTTAAAGAAACACAATACAATCTTGTGTTTATCGATTTTTGTTTTAATAATAAAAATGAAGGAACTTGAAAAAAAAAAGAAAAGAAAGAAATAGAGAACTTACCACAGAACAAGAATTGGGAAAGAGATTTTGTAGAAAGCAATCATCTTTCGTCTACAAACTTCTTTGTTCTTCTGTTCTAGTAATTACCAAGAAAAAAAATAGTGTAACTATCTAAACTTCGTATTCTTTTCATATATTCTTTAAAGTTCAAATCTATCATTATTTCAATATTTATGTTTCGTTTTCTTTCTCTTTCATGTTTAAAACTCTTTCTTAATTTTTCTCTGATTTTTACACCAAGTAATTCTCTTTTTTTTATTAGTGTAAATCTCATTACAACGAACATTTCGTTTTTAGAAATAAAACTAAATAAAGTAAGAATACTGGAGACACCAACCCCCTTTCGAGGAAATGGACAGTGCGCAGTGAATACACGTGATATTGAAAGGAAAAAGTTTTCAAACTTATAATTAAAGAAAAGTATTGTATTACAAAAAACGTGTTCTGTGCAAATTTATTAAGAATAAAATAACACGAAAATGAAGAAAGAACACTGGACAATAACCTGGTATCCAGAGCCCAGATCAATCATTTGTTTCCTAAAATGAGTTTTCCCGAAGTCGAAACCTAGCTAAATCGCTTTCTAGCCCCCGAAAACGGTGGCTTCACCCCATTTCATCAAAATCTTTAGGTCCGTTTTCAAGATCCAATTTACAAGAATTGCTCTCTTTATAATATTTGAAACATTTTCAGGAAGTGGATCATTCATTAATTCGTATAAAACTCATTAGAAAGAACTTCTGTGAAACTTTTTTGTGTTAGATGACTTGTACCTTACTGATGCATCTATCGTACTATTAGGATACCAAGAAAAAGATACTTAACAAAATAAATCGTACCGTTTACTACTTACTATTCATTAAATATCAGCTACAGTACCTAGAAAAAATATTATTTTTAATTTAAATGATGTTACTTTGTAAAAAAGTCGAATATTATTTTAAATATGACTTAAAGCTATTTTAAAAAGTGCGTCAGTAATCTTACGTGGTAACACAAAAACAGTCTGATTTTTTATTAATTTGGCAAATTAATATTTCTGAAAAGAAATAAACAAGAAGAAATATAAATGAAGCGCATGCCTAGAAGCTACTCTTCTTTGTGATGTTAGAAATGCTCGATTCTTTAAAAAAAAATTCAAGTTGACATTTTATCAAATCCGTCTGTTCTTTCTGGATTAGAGTTTAGAACCGATTGTCGCTAATAAACTTTCTTTTTTCCTTTCTTCTGATTTTACTCGGAAGAAAGAAATGAAGAAAAATTGACGAGATTAAATTTCTATTGTAGTGTAAACGCGAAATCTGATCTGAAAACTGAAATTTATAAGAAAAACTTAATTGTTATTGATTATACGTAATAATATTATGGTGTGTTTTTTTTTTTTTTTTTTTTTTTTTGCTTTATTTAAAAAAGATAGGCTACTGAAAATTGTTGTATAAAAAAAATTACAACGCAAATGCAATTATTTTTGTTACTTTTTTGAGGGGGAGAAGAAAAGGACAATTAAGTCATTGATACTGAGCTGTTATTTTTGAAACTATTCCGTCTTGAGCGAAAAAACGCCTTTGATTATCTTTTGCAAGGTTTATTGTTTTTTGGAAGTGTTTGCCGACGACATAACCAAAAGCACTTCGTTATGTGGCCACAAAATATAAACACAAACATAAAAGTGTAGCCTTAGTATTACCTCGTGAATGTGTCCCTCGTGATAATTATTTTTTTTTCTTCTTCTCTCCCTGCTTTTTTTTTATTATTCGCAGGGAGAGAGTGGGGATGGAGGGTCGCTTATCTGGTGGGCATATCGGCGTTTTATTATGCACCTTCCTGTTTGCAGAGCGATAATAATTTGCAAAGCGCCGATATGCTTTTGCCGCTATAGTCGGTGTACCAGCGCAATACATCATTTCGCGCCAACCTCAACTTCATTGCTTCCTTATATCGGTGAATTATGGCCTCGTATCGGGAATGCTTTCCGGAAGTGAGATAATCCAGATTTATTAATCATTGATCCATTATCAGAAAGCGTTGAAATCAGGTGGGGGGTGGGGTGGAGGAACTAATTCGTTAAATTTGCCGTTCAACATAAGGACGCTCCTCCATCGAAGCGACCCCAGGAGATGTCGGATCGATTTTACCTTTACGGAGGTGTTAATTGGCGTAATTATAGTTATTTATAAACTTTGTTGAAATGATTGGGTTTTCTGCAGCACGACCATGTCTTTCAGGAAGGCGTCTAGAATGATTCAGTTAATAACATTTCTGACACCTCACAAATAATCTCAACACTTAATACTGAGAAAATTTATGCAAAATTTCGTTTCGATATTTTTTTCGATAATTATACGCCTCTCAAATAAGCTTTCTAATACTTTCCTGGTGAAATTGAGTTTTCTCAGAATGGTAATGAATTGAGTTTCTATTTGGTTATTATGTTTAAGGTAAAGAAATAAAACAAAATGTAGAAATCTGATTCTGCTTAATTGCGCTGAATATGTCAGATTTCCAGCATTTAGATCAATGACTTTGGTCTTGTGAATCTCTTTTTTTTTTAGGAACGGTACCAGATAAAATAGTTAGTGTTGTCGTGGCATTATAACATTTACATCTGATAGAAATATGACCAAATATTTACTGTTTACGTTTGCATAATCCATTCAGTCATGTTAGTGATAATCAATATTGAAGGAGAAAGTTGGCATAATTTTGGAATATCTAAAATTTCACTGAAAGGGAATTTTACTAGAAATAGAATGTATAAGTACGGTTCGTGTTTAATAGACCAACGGTCGCGGTGCTCGGCTTCCCTGCCACCCGCACTCACCATATAACATAAACTAACATTCGTGATTTCGGAAGATAAGGATGAGTAGAGACAAAAAAACTAGAATGTTTTTCCTCTCACAGGTGTATTCAATAATACTTAATAGACGTTAAAAATATATAATTTTACATATTACTGTTACATGCACATAGTTTCCTAATTCCTACTGTAATATTATTAGTAAATATACGCGTCGAGAGTAGGAACCGTTTTTTTAGCTAATCAAAATTAATCTATCAAATATTTTATCAACTGTTAATTAACGTGGTTCTAATGTGATGTTTCTGGGACGCTAGCCCCTCAATTCTAGGACGAATCTTCGCAAGTGCGAGAATTAGAGCTCATCCTGGGTTCAAGAGGTTCCTGTGCTTTGTTTTGATTGACGTCAGTGCAGAGAAGTCTTGCTCATACAAATACGTTGACGGCAGGAGGTGTGAAATACCAGCTTCTCAAAGCTCCTAGAATTCTTTGCCAGCATCAGTCCAATAGTCACAGATTGACGTGTTTTCAAACTTTATTTTTAGTGAAAAAAAAAGGTTTGCAGTATTTATAATTAGGATTTATTGTTTTGCTGTGTTAATGCAAACAAAAAAAGTTTACAGTAGCAAAGATTACAGAATAGGTGTTAGAAATTTTTAAATGTTAGAGTTTCCGGTGTTCTTTTCTTTGATATCACGCAAAGAAGTTTTGTTTATTAATTAACAGTAACTTTGTATTTATAGGAATGAATTGAGCATTACTTGCAGTTGATTTATTCTGTAAAACCAAATTGAAATAGTTTAAACCGGAAATTTGTTGTTTTCGTTTTATTATTAATTCATCTACTTCATTTTATCAGTGGTTTGTATGGTTTGTTTGTGAAACATGGACGTCATGTTTCATGAAGATTTCAAAAAACTTAGAGACAAAACGAAAATTCAGATTTCATTGGAAAATTGAAATAAGAACAAGAGTATAAGGATGAATGGAACATAGGGATGAGCAACGAAGAAGAAGGCATCAATCCATAAAGACAGAAGAACAAGTAACATCCAATTATGATATGCATTTCGCAATTGAAAAAAATAAAAACTGTCATCTTGTCGTTCATACTTCAGAGTGATTCATGTGCAGTTGACTGACATCTATCTCGTCTCTTTTGGATGCTAATCTTTTATTTTGGAAAAAAAAAAGTAAGAAAAAGAAAATACTTCCAAAAAAACAATGATGAGAAACCAGTTCTGACATTCTGCAAAATCGTTTTGTCATCGTCTTGATGCATTTCCTGTCTTCTTTATTTTGTTTTAATTTTTTTTATTAAACTGAAAAAAAAAATTGCATCAAGCTGCACAAAAAAAGCTCCTAAAAAGAAGGCCAGTGTTGCTCCTGAACCAAAGGCAGTGTGGAGTTCAGTGTGGATCACATAAGCAATAATTGGACTTTCAAGTTAGGTTGACTTCTAGTGGATAATTTTCAATAAACAGTTAATAGACAATTAAAACATTATACAGTGTCTAATTAGAAAATCATATTTTAAATAGATTGTTTCTAAGAAGTTGTTAGATTTATCTATTTTAAGTATTGATTACATACGGTGATTCAAAATTTCCTGACAAACTTTAAAGATAGATTCTATTTCCAAACAAAAAAAGTTCGAATAATAATGGATCCGGAAATGAATAGTTTTCCGATAAACGTAGTTTTCGTTATTCAATGTATGGTTGTTTGTTGGCACAGTATGATGCGATAAAACGTATTTCAAAATATTCATAATTAAAATGTAATGAAATCCTAACATCGCAATCCATAATAAACTATTCATAATAACATAATAAACTATTCGTAAATTCTGGTTTGTAAGACTTAAGAATTGTTTTTTTCTCTTTGTCTATAATACAAAATATTTTGAGGTAGATCTTACATTATATATTGTCCTGTTCAGATGGAATTATGTTGGTTGAATCTCCAATACCTGTTAGATACCATTTGGATTCTCAATTCAAATGAAGAGTCTTTTAAGGCCGAAATCCGTTTTTATGTTTCAAAGTCTTTTCAATTCCTTTTTCACCATTTTTGAAGTGACAGAAATTCAGAAAACTGGAAGAAAAGAAACGAAGAAGTTACAGAAAGGAGAGAAGAAAGAAAACACAAAGACAAAAAGAAACAAACTTCCAAAAAAAAAGAAAGGAAAGAAAAAGAACCAAACTTGTCAGCCATTCTGGCCGCACTCCTAGCGTCCACGTATCTGCCTCTACCTTTCATCTGTAGAAGCGAGGCTGTAACGCGATTGTTTACAACTGTTTCGGTTGCAGTAAAACCGGGTGGTAATGCCGATGTGTTTCCCAGTCGCCAGCTCCAAAGACGAGTTAAGAACACTGAATGGCAAGCGGAGTAGCTACGAGGAGGATATTACACTGTGGTGAACTATCTTTTTCTTTTTTTTTTTTGAGAAGGCAACGCTGCTGATCAATGGTCACTGCTGGCCAACGAATAAACGATAACATCACACGTGCCTTTGCAGTTACAGATGAAAAAAAATGAAATCGTGGACGCAGAGATGTGCTTGCAATGTTTCAAATATAATAAAAGCACAGCTACCGCCACAATTTTACCATAGTTTCAATGCATTTTTTTTTCTCTTTTTGTCTCCATTCATTTGAACAATTGTTTAAAACCATTCAAATTTTAGAATAAGTAAATTTGAATAAGAGTTCCTTATAATAATACTATTTTGATGTTGTTTTTTAGGTTTGTTTGTTAGTTTTTTTTTGTTTTTTTTTTGAAAATTTAAATTGTTTCAACTTAAAAGACAAAAATATCCATGCGAGTCCATAAGACAAAAAAATATATTTTTTCAAAATAAAAAATTATATTGATTGTAGAGAGACTGAAAAACATGTCATGGAACATGTTCATGTCATTGTAAACAAAATAATTTTGCTGAGTGAGATAGTGAATAATTATTGAAATTTTGAGGAATGTACAAATATCAAAAGTTTGAAATTTCGACAGTGGCAACACGTGTTATATGTATTTTTGAAAGGCCTTATCAGAGAGATCTAAATATGTCATTTGAATTTACTATTTCAATTTATTTCTATCCCTGCCCATTAGTAGATGATTGTTCGCCGTGTGATGACAAGCCAACCTGATCTTAGACCAAAAGGTTCATCAGCAATAATTTAGATCGCGTTTAACTTAGGGCTCTAAGGCGTAAAATTGTCTTTCAAGAAGAACTTGAAGCAGGTAATATTTTATTTTAAATTTGTTAGAGAAATACCCTTTCGTTACCAGCATATCATAAAAAAGAATTGTCGTTTTGCAGAACAGTGAGAGTAGAGTTTTTATGTTTTAAACTACTTCTATTACTAGACTATTACTACTACTACTACTACTACTACTACTAATAATAATAATAATGATAATGTAGTTTAAGCAATCTTTATCAATAAATACTGGTTTGTTCACTAGGTTTCAGTATGTAGAACAATAGAAAAAAAAGTCATTTCTTTTCACTTACAACTTGAAACATTTAATTATACTTCAGTAAAGGAATTTAGATTCATTAGAGCTTTCGTCAATTTAAACAAGTCAGTGATAAAGAACTACAGGAATTCAACTAATCCTTATACATAGTAAAAGAATGTTTTGTGCTCCATTAATGTTTTTCTTTAGTTTAAATGGATCGTTAGTACGTTCCTTGCCTTTAATCATCTTCTTTTTTAATTATTCAGAAGAAAACTAAAATAAACAAATAATGAAGACCAATAACGCACTCTTTAAACATGAAAAATTAAAAAATTAAAAACGTATTGACATATTTCAGATCTCAGGTAAATAATTTTTGAAGATAGATAACGAGTACCTAAAATATGTCAATACTTTTTTTATTTTTTTATTTATTTTTTTATATCTAAAGAGTGCGTTATTGGTCTTCATTATTTCTTTGCATTCTTAGACGCACAACTTTACAAAAACTTGTTTTGCATGGTCAGTAATTTAGACTTTAACTAAATTTCAAGAAAATCAGTAGAGTTGGAAGTTGAATCTTGGTGCAGATGATTGGTTGGTATAAACTCATAAACGTCATGTAGTCAACAGTGGTGTTCTTTTGAAAATTTTGTTTTTGTTTCTGTTCGTCTGTTTGCTAACACGCTTTGCATTCGAGTCTAATTAAATTAAAAGATTTGTTTTTTTTCCTTTAAGAAACTGAAATTAATTGATAAGAATTTATTGTGCTACCAAATGCACACAATTAGCTGGTCTCAGCAGACAGGAGCCTCGGCTGCCGCTTAACGCATCTAATGACGGCAGATGCTCAGAATTATGACATTTGTTTCCAATTTGATCTGAGCTGCCGGGACGCTCTGACAGCAACGGAAACGTAACAGGAATCTGATTGCGTTCCCGTGTGTCAGCAAATTAGGGGATTTCGTGTCTGCCCTTGTTATTTTTATTCCCTGCGAAACAGCGGATCAGAGAGAAACCGAAGAATGGAAAGAAGAATGGCAAATGATTCGCAAATGAGTTGGATATTTGCAAACCATATGTAGATGTGCAATAGCCAGAAGAAACTTCCACTGCTTTTTGTGTCACCAGCAAATTCCAAACAGCAGCTTAATTTCAAACATTGGCGATTTTTATTATTGGCATTATTTTAACGGAATAGAAATCGTATGCAAATACTTATTACTAGTTGTTTGATTCGTAAAGAAACAATTGTTACATATTGTTGTTGTTCTATTGAACTAATCGTTAGATATTACAGCTCGCAATCTAAGTTCCCTTTTTGTAATACACTAACCACTGCATTTCCTTTGGCCATTTGATAAAATCAGATATGGGTCAATCCATACCAAACGGACCAGAAAACATTAAATTGGTTGCTCGACCATTTTTAAAAAAATTGATTTTTTTTACTGTTGTTACCCCTATACATGAGAACTTCAAAACAGGCATTAGTTTTTTTTATTTGATTTCGTTTAAAAATGGCGTCTATTTTTGTTTTAGGGTTTCCGGCATTTATGGCCTTTGCGGACAGTTGCGGTAATTTTGATAACTCAGCTAAGAAAAATGATAGAAAGCTGTGGTAAACATCATTATTTTCAGCTCATTCTAAACTACATTTTAAGTCCTGTACCTTTTTACCATATCTCTAACACAAATAGCTGAAATTTAGAACCGAATCTGATAATCGCTTTTGAATAAAAATCAAATTCCCGGGGTTTTTTTTGAGCAGGAAGGAATAAAATAGCAAAGCTATAAATTTTTTTGAGAAAAGAAATACCATCCAAAGGTTTAACAAAAAAATTTTCAGCTCTGATACTGGCTTTCTAATTAAGTTATTACACTTTAAAAATGCTCTTTTTTCATTTTCTTTAAAGTTTGAGCCCCAATATCTCTGATGGGGACCTAATAAAAATTTGATATTTACAGTATAAAGAGAATTTTATGAGAGGTATCTGTGAAAAAAATTTTGAGTTTGATATTTGAGTTTGATTTTTGAGTTAGATACCTATGTATCTAACACAGGTATCCAACTAAAAAATCAAACTCAAATATCAAACTCAAAATTTTTTTCTCAGATACCTCTCATAAAGTTCTCTTTATACTGTAAATATCAAATTTTTATTAGGTCCCCCACCAGAGATATTGGGGCTCAAACTTTGAAAAAAATGAAAAAAGAGCATTTTTAAAGCGCTATACCTTAATTAGAAATCCAGTAATACAGTTGAAATATTTTTTGCTAAACCTTTGGATGTATATCATTTCTCAAAAAAATTTTTAGCTTTGCTATTTCATTCCTTCCTGCTCAAAAAAAACCAGGAACTTTGATTTTTGTTCAAAAGCGAATATCAGTTTCGGTTCTAAATTTCAGCCATTTATGTTAGAGATATGGTAAAAAGGTACAGGACGTAAAATGTAGTTTAGAATGTGCTAAAAATAATGTTTTTTACCACAGCTTTCTATCATTTTTCTTAGCTGAGTTATCAAAATTACCGCAACTGTCTGCAAAGGCCAAAAATGCCGGAAACCCTAAAACAAAAATGGACGCCATTTTTAAACGAAATCAAATAAAAAACTAATGCCTGTTTTGAAGTACTCATGTATAGGGGTAACAACAGTGAAAAAATCAATTTTTTTAAAAATGGTCGAGCAACCAGTTTGGTATGGATTGACCCATATGACAGTTTGTAACCCATCTGTAATAATTTATCAAGAAATGCTGGGGTTTTGGTTTTTTTTTTGTTTCTCTTCATTGTTAGGTAAAGTAGATGACAATTTGGGATTGATGGAATTGTCTATAATTATCTTTACTTCAAAAGTTAGTCTGAAAAAAATGCCACATTCTACAGTAATTACTTCTGTAAGAAAATGCTAAAATAAGTTGTTATTCTTTTTAATGATGCTAAGTATTGCTATTATTAAATAGAATAATACTAGATTATTAATAACAAGTTTAAAGACTTAAAGAATAAAGCACATAAATTGCAAAAGAAACTACATTTTAACTACGATAACTCTTTCCGCTCATTTATCTAATTTCTTTTTTTCAGTAAACTTTTTAAATTTGAGCTAATTAAATCTACCTTAAATCACTGCTAGAGCGCGTTTTGCTTTGGGATGAAGTTTCTGGATAATAGAACTCAAATTCACATTTTTAAATTCACTGAAATTAAAGAAACCTTTTGTTGATTACTGTTTATTCGTAATGAAGCAGTTTTAAAAAATCACTCAAAGGATCTCATGAAGTAGGAAAAAAAACTGAATCTAATAAAAACTTCAGATTCTATCTGAATTCATTGTGATAAGGAAAAGTACAAAATAAAAGAATATGAAAGGCTACTAAACAAAAATTATGTATGTTCTTTCATTTTAATGATAACTGTTTAACTTGATTTACCCTGAGGACATCGAAACCTCATTAATTCAGAGAATGTTATGTTCTAGAAAATGAATTTTCAACTAATGTTCACAATGCTTCAGCAAGGCTTTCAATTTATTTTGATAATTAGGTTCCTTTAAAATATTTGATTCCTTGAATAAATTCAGGCGTGTACAGAAGCATTCGCCTCGACTTCAGAACCTCCATGCAAGCTAAACTACAGTGGTTAGTAACAGACAGATAAGCAACATTCAAAAGACATATTAGATTTTAGCTTCAATTGTTTGAAAAACTAGGTAACTAACAGGTACTAGAATAGGTCTGACACCCAAGTTGTTTTGGGTAATAGGCATCTTTTTCTCTTCAGCTATTAGAGCGATTAGCTTTTGAATTAGTGTCTTTTTCTATCAAATCGTATTACTACTTTTTGTAATGGTATTACAAGTAATATTCTTATAGTATCCCCAACTTTATATCAGAGACAGAACAAGAAATATGTTGGTCCACAAAACATCCTCAATGATCAAGATAATAAACATACTTATAAACATACAAACTTTTAAGGCCAGTAATCAAGATAACTCAAAAACTACTTACCTTACAAAGTCAAAACGTTAATTGTGATATCTCAGGGATTTGAGATTAGATGAAATACGACGAAATTCGACTCTCATTAAAATTCTTTCCACAATAAACCAAGAATAATTAAATTGAATTGGTTCAAGGAGTACCAAGTGTAAATCGCGGGACAAACATAAAATTAAGCCATGACAACGCTGACAGAATGAAATCGTTCAACTGTACCTAGTCTATGGTGGTGTCACATTCTTCGTCACTGCCTTAACAATGCCCAAAATATTAAGGTTAAAGCGTTCCATCCATGCAGGTACAAGGGCGTGACCCATTCGATTACGCTGAGGTCGAATGGTTAGTCCATTGCTTGCCCTTCTTTAATCGCCAGAAACGTTCCTATTGCAAAGACCTAGAGAGCTTCGGAGGAGAAAGAAAAATCAACTAATAGAAAACGTCCATCTTGGACTGAATCAGTTTCTCCAGACAAGTTACGGAATCCATCTTAACAATATGTAACAGTCAAGATCAAAACTAACAATTTAGACTGTTTTGATCGAAGCATCCATTTAAGTAAATTAAATTCGTATATTATATAAATAATTCCAGAAATTCCAGAAATTTGGTTGCTTATCTATCTGTTGCTGGAGCTGTAAAGAATGATTTATTGTAGGTCAGTCTTATTCTCTAAAATGGTCAAAGAGAAAGTGATGTATCACTGGAATATGTTTAAGCTATTAATTGATGATAAGATTTCACTGTATCGCTTACTTGCAAGCATTTTCTTAATGGAAATTGCAGAATGGGGTAGAGTGGGGAAAGAATTTGTTAAATGTGAAAACTGAAATTAAATTACACGAACGGGGATTTACACATTAAGCAAAATACATAAATCAGATTTTTGACGGACGCCGTAGATATATTATCTTCATTAATATTTTACGACTATAGCAGATGCAGTTGGTCGAAAGGGATTCAATGGAGAAATTTGAAGCAATTTACAAATGAAATTTCAGAAAATTGAATCGTGTTCATCATGGAGACTGTATTTCCCCCTCTCAGCTCCGAAGTCATTAAATAAAATATGGAACGAGCGGTCAGCTGACTCGTCTTTTGGTTGGTATTAGGTATTCGGAAATGTGCTGGTGATTTAATTACTGAAACAATTCCGCAGTCATACTCCAATTACGACTTCTAAAAGTTGATACGAATTTGGAATTGTATTAGGAATAAATGAAAATGTAAGATTGGTTATTTTTGTGAATCTTAAGGTGTACTCGAGACTTCATCGAACAAACCTGTATTGATTCTTTATTATATTCCGACATAGTAAAATACTTTTGGCATTTGCAGACTTACAATTGCAATTGAAGATATTCTAAATTTCAATTGCGTAAAGTACAATCTAATCGTACATTCCAAAACTAAAAGAAATTCAGTGGAATGATCTCGAAGCAGTCATAAGCCAACAAATGTAATTCGAATTTCTTTAAATTGCAAATTCGCCAAAGACATTCTTTTTAAATCTTGTATCTGTTCGTAGATAGCGTTGGATCATAGATAGCTGTGATATTGTATTATTACCTTGTGAAAGTGATCATTTTGAAAAATATAGCCAATGTTTTATTGATCATTTAGTAGATTTTATTTATTTGTTTATTTATTTACTTACTTTTGCTGAATGTATTGTAATTACATTTTATTTTGAGTTTCTGAAAGACAACGATCAAGTTCTAGTTCTTAGATCTAAAAAAAAAAGAAAAAAAATATGAAGGAAAGTGAACTTTGTCACCGGGTTTTGAAGTAATCCTAAGATAATACAAGGACTTTTTATTTATGAAATACATTAATGTAGACCTACAAACAATGTTTAACAACGTTTAAAAAAACATTTTTATCCCATTCAATTTATTTTTTAGGTAATCTTGCCTGAACAAGATTAATACAGCAATTCTAAAATAATTTTCATAAAATCATAAAATATGATCATGTCAATTAGCTATAAGGTTATACTGCGATGTAGGATAAGGAATGTACTCCCTGTGTGTCGTTTTATACTAATCACCATTCAGTTTAAAAATGGATTTGGATTAAAACAACGCCTCTGTAGAAAGTAATAATTCGACAATAGATCTTTTTCAGTTCATATTCCAGTTTAACCACGGAATTATATTTAAAAATATTAAAATTAAGCTTAGACTATTCCACAAGAAGCAATAAAAATATAATATACTCGACGATGATAAATTTGCTGGAATGTATTAAGTAACATTAGAAAATGAATAATTGTGAATGTTGCATTAGTGAACAACTCAAGAAATAGCTAAAAGAAAATAAAAACCTTCAATATATTAGATTAAGAAAAGGAATTAAGGAACAGATACCAACTGCATATGTATTTTGATCGTTATTTGTTATTATAATAATGAAGAATACAAAATACCATAGAAAACTCTGAATCATTCTAGTAATAATTATAGGCTCAGCTGCAAAATTCCTTCATTGCTCCATTACAAGGATAATCCTTGCAAAGACTTCAGAATTTCTTTTTTAATCAGTTTTTTGTTATTTTATGTTTGACATCCAGATATTAAAAAGCACAGCAGCCAAATTACATTTTGATAAATTACAAAAGAAATTCGAATGTGTGCATTTAAACAGTTTGAATTACACTGATCTAATACTTTACAATTCAATTATCTTTATTTATTTTTTCTTTTATTATTATAGCATTATAGCGTTCCAATATAGTGCAAGTCATTACCATACATAACCCAGAACTAAAAACTATTATTATTTCCCGAGGGTAAATCATAATTACAAAGAACAGATTGTAGATACAGCTTAATGATTGGTAGAGAACGGAAACGTCGCGAAGTTGGTGGAATTTAATCGATTACATTCTTAATTAGCGTTCGTAAATTTCCCAGGATAATAGCCGTGGAAATTCAACAGACCGTTAGCACTCGGAATTCCTCAACGGTCCCAAACTTTTTGTTTGTGCCAAAACGCACGTAATTAACTACGAAAAAAAATTACATAAGCATAAACTTTTACAATTAAACTACGTCAGGCACCATTAGATGTGCGCAAGTATCCGATTTCCTTTACTTCCGGAATGAAATTCGGGCGTCATCGGACAAAATGTCGGATCAATATATAAATTGCCCTCAAGGTCGCCATTTCTGTGCTACAACTTACTCTGGAGGTTGGCCATGAATCACATAAATGGCTTTCAGAAAGGATTCCGAATAAAATTCTCGCATTCCACAGATGATTACTGTATCCGATGTTGCTATCTCTCCCGCTGATTAATAACTGGGGCTGCGACGACCAGATGCTCCCTTGCGGAACTCTCTTTCCGGCACTACCGCCAAGTTGTACAGGAAGCCGTTGATTCGGCTACCGATTTTTTTTTTCCCCTCTCATTTGCCGCCTCCGAATCTTATTTCCTACATTCCACTGAGACGATGTTGTTGTAATATTGGTTAAAATTATCATCTATCGAACTGATAACAGCTTTGGTCTTATGAAGGCAAAGACGGACATTGTAAATCAGTGGATGATATCTAGCTGTGCCGGAATGTTACTCGGGTAAATGACCACTTTACATTGCAAGTTAAGCGAATTTAGATTAGCAGCATTGGAAAGTAAAAGGAAGGAAAAGTTGTCATAAAATTGACGAAAAGATAAAGTAAAAAAAAAGACAATTGATGTTTAGCTCCAGTAAATATTTAATATGATCAGAGAAACAGGACCTCTAACTAAAATATTCTCAACTTGACGTAAATCATACATAAGCGTAATCTTTAGTATTAAAAGAATTTACTAATATTTCAAAAAGAATTTGTATTTAAGCTTTTATGAACTGAGTCCAAAATTAATGAAGCCTTAAGAACGAAAAGAAAATATATTTGATATCTATGTAAACACCCTATCTATTTTATTTCGCCTTTGAATTCTTGTAGGAAAAAATTCATGTTTTATTATTGCAAGTTAATTTGCTTATTATTTTTTTTTTCAGAAGCCCATTTCTACAAATGTAAATAAATATTTATTTCGAAAAATATATTTACTTGTATATTGATAAATGTGTATCCATACGTTTAGATAGTAATTAATAATACAGAAAACCAATGCTTCTAGTAAGAATTACAGTATTCATGAAGAAAAAAGGATTTTAGTTACAATCTCACTTCAAAAACCTAAAATTTTCTTTTTAAAAGCAGTAAGTTCCTGAGACAATTACTAGTATACTTTTCTTATGTTATTTCACTTTTCAAGTAACTTTTACAAGAAACTATTCGACCTTTTGTCTAATCAGATCAAATGTTTCAGGCTAAACTTATTACACAATTTCTTCTTATGTATTTGTTTGGTATTTTTGTTATAGAAAAAGAAATTACACATAAAACTCAATAAATGAATTGTGAAATTAATATTTCGCTTACGTAATAATTTTTCTATCATAAAACAAGTCAAAATAAAAAATGAAGCTGAATGTCGTTAAGAAATTAGATTTACAAAATCATAATCCCTGTGTTAATCTGTTCTAATCGCCACTTAAAATTTCATCAAAGAAAGAAAATTTCCTTTCAAATGTCGTCTTTTTAGAAAACGAAATTAATCTATTTTTTTTATTTCCTACCAGTCTTATTTTGTAAAAAAAACTTTGCCGTAACAGATTCATAAACAACGTTTGCATGTATACATTTCACAAATGTTAAGTTCAGCCCAGTTCAAGGAGCAGTAGTATTTTTTTTCCATGTCAGCAGAATTAGTTCTTTGTAGATTTCCCCTTCATGTTGCTGGCGGTAAAAGAAAGATTTACAACTCACTGGAATCTCATGCAGATCCTGAGTAATTTGAGAGTCAATAATTGTTGAGGTGGAAAATGACCGCAATAGAAGCGTCTTTTTTTCTAGTTGTTGTTTTACCGTGATGGAGAGGCAATGTCCCACCAGGCGACAGCACGACAAGGCTTCGACATCAAAGAGTTAGACCCTTCCGTCCGTCCTTTCTTCCCCTTTCGGCAGCGGTACAATCAAGGAGTCTCCCCTGAGAGCTTGGAACACAAAGCCCTTTGTCCCTTGCCGACATCAAGTACCTGGAATCAATTGAAGGAGGTATTTCTGAACCGGCATTCTGTATGACAATTGAAACTGGGGAGCGACACACGATCGCTGAAACAGTATCCAATCCCAGATTGATTTTACCACTCTTCACTACAAGAAAATTGGATTCAACTACAGATAAATCCTATATCATAGATATGATCTTTTTTCTCTTTTTTTCTTCTTCTTTCCTGCTCTTACATTGAAAGAAATGAAGAAGAGAAAAAAAGGGATTTTATTTTTTTCCTTTCGATCTTCTACGATGTTTTTTCTCTAGTTCGTCTGATTTAAGGTATTGATAACGGAACGAAAAATTTTTACTTTTATTCTCCCAAATTGCGAAACATTGAACTGAATGACTTTTACCAGATTCCATAATGTTCCTCGTTGCACACATATTTAAATAGTAGATTATGGAACAGTTTACTGTACGTTCTTTGAATTTGTTCGTTTGACCTTAGAAACTAATTCAATTTCCGGCCTCAAAGGGATACAATGTTATTAATTCGTAACAATGAAATACGAGATAGGGTGGAAAAATTCATCAATAAAGACTGTTGCTATTGAAAGCTTATCAGTTTAATCTCATGAGTAATTGATTTCTAAAGTATTTTAATTAAACCCATATTTCGCTATGATCAAAGCAACGGAATTACGCGATTATTAAAGAGAATAATTCAGAGAAATACGTTTTAAAACTTTTAGGCAATTTATATATCGAAGGGTTCTTAAAATTAATTAAAGGTTACTTCCCTTAAAAAATAACGTTTAATCACCTTTATGTATTTCTGTGAATGTAACCTTTAAAGAAATTTAGAACAAATACTTTTGAAGTGTGTGCATTTTAGTAATGAACTTGTGAAGTTTATTTTAAAATCAGCAATTCTAAAATGTCGGTCAGCCTAGGGACCCAGCTGACGTCGGCCAGATGTAGGCACTAGGATTTCAAACCCAAATGGGAAGACAGGTTTCTCGAGGACAGACCCAGAGTTTCATCCAAACTTCAGTAAAATGTAAAGCCTAGAATTAAAGGCGAAGGATTATTAGTCCTGGTCATCTGATCTTTAATGGCCTTCAAAATGCGCGGCTATGACTCGAGATGGTTGAAACAGAAATTATCTTTTTTATTCTAGAACATTATTGTATTTAAATTAAGGCTCTAAATATTGTTTAAATATTTGAACAGATTTTTATGAATGTAACTTCCAGTGATGATATTTTTGGAGCTTTACTTTATATGGCTTTCAACCACTCTTCAGGGTCTTCACAATCCTGTGCGAACATTATTACAGGAATAATATTTGAAATGATATAATCTTTATCTAAATTTTATTTTTTACAAGATAACTAAAATCCAAAATATATTTTATCTTTACTGACATTATTTATCGAATATAAATTCACTGTTACATTATAGAGCTTAATAATTCACTTTATCGTTGTTACAACATCTGTGCAATTCCTCATTCATGTATATTTAGTCTTTGAACCTCCACCTCTGTATTTTATTTTTCAAGATTTAACTATTAATTGTGGGTAACTCATCTTCTTTAATTTCAAAGTATAGAACTTTTGCTAATTATATTTCTTTTCATGAACTTTATTTTTCTTACATTATTAAAATCCAATTAACATCGGTAAAGAACATTAATTAGTTAGCAGCATCAACAATTAAGTACAGGTAAAAGTATACCTAAATTACATATTACTTTATCAAATAAGTAAAACAAAGCTGATAGCAACTTGTCTCTTCTTTACATGAATTGTATGATAATAGAATATTCAGCAGTGATCTAACAAAGAAGTTTGTATAATACGTATAAACAGTGAAACCTATTCGTAATAATCTTTCTAATTTCCTATTCGTAATAATTTTAAAAATGTCTCTATCTTGTAGATCATTTTTCAAATGAGTTCTAACTCCTTTCATTTATTGATAAACCCCTGATTACTTTAATCTGTAATGGCCATTTTAATCTTGTCACAAAAGCGACGGAAAATGATTTTGTTGTTTTATTGTTAGGTGAAATTGTGAAAGTCAATTACTCATTGTTTGAACAGTCTATGTTCTTGAATTATTTCCAGTCGTCTTAGTGAATAATGTTATTCTTTTAGACTATTAGCGCTGCTAAGGCTAATCTCCTCTAACTTTCTCCGCAGGGTTTCCTGTTTTCCAATTTAAAGCTTTCCTTCCTTCTCTTCTCAATAAATATTAGCGAACAAAACAGCAAAGTAATGCTGTTACTTATCAAATTAGACCTCGTTTTCTCCAGAACGATCGAGGGGAGCAACACGCTACTTCTGCCGCCGTCTTAGAGACTGAATCGGGCGCAAGCAAAGAATATGCACTGCTCGTCCATCTGGGCGCCTCTGGGGTCAGCGCCTGCATGAACCGTAATTTTTCAAGTGAGCCAAACCAGGGTCTCAGCCCTCTCAACTCTCAATGGCAAATGACATGAAGATCAGAGATTTGTGGGTGTACATTGACAAATGCTCTGTTTATCTGTCTAAGCTTGCCTTCTCCTTGTCAGAATCAAAATGGCAAACACTATCACACATCGAACGACATGAATAATGGCCGACACGACTTAAAAAGAATGGTGCAGAAGTCAGGGGGTCGATAATAGACGACTTGTTAAGGCTTGGTGACAAGAAGTCTTTTTTATATTCTCTGGATTTTTTTTTTATTCCTTCCAAAAGAAAAAGAAAAGTAAATTTACCACAAAAATATTTTTCTGTTCTATATAAATTGATTTCAATCAAATTCCACTGTCTTTTAACAAAACCCAAGAATATTTTTTGACATCAAGAGTCCTTCATCCCTTGTTTCAATTCTAAATTAAAAAAAGAAACTCCAATATTTCATCTAATCAATCCAACATTTTATAGTAGGTTAAAATGATGACTATTGATTTGATACAATTTTACTTATTAAAATTTTAAATTTTTGTTGTTTTGTTGTTGTATTTTTAAATAAAGTCATTACGAAACACACATACTTTACTAATACTTGATATATGTAAATGGTATTTAAGTTATTAGGAGAGATTGTAGTAATTAAGTTTCTTTTCGATTGTCATCGTAGAATTCTATCTTTCAATTTATTTAGTTACTTCAACGCCCACCTCTCTTTTGTCTTGTTTTTCCGATCTGTTCAGATTTTTTTTGGTCTGTTTTAAGTATGTTGTATATTATTTAATTTTCTTAATTAAAGCCGTAGAAACTCAATTCTTCGATTCTTTTTTCCTTTGGTTTATTTTAGCTTAACACTATTTTTATATACATGTTAAAACATTTTAGTTTCTTCTGTATTACGGACTTAATATTTACAAATTTAACAGTTTTAAATCGCACATTTAAATGAGGACGCCAGTAGGTTTTCTAATGATACTTGTTTTTTTTACTTTTTCTTTTATTATTCAGATGGAAGTTTGGAGAGTTCAGATATAATTAGCTGAAGCCCCTTTTTTTTTTGTTACTTTTTTCTTTAGAATTGAAACCGTTAGAACAATTATTCTAATATTGTTGTTATTGTTCTAATATTAATAATTTAAATTGAATCTTGTGGCGGTCATTTAATCCAATTACTTATCTATGATTGAATCCCCGATGAGGCATGGTTTTTTTTTTTTCATCATATTTTCTGTTTGGAGAATTACGGAGGTTTCTCTATCCTACTTCTTCCATCGTAGACGTTAAATCGTTCACACAATGAGAGA